>OU026147.1:12918225-13279482 GCA_907269125.1 Eristalis pertinax
ATGACTACCTAAGACTTCTGTACACCTCTGGCGATGTTTTCTGACGTGTATCCATCGAATCAGACACTTTGGAGTGAATTTGGAGACATCGAAATTTTCCACAAAAAATCGTATAGCCGGCATGGTCAAATTTGAGGTTTTTCCTCGTTCTTCTTCCAACTGTCCATAGCGGCGCAATATGACCTACCTAAGACTTCTGTACACCTCTGGCGATGTTTTCTGACGTGTATCCATCGAATCAGACACTTTGGAGTGAATTTGGAGACATCGAAATTTTCCACAAAAAATCGTATAGCCGGCATGGTCAAATTTGAGGTTTTTCCTCGTTCTTCTTCCAACTGCCATAGCGGCGCAATATGACCTACCTAAGACTTCTGTACACCTCTGGCGATGTTTTCTGACGTGTATCCATCGAATCAGACACTTTGGAGTGAATTTGGAGACATCGAAATTTTCCACAAAAAATCGTATAGCCGGCATGGTCAAATTTGAGGTTTTTCCTCGTTCTTCTTCCAACTGCCATAGCGGCGCAATATGACCTACCTAAGACTTCTGTACACCTCTGGCGATGTTTTCTGACGTGTATCCATCGAATCAGACACTTTGGAGTGAATTTGGAGACATCGAAATTTTCCCACAAAAAAATCGTATAGCCGGCATGGTCAAATTTGAGGTTTTTCCTCGTTCTTCTTCCAACTGCCATAGCGGCGCAATATGACCTACCTAAGACTTCTGTACACCTCTGGCGATGTTTTCTGACGTGTATCCATCGAATCAGACACTTTGGAGTGAATTTGGAGACATCGAAATTTTCCACAAAAAATCGTATAGCCGGCATGGTCAAATTTGAGGTTTTCCCTCGTTCTTCTTCCAACTGCCATAGCGGCGCAATATGACCTACCTAAGACTTCTGTACACCTCTGGCGATGTTTTCTGACGTGTATCCATCGAATCAGACACTTTGGAGTGAATTTGGAGACATCGAAATTTTCCACAAAAATCGTATAGCCGGCATGGTCAAATTTGAGGTTTTCCTCGTTCTTCTTCCAACTGCCATAGCGGCGCAATATGACCTACCTAAGACTTCTGTACACCTCTGGCGATGTTTTCTGACGTGTATCCATCGAATCAGACACTTTGGAGTGAATTTGGAGACATCGAAATTTTCCACAAAAAATCATATAGCCGGCATGGTCAAATTTGAGGTTTTTCCTCGTTCTTCTTCCAACTGCCATAGCGGCGCAATATGACCTACCTAAGACTTCTGTACACCTCTGGCGATGTTTTCTGACGTGTATCCATCGAATCAGACACTTTGGAGTGAATTTGGAGACATCGAAATTTTCCACAAAAAATCATATAGCCGGCATGGTCAAATTTGAGGTTTTTCCTCGTTCTTCTTCCAACTGCCATAGCGGCGCAATATGACCTACCTAAGACTTCTGTACACCTCTGGCGATGTTTTCTGACGTGTATCCATCGAATCAGACACTTTGGAGTGAATTTGGAGACATCGAAATTTTCCACAAAAAATCGTATAGCCGGCATGGTCAAATTTGAGGTTTTCCCTCGTTCTTCTTCCAACTGCCATAGCGGCGCAATATGACCTACCTTAGACTTCTGTACACCTCTGGCGATGTTTTCTGACGTGTATCCATCGAATCAGACACTTTGGAGTGAATTTGGAGACATCGAAATTTTCCACAAAAAATCGTATAGCCGGCATGGTCAAATTTGAGGTTTTTCCTCGTTCTTCTTCCAACTGCCATAGCGGCGCAATATGACCTACCCTAAGACTTCTGTACACCTCTGGCGATGTTTTCTGACGTGTATCCATCGAATCAGACACTTTGGAGTGAATTTGGAGACATCGAAATTTTCCACAAAAAATCGTATAGCCGGCATGGTCAAATTTGAGGTTTTTCCTCGTTCTTCTTCCAACTGCCATAGCGGCGCAATATGACCTACCTAAGACTTCTGTACACCTCTGGCGATGTTTTCTGACGTGTATCCATCGAATCAGACACTTTGGAGTGAATTTGGAGACATCGAAATTTTCCACAAAAATCGTATAGCCGGCATGGTCAAATTTGAGGTTTTTCCTCGTTCTTCTTCCAACTGCCATAGCGGCGCAATATGACCTACCTAAGACTTCTGTACACCTCTGGCGATGTTTTCTGACGTGTATCCATCGAATCAGACACTTTGGAGTGAATTTGGAGACATCGAAATTTTCCACAAAAAATCGTATAGCCGGCATGGTCAAATTTGAGGTTTTTCCTCGTTCTTCTTCCAACTGCCATAGCGGCGCAATATGACCTACCTAAGACTTCTGTACACCTCTGGGCGATGTTTTCTGACGTGTATCCATCGAATCAGACACTTTGGAGTGAATTTGGAGACATCGAAATTTTCCACAAAAAATCGTATAGCCGGCATGGTCAAATTTGAGGTTTTCCCTCGTTCTTCTTCCAACTGCCATAGCGGCGCAATATGACCTACCTAAGACTTCTGTACACCTCTGGCGATGTTTTCTGACGTGTATCCATCGAATCAGACACTTTGGAGTGAATTTGGAGACATCGAAATTTTCCACAAAAAATCGTATAGCCGGCATGGTCAAATTTGAGGTTTTTCCTCGTTCTTCTTCCAACTGCCATAGCGGCGCAATATGACCTACCTAAGACTTCTGTACACCTCTGGCGATGTTTTCTGACGTGTATCCATCGAATCAGACACTTTGGAGTGAATTTGGAGACATCGAAATTTTCCACAAAAAATCGTATAGCCGGCATGGTCAAATTTGAGGTTTTCCCCTCGTTCTTCTTCCAACTGCCATAGCGGCGCAATATGACCTACCTAAGACTTCTGTACACCTCTGGCGATGTTTTCTGACGTGTATCCATCGAATCAGACACTTTGGAGTGAATTTGGAGACATCGAAATTTCCACAAAAAATCGTATAGCCGGCATGGTCAAATTTGAGGTTTTCCCTCCGTTCTTCTTCCAACTGCCATAGCGGCGCAATATGACCTACCTAAGACTTCTGTACACCTCTGGCGATGTTTTCTGACGTGTATCCATCGAATCAGACACTTTGGAGTGAATTTGGAGACATCGAAATTTTCCACAAAAAATCGTATAGCCGGCATGGTCAAATTTGAGGTTTTCCCTCGTTCTTCTTCCAACTGCCATAGCGGCGCAATATGACCTACCTAAGACTTCTGTACACCTCTGGCGATGTTTTCTGACGTGTATCCATCGAATCAGACACTTTGGAGTGAATTTGGAGACATCGAAATTTTCCACAAAAAATCGTATAGCCGGCATGGTCAAATTTGAGGTTTTTCCTCGTTCTTCTTCCAACTGCCATAGCGGCGCAATATGACCTACCTAAGACTTCTGTACACCTCTGGCGATGTTTTCTGACGTGTATCCATCGAATCAGACACTTTGGAGTGAATTTGGAGACATCGAAATTTTCCACAAAAAATCGTATAGCCGGCATGGTCAAATTTGAGGTTTTCCCTCGTTCTTCTTCCAACTGCCATAGCGGCGCAATATGACCTACCTAAGACTTCTGTACACCTCTGGCGATGTTTTCTGACGTGTATCCATCGAATCAGACACTTTGGAGTGAATTTGGAGACATCGAAATTTTCCACAAAAAATCGTATAGCCGGCATGGTCAAATTTGAGGTTTTCCCCTCGTTCTTCTTCCAACTGCCATAGCGGCGCAATATGACCTACCTAAGACTTCTGTACACCTCTGGCGATGTTTTCTGACGTGTATCCATCGAATCAGACACTTTGGAGTGAATTTGGAGACATCGAAATTTTCCACAAAAAATCGTATAGCCGGCATGGTCAAATTTGAGGTTTTCCCTCGTTCTTCTTCCAACTGCCCATAGCGGCGCAATATGACCTACCTAAGACTTCTGTACACCTCTGGCGATGTTTTCTGACGTGTATCCATCGAATCAGACACTTTGGAGTGAATTTGGAGACATCGAAATTTTCCACAAAAAATCGTATAGCCGGCATGGTCAAATTTGAGGTTTTTCCTCGTTCTTCTTCCAACTGCCATAGCGGCGCAATATGACCTACCTAAGACTTCTGTACACCTCTGGCGATGTTTTCTGACGTGTATCCATCGAATCAGACACTTTGGAGTGAATTTGGAGACATCGAAATTTTCCACAAAAAATCGTATAGCCGGCATGGTCAAATTTGAGGTTTTTCCTCGTTCTTCTTCCAACTGCCATAGCGGCGCAATATGACCTACCTAAGACTTCTGTACACCTCTGGCGATGTTTTCTGACGTGTATCCATCGAATCAGACACTTTGGAGTGAATTTGGAGACATCGAAATTTTCCACAAAAAATCGTATAGCCGGCATGGTCAAATTTGAGGTTTTCCCTCGTTCTTCTTCCAACTGCCATAGCGGCGCAATATGACCTACCTAAGACTTCTGTACACCTCTGGCGATGTTTTCTGACGTGTATCCATCGAATCAGACACTTTGGAGTGAATTTGGAGACATCGAAATTTTCCACAAAAAATCGTATAGCCGGCATGGTCAAATTTGAGGTTTTCCCTCGTTCTTCTTCCAACTGCCATAGCGGCGCAATATGACCTACCTAAGACTTCTGTACACCTCTGGCGATGTTTTCTGACGTGTATCCATCGAATCAGACACTTTGGAGTGAATTTGGAGACATCGAAATTTTCCACAAAAAATCGTATAGCCGGCATGGTCAAATTTGAGGTTTTCCCTCGTTCTTCTTCCAACTGCCATAGCGGCGCAATATGACCTACCTAAGACTTCTGTACACCTCTGGCGATGTTTTCTGACGTGTATCCATCGAATCAGACACTTTGGAGTGAATTTGGAGACATCGAAATTTTCCACAAAAAATCGTATAGCCGGCATGGTCAAATTTGAGGTTTTCCCTCGTTCTTCTTCCAACTGCCATAGCGGCGCAATATGACCTACCTAAGACTTCTGTACACCTCTGGCGATGTTTTCTGACGTGTATCCATCGAATCAGACACTTTGGAGTGAATTTGGAGACATCGAAATTTTCCACAAAAAATCGTATAGCCGGCATGGTCAAATTTGAGGTTTTTCCTCGTTCTTCTTCCAACTGCCATAGCGGCGCAATATGACCTACCTAAGACTTCTGTACACCTCTGGCGATGTTTTCTGACGTGTATCCATCGAATCAGACACTTTGGAGTGAATTTGGAGACATCGAAATTTTCCACAAAAAATCGTATAGCCGGCATGGTCAAATTTGAGGTTTTCCCTCGTTCTTCTTCCAACTGCCATAGCGGCGCAATATGACCTACCTAAGACTTCTGTACACCTCTGGCGATGTTTTCTGACGTGTATCCATCGAATCAGACACTTTGGAGTGAATTTGGAGACATCGAAATTTTCCACAAAAAATCATATAGCCGGCATGGTCAAATTTGAGGTTTTTCCTCGTTCTTCTTCCAACTGCCATAGCGGCGCAATATGACCTACCTAAGACTTCTGTACACCTCTGGCGATGTTTTCTGACGTGTATCCATCGAATCAGACACTTTGGAGTGAATTTGGAGACATCGAAATTTTCCACAAAAAATCGTATAGCCGGCATGGTCAAATTTGAGGTTTTCCCTCGTTCTTCTTCCAACTGCCATAGCGGCGCAATATGACCTACCTAAGACTTCTGTACACCTCTGGCGATGTTTTCTGACGTGTATCCATCGAATCAGACACTTTGGAGTGAATTTGGAGACATCGAAATTTTCCCACAAAAAATCATATAGCCGGCATGGTCAAATTTGAGGTTTTTCCTCGTTCTTCTTCCAACTGCCATAGCGGCGCAATATGACCTACCTAAGACTTCTGTACACCTCTGGCGATGTTTTCTGACGTGTATCCATCGAATCAGACACTTTGGAGTGAATTTGGAGACATCGAAATTTTCCACAAAAAATCGTATAGCCGGCATGGTCAAATTTGAGGTTTTTCCCTCGTTCTTCTTCCAACTGCCATAGCGGCGCAATATGACCTACCTAAGACTTCTGTACACCTCTGGCGATGTTTTCTGACGTGTATCCATCGAATCAGACACTTTGGAGTGAATTTGGAGACATCGAAATTTTCCACAAAAAATCGTATAGCCGGCATGGTCAAATTTGAGGTTTTTCCTCGTTCTTCTTCCAACTGCCATAGCGGCGCAATATGACCTACCTAAGACTTCTGTACACCTCTGGCGATGTTTTCTGACGTGTATCCATCGAATCAGACACTTTGGAGTGAATTTGGAGACATCGAAATTTTCCACAAAAAATCGTATAGCCGGCATGGTAAAATTTGAGGTTTTCCCTCGTTCTTCTTCCAACTGCCATAGCGGCGCAATATGACCTACCTAAGACTTCTGTACACCTCTGGCGATGTTTTCTGACGTGTATCCATCGAATCAGACACTTTGGAGTGAATTTGGAGACATCGAAAATTTTCCACAAAAAAATCGTATAGCCGGCATGGTCAAATTTGAGGTTTTTCCTCGTTCTTCTTCCAACTGCCATAGCGGCGCAATATGACCTACCTAAGACTTCTGTACACCTCTGGCGATGTTTTCTGACGTGTATCCATCGAATCAGACACTTTGGAGTGAATTTGGAGACATCGAAATTTTCCACAAAAAAAACGTATAGCCGGCATGGTCAAATTTGAGGTTTTTCCTCGTTCTTCTTCCAACTGCCATAGCGGCGCAATATGACCTACCTAAGACTTCTGTACACCTCTGGCGATGTTTTCTGACGTGTATCCATCGAATCAGACACTTTAGAGTGAATTTGGAGACATCGAAATTTTCCACAAAAAATCGTATAGCCGGCATGGTCAAATTTGAGGTTTTCCCTCGTTCTTCTTCCAACTGCCATAGCGGCGCAATATGACCTACCTAAGACTTCTGTACACCTCTGGCGATGTTTTCTGACGTGTATCCATCGAATCAGACACTTTGGAGTGAATTTGGAGACATCGAAATTTTCCACAAAAAATCGTATAGCCGGCATGGTCAAATTTGAGGTTTTTCCCTGTTCTTCTTCCAACTGCCATAGCGGCGCAATATGACCTACCTAAGACTTCTGTACACCTCTGGCGATGTTTTCTGACGTGTATCCATCGAATCAGACACTTTGGAGTGAATTTGGAGACATCGAAATTTTCCACAAAAAATCGTATAGCCGGCATGGTCAAATTTGAGGTTTTTCCTCGTTCTTCTTCCAACTGCCATAGCGGCGCAATATGACCTACCTAAGACTTCTGTACACCTCTGGCGATGTTTTCTGACGTGTATCCATCGAATCAGACACTTTGGAGTGAATTTGGAGACATCGAAATTTTCCACAAAAAATCGTATAGCCGGCATGGTCAAATTTGAGGTTTTTCCCTCGTTCTTCTTCCAACTGCCATAGCGGCGCAATATGACCTACCTAAGACTTCTGTACACCTCTGGCGATGTTTTCTGACGTGTATCCATCGAATCAGACACTTTGGAGTGAATTTGGAGACATCGAAATTTTCCACAAAAAATCGTATAGCCGGCATGGTCAAATTTGAGGTTTTTCCTCGTTCTTCTTCCAACTGCCATAGCGGCGCAATATGACCTACCTAAGACTTCTGTACACCTCTGGCGATGTTTTCTGACGTGTATCCATCGAATCAGACACTTTGGAGTGAATTTGGAGACATCGAAATTTTCCACAAAAAATCGTATAGCCGGCATGGTCAAATTTGAGGTTTTTCCTCGTTCTTCTTCCAACTGCCATAGCGGCGCAATATGACCTACCTAAGACTTCTGTACACCTCTGGCGATGTTTTCTGACGTGTATCCATCGAATCAGACACTTTGGAGTGAATTTGGAGACATCGAAATTTTCCACAAAAAATCAGTATAGCCGGCATGGTCAAATTTGACGTTTTTCCTCGTTCTTCTTCAACTGCCATAGCGGCGCAATATGACCCTACCTAAGACTTCTGTACACCTCTGGCGATGTTTTCTGACGTGTATCCATCGAATCAGACACTTTGGAGTGAATTTGGAGACATCGAAATTTTCCACAAAAAATCGTATAGCCGGCATGGTCAAATTTGAGGTTTTTCCCTCGTTCTTCTTCCAACTGCCATAGCGGCGCAATATGACCTACCTAAGACTTCTGTACACCTCTGGCGATGTTTTTCTGACGTGTATCCATCGAATCAGACACTTTGGAGTGAATTTGGAGACATCGAAATTTTCCACAAAAAATCGTATAGCCGGCATGGTCAAATTTGAGGTTTTCCCTCGTTCTTCTTCCAACTGCCATAGCGGCGCAATATGACCTACCTAAGACTTCTGTACACCTCTGGCGATGTTTTCTGACGTGTATCCATCGAATCAGACACTTTGGAGTGAATTTGGAGACATCGAAATTTTCCACAAAAAATCGTATAGCCGGCATGGTCAAATTTGAGGTTTTCCCTCGTTCTTCTTCCAACTGCCATAGCGGCGCAATATGACCTACCTATGACTTCTGTACACCTCTGGCGATGTTTTCTGACGTGTATCCATCGAATCAGACACTTTGGAGTGAATTTGGAGACATCGAAATTTTCCACAAAAAATCGTATAGCCGGCATGGTCAAATTTGAGGTTTTTCCTCGTTCTTCTTCCAACTGCCATAGCGGCGCAATATGACCTACCTAAGACTTCTGTACACCTCTGGCGATGTTTTCTGACGTGTATCCATCGAATCAGACACTTTGGAGTGAATTTGGAGACATCGAAATTTTCCACAAAAAATCGTATAGCCGGCATGGTCAAATTTGAGGTTTTTCCCTCGTTCTTCTTCCAACTGCCATAGCGGCGCAATATGACCTACCTAAGACTTCTGTACACCTCTGGCGATGTTTTCTGACGTGTATCCATCGAATCAGACACTTTGGAGTGAATTTGGAGACATCGAAATTTTCCACAAAAAATCGTATAGCCGGCATGGTCAAATTTGAGGTTTTCCCTCGTTCTTCTTCCAACTGCCATAGCGGCGCAATATGACCCTACCTAAGACTTCTGTACACCTCTGGCGATGTTTTCTGACGTGTATCCATCGAATCAGACACTTTGGAGTGAATTTGGAGACATCGAAATTTTCCACAAAAAATCGTATAGCCGGCATGGTCAAATTTGAGGTTTTCCCTCGTTCTTCTTCCAACTGCCATAGCGGCGCAATATGACCTACCTAAGACTTCTGTACACCTCTGGCGATGTTTTCTGACGTGTATCCATCGAATCAGACACTTTGGAGTGAATTTGGAGACATCGAAATTTTCCACAAAAAATCGTATAGCCGGCATGGTCAAATTTGAGGTTTTTCCTCGTTCTTCTTCCAACTGCCATAGCGGCGCAATATGACCTACCCTAAGACTTCTGTACACCTCTGGCGATGTTTTCTGACGTGTATCCATCGAATCAGACACTTTGGAGTGAATTTGGAGACATCGAAATTTTCCACAAAAAATCGTATAGCCGGCCAATGGTCAAATTTGAGGTTTTCCCTCGTTCTTCTTCCAACTGCCATAGCGGCGCAATATGACCTACCTAAGACTTCTGTACACCTCTGGCGATGTTTTCTGACGTGTATCCATCGAATCAGACACTTTGGAGTGAATTTGGAGACATCGAAATTTTCCACAAAAAATCGTATAGCCGGCATGGTCAAATTTGAGGTTTTCCCTCGTTCTTCTTCCAACTGCCATAGCGGCGCAATATGACCTACCTAAGACTTCTGTACACCTCTGGCGATGTTTTCTGACGTGTATCCATCGAATCAGACACTTTGGAGTGAATTTGGAGACATCGAAATTTTCCACAAAAAATCGTATAGCCGGCATGGTCAAATTTGAGGTTTTTCCTCGTTCTTCTTCCAACTGCCATAGCGGCGCAATATGACCTACCTAAGACTTCTGTACACCTCTGGCGATGTTTTCTGACGTGTATCCATCGAATCAGACACTTTGGAGTGAATTTGGAGACATCGAAATTTTCCACAAAAAAATCGTATAGCCGGCATGGTCAAATTTGAGGTTTTTCCTCGTTCTTCTTCCAACTGCCATAGCGGCGCAATATGACCTACCTAAGACTTCTGTACACCTCTGGCGATGTTTTCTGACGTGTATCCATCGAATCAGACACTTTGGAGTGAATTTGGAGACATCGAAATTTTCCACAAAAAATCGTATAGCCGGCATGGTCAAATTTGAGGTTTTTCCTCGTTCTTCTTCCAACTGCCATAGCGGCGCAATATGACCTACCTAAGACTTCTGTACACCTCTGGCGATGTTTTCTGACGTGTATCCATCGAATCAGACACTTTGGAGTGAATTTGGAGACATCGAAATTTTCCACAAAAAATCGTATAGCCGGCATGGTCAAATTTGAGGTTTTCCCTCGTTCTTCTTCCAACTGCCATAGCGGCGCAATATGACCTACCTAAGACTTCTGTACACCTCTGGCGATGTTTTCTGACGTGTATCCATCGAATCAGACACTTTGGAGTGAATTTGGAGACATCGAAATTTTCCACAAAAAATCGTATAGCCGGCATGGTCAAATTTGAGGTTTTTCCTCGTTCTTCTTCCAACTGCCATAGCGGCGCAATATGACCTACCTAAGACTTCTGTACACCTCTGGCGATGTTTTCTGACGTGTATCCATCGAATCAGACACTTTGGAGTGAATTTGGAGACATCGAAATTTTCCACAAAAAATCGTATAGCCGGCATGGTCAAATTTGAGGTTTTCCCTCGTTCTTCTTCCAACTGCCATAGCGGCGCAATATGACCTACCTAAGACTTCTGTACACCTCTGGCGATGTTTTCTGACGTGTATCCATCGAATCAGACACTTTGGAGTGAATTTGGAGACATCGAAATTTTCCACAAAAAATCATATAGCCGGCATGGTCAAATTTGAGGTTTTTCCTCGTTCTTCTTCCAACTGCCATAGCGGCGCAATATGACCTACCTAAGACTTCTGTACACCTCTGGCGATGTTTTCTGACGTGTATCCATCGAATCAGACACTTTGGAGTGAATTTGGAGACATCGAAATTTTCCACAAAAAATCGTATAGCCGGCATGGTCAAATTTGAGGTTTTTCCTCGTTCTTCTTCCAACTGCCATAGCGGCGCAATATGACCTACCTAAGACTTCTGTACACCTCTGGCGATGTTTTCTGACGTGTATCCATCGAATCAGACACTTTGGAGTGAATTTGGAGACATCGAAATTTTCCACAAAAAATCGTATAGCCGGCATGGTCAAATTTGAGGTTTTCCCTCGTCCTTCTTCCAACTGCCATAGCGGCGCAATATGACCTACCTAAGACTTCTGTACACCTCTGGCGATGTTTTCTGACGTGTATCCATCGAATCAGACACTTTGGAGTGAATTTGGAGACATCGAAATTTTCCACAAAAAATCGTATAGCCGGCATGGTCAAATTTGAGGTTTTTCCTCGTTCTTCTTCCAACTGCCATAGCGGCGCAATATGACCTACCTAAGACTTCTGTACACCTCTGGCGATGTTTTCTGACGTGTATCCATCGAATCAGACACTTTGGAGTGAATTTGGAGACATCGAAATTTTCCACAAAAAATCGTATAGCCGGCATGGTCAAATTTGAGGTTTTTCCTCGTTCTTCTTCCAACTGCCATAGCGGCGCAATATGGCCTACCTAAGACTTCTGTACACCTCTGGCGATGTTTTCTGACGTGTATCCATCGAATCAGACACTTTGGAGTGAATTTGGAGACATCGAAATTTTCCACAAAAAATCGTATAGCCGGCATGGTCAAATTTGAGGTTTTCCCTCGTTCTTCTTCCAACTGCCATAGCGGCGCAATATGACCTACCTAAGACTTCTGTACACCTCTGGCGATGTTTTCTGACGTGTATCCATCGAATCAGACACTTTGGAGTGAATTTGGAGACATCGAAATTTTCCACAAAAAATCGTATAGCCGGCATGGTCAAATTTGAGGTTTTTCCTCGTTCTTCTTCCAACTGCCATAGCGGCGCAATATGACCTACCTAAGACTTCTGTACACCTCTGGCGATGTTTTCTGACGTGTATCCATCGAATCAGACACTTTGGAGTGAATTTGGAGACATCGAAATTTTCCACAAAAAATCGTATAGCCGGCATGGTCAAATTTGAGGTTTTCCCTCGTTCTTCTTCCAACTGCCATAGCGGCGCAATATGACCTACCTAAGACTTCTGTACACCTCTGGCTATGTTTTCTGACGTGTATCCATCGAATCAGACACTTTGGAGTGAATTTGGAGACATCGAAATTTTCCACAAAAAATCGTATAGCCGGCATGGTCAAATTTGAGGTTTTCCCTCGTTCTTCTTCCAACTGCCATAGCGGCGCAATATGACCTACCTAAGACTTCTGTACACCTCTGGCTATGTTTTCTGACGTGTATCCATCGAATCAGACACTTTGGAGTGAATTTGGAGACATCGAAATTTTCCACAAAAAATCGTATAGCCGGCATGGTCAAATTTGAGGTTTTTCCTCGTTCTTCTTCCAACTGCCATAGCGGCGCAATATGACCTACCTAAGACTTCTGTACACCTCTGGCGATGTTTTCTGACGTGTATCCATCGAATCAGACACTTTGGAGTGAATTTGGAGACATCGAAATTTTCCACAAAAAATCGTATAGCCGGCATGGTCAAATTTGAGGTTTTCCCTCGTTCTTCTTCCAACTGCCATAGCGGCGCAATATGACCTACCTAAGACTTCTGTACACCTCTGGCTATGTTTTCTGACGTGTATCCATCGAATCAGACACTTTGGAGTGAATTTGGAGACATCGAAATTTTCCACAAAAAATCGTATAGCCGGCATGGTCAAATTTGAGGTTTTCCCTCGTTCTTCTTCCAACTGCCATAGCGGCGCAATATGACCTACCTAAGACTTCTGTACACCTCTGGCGATGTTTTCTGACGTGTATCCATCGAATCAGACACTTTGGAGTGAATTTGGAGACATCGAAATTTTCCACAAAAAATCGTATAGCCGGCATGGTCAAATTTGAGGTTTTCCCTCGTTCTTCTTCCAACTGCCATAGCGGCGCAATATGACCTACCTAAGACTTCTGTACACCTCTGGCGATGTTTTCTGACGTGTATCCATCGAATCAGACACTTTGGAGTGAATTTGGAGACATCGAAATTTTCCACAAAAAATCGTATAGCCGGCATGGTCAAATTTGAGGTTTTCCCTCGTTCTTCTTCCAACTGCCATAGCGGCGCAATATGACCTACCTAAGACTTCTGTACACCTCTGGCGATGTTTTCTGACGTGTATCCATCGAATCAGACACTTTGGAGTGAATTTGGAGACATCGAAATTTTCCACAAAAAATCGTATAGCCGGCATGGTCAAATTTGAGGTTTTTCCTCGTTCTTCTTCCAACTGCCATAGCGGCGCAATATGACCTACCTAAGACTTCTGTACACCTCTGGCGATGTTTTCTGACGTGTATCCATCGAATCAGACACTTTGGAGTGAATTTGGAGACATCGAAATTTTCCACAAAAAATCGTATAGCCGGCATGGTCAAATTTGAGGTTTTCCCTCGTTCTTCTTCCAACTGCCATAGCGGCGCAATATGACCTACCTAAGACTGCTGTACACCTCTGGCGATGTTTTCTGACGTGTATCCATCGAATCAGACACTTTGGAGTGAATATGGAGACATCGAAATTTTCCACAAAAAATCGTATAGCCGGCATGGTCAAATTTGAGGTTTTCCCTCGTTCTTCTTCCAACTGCCATAGCGGCGCAATATGACCTACCTAAGACTTCTGTACACCTCTGGCGATGTTTTCTGACGTGTATCCATCGAATCAGACACTTTGGAGTGAATTTGGAGACATCGAAATTTTCCACAAAAAATCGTATAGCCGGCATGGTCAAATTTGAGGTTTTTCCTCGTTCTTCTTCCAACTGCCATAGCGGCGCAATATGACCTACCTAAGACTTCTGTACACCTCTGGCGATGTTTTCTGACGTGTATCCATCGAATCAGACACTTTGGAGTGAATTTGGAGACATCGAAATTTTCCACAAAAAATCGTATAGCCGGCATGGTCAAATTTGAGGTTTTCCCTCGTTCTTCTTCCAACTGCCATAGCGGCGCAATATGACCTACCTAAGACTTCTGTACACCTCTGGCGATGTTTTCTGACGTGTATCCATCGAATCAGACACTTTGGAGTGAATTTGGAGACATCGAAATTTTCCACAAAAAATCGTATAGCCGGCATGGTCAAATTTGAGGTTTTCCCTCGTTCTTCTTCCAACTGCCATAGCGGCGCAATATGACCTACCTAAGACTTCTGTACACCTCTGGCGATGTTTTCTGACGTGTATCCATCGAATCAGACACTTTGGAGTGAATTTGGAGACATCGAAATTTTCCACAAAAAATCGTATAGCCGGCATGGTCAAATTTGAGGTTTTTCCTCGTTCTTCTTCCAACTGCCATAGCGGCGCAATATGACCTACCTAAGACTTCTGTACACCTCTGGCGATGTTTTCTGACGTGTATCCATCGAATCAGACACTTTGGAGTGAATTTGGAGACATCGAAATTTTCCACAAAAAATCGTATAGCCGGCATGGTCAAATTTGAGGTTTTCCCTCGTTCTTCTTCCAACTGCCATAGCGGCGCAATATGACCTACCTAAGACTTCTGTACACCTCTGGCGATGTTTTCTGACGTGTATCCATCGAATCAGACACTTTGGAGTGAATTTGGAGACATCGAAATTTTCCACAAAAAATCGTATAGCCGGCATGGTCAAATTTGAGGTTTTCCCTCGTTCTTCTTCCAACTGCCATAGCGGCGCAATATGACCTACCTAAGACTTCTGTACACCTCTGGCGATGTTTTCTGACGTGTATCCATCGAATCAGACACTTTGGAGTGAATTTGGAGACATCGAAATTTTCCACAAAAAATCGTATAGCCGGCATGGTCAAATTTGAGGTTTTTCCTCGTTCTTCTTCCAACTGCCATAGCGGCGCAATATGACCTACCTAAGACTTCTGTACACCTCTGGCGATGTTTTCTGACGTGTATCCATCGAATCAGACACTTTGGAGTGAATTTGGAGACATCGAAATTTTCCACAAAAAATCGTATAGCCGGCATGGTCAAATTTGAGGTTTTTCCTCGTTCTTCTTCCAACTGCCATAGCGGCGCAATATGACCTACCTAAGACTTCTGTACACCTCTTGCGATGTTTTCTGACGTGTATCCATCGAATCAGACACTTTGGAGTGAATTTGGAGACATCGAAATTTTCCACAAAAAATCGTATAGCCGGCATGGTCAAATTTGAGGTTTTTCCTCGTTCTTCTTCCAACTGCCATAGCGGCGCAATATGACCTACCTAAGACTTCTGTACACCTCTGTCGATGTTGTCTCACGTGTATCCATCGAATCAGACACTTTGGAGTGAATTTGGAGACATCGAAATTTTCCACAAAAAATCGTATAGCCGGCATGGTCAAATTTGAGGTTTTCCCTCGTTCTTCTTCCAACTGCCATAGCGGTGCAATATGACCTACCTAAGACTTCTGTACACCTCTGGCGATGTTTTCTGACGTGTATCCATCGAATCAGACACTTTGGAGTGAATTTGGAGACATCGAAATTTTCCACAAAAAATCGTATAGCCGGCATGGTCAAATTTGAGGTTTTCCCTCGTTCTTCTTCCAACTGCCATAGCGGCGCAATATGACCTACCTAAGACTTCTGTACACCTCTGGCGATGTTTTCTGACGTGTATCCATCGAATCAGACACTTTGGAGTGAATTTGGAGACATCGAAATTTTCCACA
The DNA here is from genome assembly GCA_907269125.1 of Eristalis pertinax. Classification (NCBI taxonomy): domain Eukaryota; kingdom Metazoa; phylum Arthropoda; class Insecta; order Diptera; family Syrphidae; genus Eristalis; species Eristalis pertinax. Next base: position 12,934,191 of record OU026147.1, read on the forward strand.
AAAAATCGTATAGCCGGCATGGTCAAATTTGAGGTTTTCCCTCGTTCTTCTTCCAACTGCCATAGCGGCGCAATATGACCTACCTAAGACTTCTGTACACCTCTGGCGATGTTTTCTGACGTGTATCCATCGAATCAGACACTTTGGAGTGAATTTGGAGACATCGAAATTTTCCACAAAAAATCGTATAGCCGGCATGGTCAAATTTGAGGTTTTCCCTCGTTCTTCTTCCAACTGCCATAGCGGCGCAATATGACCTACCTAAGACTTCTGTACACCTCTGGCGATGTTTTCTGACGTGTATCCATCGAATCAGACACTTTGGAGTGAATTTGGAGACATCGAAATTTTCCACAAAAAATCGTATAGCCGGCATGGTCAAATTTGAGGTTTTTCCTCGTTCTTCTTCCAACTGCCATAGCGGCGCAATATGACCTACCTAAGACTTCTGTACACCTCTGGCGATGTTTTCTGACGTGTATCCATCGAATCAGACACTTTGGAGTGAATTTGGTGACATCGAAATTTTCCACAAAAAATCGTATAGCCGGCATGGTCAAATTTGAGGTTTTTCCTCGTTCTTCTTCCAACTGCCATAGCGGCGCAATATGACCTACCTAAGACTTCTGTACACCTCTGGCGATGTTTTCTGACGTGTATCCATCGAATCAGACACTTTGTAGTGAATTTGGAGACATCGAAATTTTCCACAAAAAATCGTATAGCCGGCATGGTCAAATTTGAGGTTTTCCCTCGTTCTTCTTCCAACTGCCATAGCGGCGCAATATGACCTACCTAAGACTTCTGTACACCTCTGGCGGTGTTTTCTGACGTGTATCCATCGAATCAGACACTTTGGAGTGAATTTGGAGACATCGAAATTTTCCACAAAAAATCGTATAGCCGGCATGGTCAAATTTGAGGTTTTCCCTCGTTCTTCTTCCAACTGCCATAGCGGCGCAATATGACCTACCTAAGACTTCTGTACACCTCTGGCGATGTTTTCTGACGTGTATCCATCGAATCAGACACTTTGGAGTGAATTTGGAGACATCGAAATTTTCCACAAAAAATCGTATAGCCGGCATGGTCAAATTTGAGGTTTTTCCTCGTTCTTCTTCCAACTGCCATAGCGGCGCAATATGACCTACCTAAGACTTCTGTACACCTCTGGCGATGTTTTCTGACGTGTATCCATCGAATCAGACACTTTGGAGTGAATTTGGAGACATCGAAATTTTCCACAAAAAATCGTATAGCCGGCATGGTCAAATTTGAGGTTTTTCCTCGTTCTTCTTCCAACTGCCATAGCGGCGCAATATGACCTACCTAAGACTTCTGTACACCTCTGGCGATGTTTTCTGACGTGTATCCATCGAATCAGACACTTTGGAGTGAATTTGGAGACATCGAAATTTTCCACAAAAAATCGTATAGCCGGCATGGTCAAATTTGAGGTTTTCCCTCGTTCTTCTTCCAACTGCCATAGCGGCGCAATATGACCTACCTAAGACTTCTGTACACCTCTGGCGATGTTTTCTGACGTGTATCCATCGAATCAGACACTTTGGAGTGAATTTGGAGACATCGAAATTTTCCACAAAAAATCGTATAGCCGGCATGGTCAAATTTGAGGTTTTTCCTCGTTCTTCTTCCAACTGCCATAGCGGCGCAATATGACCTACCTAAGACTTCTGTACACCTCTGGCGATGTTTTCTGACGTGTATCCATCGAATCAGACACTTTGGAGTGAATTTGGAGACATCGAAATTTTCCACAAAAAATCGTATAGCCGGCATGGTCAAATTTGAGGTTTTCCCTCGTTCTTCTTCCAACTGCCATAGCGGCGCAATATGACCTACCTAAGACTTCTGTACACCTCTGGCGATGTTTTCTGACGTGTATCCATCGAATCAGACACTTTGGAGTGAATTTGGAGACATCGAAATTTTCCACAAAAAATCGTATAGCCGGCATGGTCAAATTTGAGGTTTTTCCTCGTTCTTCTTCCAACTGCCATAGCGGCGCAATATGACCTACCTAAGACTTCTGTACACCTCTGGCGATGTTTTCTGACGTGTATCCATCGAATCAGACACTTTGGAGTGAATTTGGAGACATCGAAATTTTCCACAAAAAATCGTATAGCCGGCATGGTCAAATTTGAGGTTTTTCCTCGTTCTTCTTCCAACTGCCATAGCGGCGCAATATGACCTACCTAAGACTTCTGTACACCTCTGGCGATGTTTTCTGACGTGTATCCATCGAATCAGACACTTTGGAGTGAATTTGGAGACATCGAAATTTTCCACAAAAAATCGTATAGCCGGCATGGTCAAATTTGAGGTTTTCCCTCGTTCTTCTTCCAACTGCCATAGCGGCGCAATATGACCTACCTAAGACTTCTGTACACCTCTGGCGATGTTTTCTGACGTGTATCCATCGAATCAGACACTTTGGAGTGAATTTGGAGACATCGAAATTTTCCACAAAAAATCGTATAGCCGGCATGGTCAAATTTGAGGTTTTTCCTCGTTCTTCTTCCAACTGCCATAGCGGCGCAATATGACCTACCTAAGACTTCTGTACACCTCTGGCGATGTTTTCTGACGTGTATCCATCGAATCAGACACTTTGGAGTGAATTTGGAGACATCGAAATTTTCCACAAAAAATCGTATAGCCGGCATGGTCAAATTTGAGGTTTTTCCTCGTTCTTCTTCCAACTGCCATAGCGGCGCAATATGACCTACCTAAGACTTCTGTACACCTCTGGCGATGTTTTCTGACGTGTATCCATCGAATCAGACACTTTGGAGTGAATTTGGAGACATCGAAATTTTCCACAAAAAATCGTATAGCCGGCATGGTCAAATTTGAGGTTTTTCCTCGTTCTTCTTCCAACTGCCATAGCGGCGCAATATGACCTACCTAAGACTTCTGTACACCTCTGGCGATGTTTTCTGACGTGTATCCATCGAATCAGACACTTTGGAGTGAATTTGGAGACATCGAAATTTTCCACAAAAAATCGTATAGCCGGCATGGTCAAATTTGAGGTTTTCCCTCGTTCTTCTTCCAACTGCCATAGCGGCGCAATATGACCTACCTAAGACTTCTGTACACCTCTGGCGATGTTTTCTGACGTGTATCCATCGAATCAGACACTTTGGAGTGAATTTGGAGACATCGAAATTTTCCACAAAAAATCGTATAGCCGGCATGGTCAAATTTGAGGTTTTTCCTCGTTCTTCTTCCAACTGCCATAGCGGCGCAATATGACCTACCTAAGACTTCTGTACACCTCTGGCGATGTTTTCTGACGTGTATCCATCGAATCAGACACTTTGGAGTGAATTTGGAGACATCGAAATTTTCCACAAAAAATCGTATAGCCGGCATGGTCAAATTTGAGGTTTTCCCTCGTTCTTCTTCCAACTGCCATAGCGGCGCAATATGACCTACCTAAGACTTCTGTACACCTCTGGCGATGTTTTCTGACGTGTATCCATCGAATCAGACACTTTGGAGTGAATTTGGAGACATCGAAATTTTCCACAAAAAATCGTATAGCCGGCATGGTCAAATTTGAGGTTTTTCCTCGTTCTTCTTCCAACTGCCATAGCGGCGCAATAGGACCTACCTAAGACTTCTGTACACATCTGGCGATGTTTTCTGACGTGTATCCATCGAATCAGACACTTTGGAGTGAATTTGGAGACATCGAAATTTTCCACAAAAAATCGTATAGCCGGCATGGTCAAATTTGAGGTTTTTCCTCGTTCTTCTTCCAACTGCCATAGCGGCGCAATATGACCTACCTAAGACTTCTGTACACCTCTGGCGATGTTTTCTGACGTGTATCCATCGAATCAGACACTTTGGAGTGAATTTGGAGACATCGAAATTTTCCACAAAAAATCGTATAGCCGGCATGGTCAAATTTGAGGTTTTTCCTCGTTCTTCTTCCAACTGCCATAGCGGCGCAATATGACCTACCTAAGACTTCTGTACACCTCTGGCGATGTTTTCTGACGTGTATCCATCGAATCAGACACTTTGGAGTGAATTTGGAGACATCGAAATTTTCCACAAAAAATCGTATAGCCGGCATGGTCAAGTTTGAGGTTTTTCCTCGTTCTTCTTCCAACTGCCATAGCGGCGCAATATGACCTACCTAAGACTTCTGTACACCTCTGGCGATGTTTTCTGACGTGTATCCATCGAATCAGACACTTTGGAGTGAATTTGGAGACATCGAAATTTTCCACAAAAAATCGTATAGCCGGCATGGTCAAATTTGAGGTTTTTCCTCGTTCTTCTTGCAACTGCCATAGCGGCGCAATATGACCTACCTAAGACTTCTGTACACCTCTGGCGATGTTTTCTGACGTGTATCCATCGAATCAGACACTTTGGAGTGAATTTGGAGACATCGAAATTTTCCACAAAAAATCGTATAGCCGGCATGGTCAAATTTGAGGTTTTCCCTCGTTCTTCTTCCAACTGCCATAGCGGCGCAATATGACCTACCTAAGACTTCTGTACACCTCTGGCGATGTTTTCTGACGTGTATCCATCGAATCAGACACTTTGGAGTGAATTTGGAGACATCGAAATTTTCCACAAAAAATCGTATAGCCGGCATGGTCAAATTTGAGGTTTTCCCTCGTTCTTCTTCCAACTGCCATAGCGGCGCAATATGACCTACCTAAGACTTCTGTACACCTCTGGCGATGTTTTCTGACGTGTATCCATCGAATCAGACACTTTGGAGTGAATTTGGAGACATCGAAATTTTCCACAAAAAATCGTATAGCCGGCATGGCCAAATTTGAGGTTTTTCCTCGTTCTTCTTCCAACTCCCATAGCGGCGCAATATGACCTACCTAAGACTTCTGTACACCTCTGGCGATGTTTTCTGACGTGTATCCATCGAATCAGACACTTTTAAGTGAATTTGGAGACATCAAAATTTTTCACACCTCTGGCCATCGAATCAGACACTTTGGAGTGAATTTCGAGACATCGAAATTTTCCACAAAAAATCGTATAGCCGGCATGGTCAAATTTGAGGTTTTTCCGCGTTCTTCTTCCAACTGCCATAGCGGCGCAATATGACCTACCTAAGACGTCTGTACACCTCTGGCGATGTTTTCTGACGTGTATCCATCGAATCAGACACTTTGGAGTGAATTTGGAGACATCGAAATTTTCCACAAAAAATCGTATAGCCGGCATGGTCAAATTTGAGGTTTTCCCTCGTTCTTCTTCCAACTGCCATAGCGGCGCAATATGACCTACCTAAGACTTCTGTACACCTCTGGCGATGTTTTCTGACGTGTATCCATCGAATCAGACACTTTGGAGTGAATTTGGAGACATCGAAATTTTCCACAAAAAATCGTATAGCCGGCATGGTCAAATTTGAGGTTTTTCCTCGTTCTTCTTGCAACTGCCATAGCGGCGCAATATGACCTACCTAAGACTTCTGTACACCTCTGGCGATGTTTTCTGACGTGTATCCATCGAATCAGACACTTTGGAGTGAATTTGGAGACATCGAAATTTTCCACAAAAAATCGTATAGCCGGCATGGTCAAATTTGAGGTTTTCCCTCGTTCTTCTTCCAACTGCCATAGCGGCGCAATATGACCTACCTAAGACTTCTGTACACCTCTGGCGATGTTTTCTGACGTGTATCCATCGAATCAGACACTTTGGAGTGAATTTGGAGACATCAAAATTTTCCACAAAAAATCGTATAGCCGGCATGGTCAAATTTGAGGTTTTCCCTCGTTCTTCTTCCAACTGCCATAGCGGCGCAATATGACCTACCTAAGACTTCTGTACACCTCTGGCGATGTTTTCTGACGTGTATCCATCGAATCAGACACTTTGGAGTGAATTTGGAGACATCGAAATTTTCCACAAAAAATCGTATAGCCGGCATGGCCAAATTTGAGGTTTTTCCTCGTTCTTCTTCCAACTCCCATAGCGGCGCAATATGACCTACCTAAGACTTCTGTACACCTCTGGCGATGTTTTCTGACGTGTATCCATCGAATCAGACACTTTTAAGTGAATTTGGAGACATCAAAATTTTTCACACCTCTGGCCATCGAATCAGACACTTTGGAGTGAATTTCGAGACATCGAAATTTTCCACAAAAAATCGTATAGCCGGCATGGTCAAATTTGAGGTTTTCCCTCGTTCTTCTTCCAACTGCCATAGCGGCGCAATATGACCTACCTAAGACTTCTGTACACCTCTGGCGATGTTTTCTGACGTGTATCCATCGAATCAGACACTTTGGAGTGAATTTGGAGACATCGAAATTTTCCACAAAAAATCGTATAGCCGGCATGGTCAAATTTGAGGTTTTTCCTCGTTCTTCTTCCAACTGCCATAGCGGCGCAATATGACCTACCTAAGACTTCTGTACACCTCTGGCGATGTTTTCTGACGTGTATCCATCGAATCAGACACTTTGGAGTGAATTTGGAGACATCGAAATTTTCCACAAAAAATCGTATAGCCGGCATGGCCAAATTTGAGGTTTTCCCTCGTTCTTCTTCCAACTGCCATAGCGGCGCAATATGACCTACCTAAGACTTCTGTACACCTCTGGCGATGTTTTCTGACGTGTATCCATCGAATCAGACACTTTGGAGTGAATTTGGAGACATCGAAATTTTCCACAAAAAATCGTATAGCCGGCATGGCCAAATTTGAGGTTTTTCCTCGTTCTTCTTCCAACTCCCATAGCGGCGCAATATGACCTACCTAAGACTTCTGTACACCTCTGGCGATGTTTTCTGACGTGTATCCATCGAATCAGACACTTTTAAGTGAATTTGGAGACATCAAAATTTTTCACACCTCTGGCCATCGAATCACACACTTTGGAGTGAATTTGGAGACATCGAAATTTTCCACAAAAAATCGTATAGCCGGCATGGTCAAATTTGAGGTTTTCCCTCGTTCTTCTTCCAACTGCCATAGCGGCGCAATATGACCTACCTAAGACTTCTGTACACCTCTGGCGATGTTTTCTGACGTGTATCCATCGAATCAGACACTTTGGAGTGAATTTGGAGACATCGAAATTTTCCACAAAAAATCGTATAGCCGGCATGGTCAAATTTGAGGTTTTTCCTCGTTCTTCTTCCAACTGCCATAGCGGCGCAATATGACCTACCTAAGACTTCTGTACACCTCTGGCGATGTTTTCTCACGTGTATCCATCGAATCAGACACTTTGGAGTGAATTTGGAGACATCGAAATTTTCCACAAAAAATCGTATAGCCGGCATGGTCAAATTTGAGGTTTTCCCTCGTTCTTCTTCCAACTGCCATAGCGGCGCAATATGACCTACCTAAGACTTCTGTACACCTCTGGCGATGTTTTCTGACGTGTATCCATCGAATCAGACACTTTGGAGTGAATTTGGAGACATCGAAATTTTCCACAAAAAATCGTATAGCCGGCATGGTCAAATTTGAGGTTTTCCCTCGTTCTTCTTCCAACTGCCATAGCGGCGCAATATGACCTACCTAAGACTTCTGTACACCTCTGGCGATGTTTTCTGACGTGTATCCATCGAATCAGACACTTTGGAGTGAATTTGGAGACATCGAAATTTTCCACAAAAAATCGTATAGCCGGCATGGCCAAATTTGAGGTTTTTCCTCGTTCTTCTTCCAACTGCCATAGCGGCGCAATATGACCTACCTAAGACTTCTGTACACCTCTGGCGATGTTTTCTGACGTGTATCCATCGAATCAGACACTTTTAAGTGAATTTGGAGACATCAAAATTTTTCACACCTCTGGCCATCGAATCAGACACTTTGGAGTGAATTTGGAGACATCGAAATTTTCCACAAAAAATCGTATAGCCGGCATGGTCAAATTTGAGGTTTTCCCTCGTTTTTCTTCCAACTGCCATAGCGGCGCAATATGACCTACCTAAGACTTCTGTACACCTCTGGCGATGTTTTCTGACGTGTATCCATCGAATCAGACACTTTGGAGTGAATTTGGAGACATCGAAATTTTCCACAATAAATCGTATAGCCGGCATGGTCAAATTTGAGGTTTTCCCTCGTTCTTCTTCCAACTGCCATAGCGGCGCAATATGACCTACCTATGACTTCTGTACACCTCTGGCGATGTTTTCTGACGTGTATCCATCGAATCAGACACTTTGGAGTGAATTTGGAGACATCGAAATTTTCCACAAAAAATCGTATAGCCGGCATGGTCAAATTTGAGGTTTTTCCTCGTTCTTCTTCCAACTGCCATAGCGGCGCAATATGACCTACCTAAGACTTCTGTACACCTCTGGCGATGTTTTCTGACGTGTATCCATAGAATCAGACACTTTGGAGTGAATTTGGAGACATCGAAATTTTCCACAAAAAATCTTATAGCCGGCATGGTCAAATTTGAGGTTTTCCCTCGTTTTTCTTCCAACTGCCATAGCGGCGCAATATGACTTACCTAAGACTTCTGTACACCTCTGGCGATGTTTTCTGACGTGTATCCATCGAATCAGACACTTTGGAGTGAATTTGGAGACATCGAAATTTTCCACAAAAAATCGTATAGCCGGCATGGTCAAATTTGAGGTTTTTCCTCGTTCTTCTTCCAACTGCCATAGCGGCGCAATATGACCTACCTAAGACTTCTGTACACCTCTGGTGATGTTTTCTGACGTGTATCCATAGAATCAGACACTTTGGAGTGAATTTGGAGACATCGAAATTTTCCACAAAAAATCTTATAGCCGGCATGGTCAAATTTGAGGTTTTCCCTCGTTTTTCTTCCAACTGCCATAGCGGCGCAATATGACCTACCTAAGACTTCTGTACACCTCTGGCGATGTTTTCTGACGTGTATCCATCGAATCAGACACTTTGGAGTGAATTTGGAGACATCGAAATTTTCCACAAAAAATCGTATAGCCGGCATGGTCAAATTTGAGGTTTTTCCTCGTTCTTCTTCAAACTGCCATAGCGGCGCAATATGACCTACCTAAGACTTCTGTTCACCTCTGGCGATGTTTTCTGACGTGCATCCATCGAATCAGACACTTTGGAGTGAATTTGGAGACATCGAAATTTTCCACAAAAAATCGTATAGCCGGCATGGTCAAATTTGAGGTTTTCCCTCGTTCTTCTTCCAACTGCCATAGCGGCGCAATATGACCTACCTAAGACTTCTGTACACCTCTGGCGATGTTTTCTGACGTGTATCCATCGAATCAGACACTTTGGAGTGAATTTGGAGACATCGACATTTTTCCACAAAAAATCGTATAGCCGGCATGGTCCAATTTGAGGTTTTCCCTCGTTCTTCTTCCAACTGCCATAGCGGCGCAATATGACCTACCTAAGACTTCTGTACACCTCTGGCGATGTTTTCTGACGTGTATCCATCGAATCAGACAAAAAATCATATAGCCGGCATGGTCAAATTTGAGGTTTTCCCTCGTTCTTCTTCCAACTACCATAGCGGCGCAATATGACCTACCTAAGACTTCTGTACACCTCTGGCGATGTTGTCTCACGTGTATACATCGAATCAGACACTTTGGAGTGAATTTGGAGACATCGAAATTTTCCACAAAAAATCGTATAGCCGGCATGGTCAAATTTGAGGTTTTTCCTCGTTCTTCTTCCAACTGCCATAGCGGCGCAATATGACCTACCTAAGACTTCTGTACACCTCTGGCGATGTTTTCTGACGTGTATCCATCGAATCAGATACTTTGGAGTGAATTTGGAGACATCGAAATTTTCCACAAAAAATCGTATAGCCGGCATGGTCAAATTTGAGGTTTTTCCTCTTTCTTCTTCCAACTGCCATAGCGGCGCAATATGACCTACCTAAGACTTCTGTACACCTCTGGCGATGTTTTCTGACGTGTATCCATCGAATCAGACACTTTGGAGTGAATTTGGAGACATCGACATTTTTCCACAAAAAATCGTATAGCCGGCATGGTCCAATTTGAGGTTTTCCCTCGTTCTTCTTCCAACTGCCATAGCGGCGCAATATGACCTACCTAAGACTTCTGTACACCTCTGGCGATGTTTTCTGACGTGTATCCATCGAATCAGACACTTTGGAGTGAATTTGGAGACATCGAAATTTTCCACAAAAAATCGTATAGCCGGCATGGTCAAATTTGAGGTTTTTCCTCGTTCTTCTTCCAACTGCCATAGCGGCGCAATATGACCTACCTAAGACTTCTGTACACCTCTGGCGATGTTTTCTGACGTGTATCCATCGAATCAGATACTTTGGAGTGAATTTGGAGACATCGAAATTTTCCACAAAAAATCGTATAGCCGGCATGGTCAAATTTGAGGTTTTTCCTCTTTCTTCTTCCAACTGCCATAGCGGCGCAATATGACCTTCCTAAGACTTCTGTACACCTCTGGCGATGTTTTCTGACGTGTATCCATCGAATCAGACACTTTGGAGTGAATTTGGAGACATCGAAATTTTCCACAAAAAATCGTATAGCCGGCATGGTCAAATTTGAGGTTTTTCCTCGTTCTTCTTCCAACTGCCATAGCGGCGCAATATGACCTACCTAAGACTTCTGTACACCTCTGGCGATGTTTTCTGACGTGTATCCATCGAATCAGACACTTTGGAGTGAATTTGGAGACATCGAAATTTTCCACAAAAAATCGTATAGCCGGCATGGTCAAATTTGAGGTTTTTCCTCGTTCTTCTTCCAACTGCCATAGCGGCGCAATATGACCTACCTAAGACTTCTGTACACCTCTGGCGATGTTTTCTGACGTGTATCCATCGAATCAGACAAAAAATCATATAGCCGGCATGGTCAAATTTGAGGTTTTCCCTCGTTCTTCTTCCAACTACCATAGCGGCGCAATATGACCTACCTAAGACTTCTGTACACCTCTGGCGATGTTGTCTCACGTGTATACATCGAATCAGACACTTTGGAGTGAATTTGGAGACATCGAAATTTTCCACAAAAAATCGTATAGCCGGCATGGTCAAATTTGAGGTTTTTCCTCGTTCTTCTTCCAACTGCCATAGCGGCGCAATATGACCTACCTAAGACTTCTGTTCACCTCTGGCGATGTTTTCTGACGTGCATCCATCGAATCAGACACTTTGGAGTGAATTTGTAGACATCGAAATTTTCCACAAAAAATCGTATAGCCGGCATGGTCAAATTTGAGGTTTTCCCTCGTTCTTCTTCCAACTGCCATAGCGGCGCAATATGACCTACCTAAGACTTCTGTACACCTCTGGCGATGTTTTCTGACGTGTATCCATCGAATCAGACACTTTGGAGTGAATTTGGAGACATCGACATTTTTCCACAAAAAATCGTATAGCCGGCATGGTCAAATTTGAGGTTTTCCCTCGTTCTTCTTCCAACTGCCATAGCGGCGCAATATGACCTACCTAAGACTTCTGTACACCTCTGGCGATGTTGTCTCACGTGTATACATCGAATCAGACACTTTGGAGTGAATTTGGAGACATCGAAATTTTCCACAAAAAATCGTATAGCCGGCATGGTCAAATTTGAGGTTTTTCCTCGTTCTTCTTCCAACTGCCATAGCGGCGCAATATGACCTACCTAAGACTTCTGTACACCTCTGGCGATGTTTTCTGACGTGTATCCATCGAATCAGATACTTTGGAGTGAATTTGGAGACATCGAAATTTTCCACAAAAAATCGTATAGCCGGCATGGTCAAATTTGAGGTTTTTCCTCTTTCTTCTTCCAACTGCCATAGCGGCGCAATATGACCTTCCTAAGACTTCTGTACACCTCTGGCGATGTTTTCTGACGTGTATCCATCGAATCAGACACTTTGGAGTGAATTTGGAGACATCGAAATTTTCCACAAAAAATCGTATAGCCGGCATGGTCAAATTTGAGGTTTTCCCTCGTTCTTCTTCCAACTGCCATAGCGGCGCAATATGACCTACCTAAGACTTCTGTACACCTCTGGCGATGTTTTCTGACGTGTATCCATCGAATCAGACACTTTGGAGTGAATTTGGAGACATCGACATTTTTCCACAAAAAATCGTATAGCCGGCATGGTCCAATTTGAGGTTTTCCCTCGTTCTTCTTCCAACTGCCATAGCGGCGCAATATGACCTACCTAAGACTTCTGTACACCTCTGGCGATGTTTTCTGACGTGTATCCATCGAATCAGACACTTTGGAGTGAATTTGGAGACATCGAAATTTTCCACAAAAAATCGTATAGCCGGCATGGTCAAATTTGAGGTTTTTCCTCGTTCTTCTTCCAACTGCCATAGCGGCGCAATATGACCTACCTAAGACTTCTGTACACCTCTGGCGATGTTTTCTGACGTGTATCCATCGAATCAGATACTTTGGAGTGAATTTGGAGACATCGAAATTTTCCACAAAAAATCGTATAGCCGGCATGGTCAAATTTGAGGTTTTTCCTCTTTCTTCTTCCAACTGCCATAGCGGCGCAATATGACCTTCCTAAGACTTCTGTACACCTCTGGCGATGTTTTCTGACGTGTATCCATCGAATCAGACACTTTGGAGTGAATTTGGAGACATCGAAATTTTCCACAAAAAATCGTATAGCCGGCATGGTCAAATTTGAGGTTTTTCCTCGTTCTTCTTCCAACTGCCATAGCGGCGCAATATGACCTACCTAAGACTTCTGTACACCTCTGGCGATGTTTTCTGACGTGTATCCATCGAATCAGACACTTTGGAGTGAATTTGGAGACATCGAAATTTTCCACAAAAAATCGTATAGCCGGCATGGTCAAATTTGAGGTTTTTCCTCGTTCTTCTTCCAAGTGCCATAGCGGCGCAATATGACCTACCTAAGACTTCTGTACACCTCTGGCGATGTTTTCTGACGTGTATCCATCGAATCAGATACTTTGGAGTGAATTTGGAGACATCGAAATTTTCCACAAAAAATCGTATAGCCGGCATGGTCAAATTTGAGGTTTTTCCTCGTTCTTCTTCCAACTGCCATAGCGGCGCAATATGACCTACCTAAGACTTCTGTACACCTCTGGCGATGTTTTCTGACGTGTATCCATCGAATCAGACACTTTGGAGTGAATTTGGAGACATCGAAATTTTCCACAAAAAATCGTATAGCCGGCATGGTCAAATTTGAGGTTTTTCCTCGTTCTCTTCCAACTGCCATAGCGGCGCAATATGACCTACCTAAGACTTCTGTACACCTCTGGCGATGTTTTCTGGCGTGTATCCATCGAATCAGACACTTTGGAGTGAATTTGGAGACATCGAAATTTTCCACAAAAAATCGTATAGCCGGCATGGTCAAATTTGAGGTTTTCCCTCGTTCTTCTTCAAACTGCCATAGCGGCGCAATATGACCTACCTAAGACTTCTGTACACCTCTGGCGATGTTTTGTCACGTGTATCCATCGAATCAGACACTTTGGAGTGAATTTGGAGACATCGAAATTTTCCACAAAAAATCGTATAGCCGGCATGGTCAAATTTGAGGTTTTTCCTCGTTCTTCTTCCAAGTGCCATAGCGGCGCAATATGACCTACCTAAGACTTCTGTACACCTCTGGCGATGTTTTCTGACGTGTATCCATCGAATCAGATACTTTGGAGTGAATTTGGAGACATCGAAATTTTCCACAAAAAATCGTATCGTATAGCGGCGCAATATGACCTACCTAAGACTTCTGTACACCTCTGGCGATGTTTTCTGACGTGTATCCATCGAATCAGACACTTTGGAGTGAATTTGGAGACGTCGAAATTTTCCACAAAAAATCGTATAGCATGGTCAAATTTGAGGTTTTTCCTCGTTCTTCTTCCAACTGCCATAGCGGCGCAATATGACCTACCTAAAACTTCTGTACACCTCTGGCGATGTTTTCTGACGTGTATCCATCGAATCAGACACTTTGGAGTGAATTTGGAGACATCGAAATTTTCCACAAAAAATCGTATAGCCGGCATGGTCAAATTTGAGGTTTTTCCTCGTTCTTCTTCCAACTGCCATAGCGGCGCAATATGACCTACCTAAGACTTCTGTACACCTCTGGCGATGTTTTCTGACGTGTATCCATCGAATCAGACACTTTGGAGTGAATTTGGAGACATCGAAATTTTCCACAAAAAATCGTATAGCCGGCATGGTCAAATTTGAGGTTTTTCCTCGTTCTTCTTCCAACTGCCATAGCGGCGCAATATGACCTACCTAAGACTTCTGTACACCTCTGGCGATGTTTTCTGACGTGTATCCATCGAATCAGACACTTTGGAGTGAATTTGGAGACATCGAAATTTTCCACAAAAACACGTATCGTATAGCGGCGCAATATGACCTACCTAAGACGTCTGTACACCTCTGGCGATGTTTTCTGACGTGTATCGATCGAATCAGACACTTTGGAGTGAATTTGGAGACATCGAAATTTTCCACAAAAAATCGTATAGCCGGCATGGTCAAATTTGAGGTTTTCCCTCGATCTTCTTCCAACTGCCATAGCGGCGCAATATGACCTACCTAAGACTTCTGTACATCTCTGGCGATGTTGTCTCACGTGTATCCATCGAATCAGACACTTTGGAGTGAATTTGGAGACATCAAAATTTTCCACAAAAAATATAGCCGGCATGGTAAAATTTGAGGTTTTCCCTCGTTCTTCTTCCAACTGCCATAGCGGCGCAATATGACCTACCTAAGACTTCTGTACACCTCTGGCGATGTTTTCTCACGTGTATCCATCGAATCAGACACTTTGGAGTGAATTTGGAGACATCGAAATTTTCCACAAAAAATCGTATAGCCGGCATGGTCAAATTTGAGGTTTTTCCTCGTTCTTCTTCCAACTGCCATAGCGGCGCAATATGACCTACCTAAGACTTCTGTACACCTCTGGCGATGTCTTCTGACGTGTATCCATCGAATCAGACACTTTGGAGTGAATTTGGAGACATCGAAATTTTCCACAAAAACACGTATCGTATAGCGGCGCAATATGACCTACCTAAGACGTCTGTACACCTCTGGCGATGTTTTCTGACGTGTATCGATCGAATCAGACACTTTGGAGTGAATTTGGAGACATCGAAATTTTCCACAAAAAATCGTATAGCCGGCATGGTCAAATTTGAGGTTTTCCCTCGATCTTCTTCCAACTGCCATAGCGGCGCAATATGACCTACCTAAGACTTCTGTACATCTCTGGCGATGTTGTCTCACGTGTATCCATCGAATCAGACACTTTGGAGTGAATTTGGAGACATCAAAATTTTCCACAAAAAATATAGCCGGCATGGTAAAATTTGAGGTTTTCCCTCGTTCTTCTTCCAACTGCCATAGCGGCGCAATATGACCTACCTAAGACTTCTGTACACCTCTGGCGATGTTTTCTCACGTGTATCCATCGAATCAGACACTTTGGAGTGAATTTGGAGACATCGAAATTTTCCACAAAAAATCGTATAGCCGGCATGGTCAAATTTGAGGTTTTTCCTCGTTCTTCTTCCAACTGCCATAGCGGCGCAATATGACCTACCTAAGACTTCTGTACACCTCTGGCGATGTCTTCTGACGTGTATCCATCGAATCAGACACTTTGGAGTGAATTTGGAGACATCGAAATTTTCCACAAAAAATCGTATAGCCGGCACGGTCAAATTTGAGGTTTTCCCTCGTTCTTCTTCCAACTGCCATAGCGGCGCAATATGACCTACCTTAGACTTCTGTACACCTCTGGCGATGTTTTCTGACGTGTATCCATCGAATCAGACACTTTGGAGTGAATTTGGAGACATCGAAATTTTAAACAAAAAATCGTATAGCCGGCATGGTCAAATTTGAGGTTTTTCCTCGTTCTTCTTCCAACTGCCATAGCGGCGCAATATGACCTACCTAAGACTTCTGTACACCTCTGGCGATGTTTTCTCAAGTGTATCCATCGAATCAGACACTTTGGAGTGAATTTGGAGACATCGAAATTTTCCACGAAAAATCGTATAGCCGGCATGGTCAAATTTGAGGTTTTCCCTCGTTCTTCTTCCAACTGCCATAGCGGCGCAATATGACCTACCTTAGACTTCTGTACACCTCTGGCGATGTTTTCTGACGTGTATCCATCGAATCAGACACTTTGGAGTGAATTTGGAGACATCGAAATTTTCCACAAAAAATCGTATAGCCGGCATGGTCAAATTTGAGGTTTTCCCTCGTTCTTCTTCCAACCGCCATAGCGGCGCAATATGACCTACCTAAGACTTCTGTACACCTCTGGCGATGTTTTCTGACGTGTATCCATCGAATCAGACACTTTGGAGTGAATTTGGAGACATCGAAATTTTCCACGAAAAATCGTATAGCCGGCATGGTCAAATTTGAGGTTTTCCCTCGTTCTTCTTCCAACTGCCATAGCGGCGCAATATGACCTACCTTAGACTTCTGTACACCTCTGGCGATGTTTTCTGACGTGTATCCATCGAATCAGACACTTTGGAGTGAATTTGGAGACATCGAAATTTTCCACAAAAAATCGTATAGCCGGCATGGTCAAATTTGAGGTTTTCCCTCGTTCTTCTTCCAACTGCCATAGCGGCGCAATATGACCTACCTTAGACTTCTGTACACCTCTGGCGATGTTTTCTGACGTGTATCCATCGAATCAGACACTTTGGAGTGAATTTGGAGACATCGAAATTTTCCACAAAAAATCGTATAGCCGGCATGGTCAAATTTGAGGTTTTTCCTCGTTCTTCTTCCAACTGCCATAGCGGCGCAATATGACCTACCTAAGACTTCTGTACACCTCTGGCGATGTTTTCTGACGTGTATCCATCGAATCAGACACTTTGGAGTGAATTTGGAGACATCGAAATTTTCCACAAAAAATCGTATAGCCGGCATGTTCAAATTTGAGGTTTTTCCTCGTTCTTCTTCCAACTGCCATAGCGGCGCAATATGACCTACCTAAGACTTCTGTACACCTCTGGCGATGTCTTCTGACGTGTATCCATCGAATCAGACACTTTGGAGTGAATTTGGAGACATCGAAATTTTCCACAAAAAATCGTATAGCCGGCACGGTCAAATTTGAGGTTTTCCCTCGTTCTTCTTCCAACTGCCATAGCGGCGCAATATGACCTACCTTAGACTTCTGTACACCTCTGGCGATGTTTTCTGACGTGTATCCATCGAATCAGACACTTTGGAGTGAATTTGGAGATATCGAAATTTTAAACAAAAAATCGTATAGCCGGCATGGTCAAATTTGAGGTTTTTCCTCGTTCTTCTTCCAACTGCCATAGCGGCGCAATATGACCTGCCTAAGACTTCTGTACACCTCTGGCGATGTTTTCTGACGTGTATCCATCGAATCAGACACTTTGGAGTGAATTTGGAGACATCGAAATTTTCCACAAAAAATCGTATAGCCGGCATGGTCAAATTTGAGGTTTTCCCTCGTTCTTCTTCCAACCGCCATAGCGGCGCAATATGACCTACCTAAGACTTCTGTACACCTCTGGCGATGTTGTCTCACGTGTATCCATCGAATCAGACACTTTGGAGTGCATTTGGAGACATCGAAATTTTCCACAAAAAATCGTATAGCCGGCATGGTCAAATTTGAGGTTTTTCCTCGTTCTTCTTCCAACTGCCATAGCGGCGCAATATGACCTACCTAAGACTTCTGTACACCTCTGGCGATGTTTTCTGACGTGTATCCATCGAATCAGACACTTTGGAGTGAATTTGGAGACATCGAAATTTTAAACAAAAAATCGTATAGCCGGCATGGTCAAATTTGAGGTTTTGCCTCGTTCTTCTTCCAACTGCCATAGCGGCGCAATATGACCTACCTAAGACTTCTGTACACCTCTGGCGATGTTTTCTGACGTGTATCCATCGAATCAGACACTTTGGAGTGAATTTGGAGACATCGAAATTTTCCACAAAAAATCGTATAGCCGGCATGGTCAAATTTGAGGTTTTTCCTCGTTCTTCTTCCAACTGCCATAGCGGCGCAATATGACCTACCTAAGACTTCTGTACACCTCTGGCGATGTTTTCTGACGTGTATCCATCGAATCAGACACTTTGGAGTGAATTTGGAGACATCGAAATTTTCCACAAAAAATCGTATAGCCGGCATGCTCAAATTTGAGGTTTTCCCTCGTTCTTCTTCCAACTGCCATAGCGGCGCAATATGACCTACCTAAGACTTCTGTACACCTCTGGCGATGTTTTCTCACGTGTGTCCATCGAATCAGACACTTTGGAGTGAATTTGGAGACATCGAAATTTTCCACAAAAAATCGTATAGCCGGCATGGTCAAATTTGAGGTTTTTCCTCGTTCTTCTTCCAACTGCCATAGCGGCGCAATATGACCTACCTAAGACTTCTGTACATCTCTGGCGATGTTGTCTCACGTGTATCCATCGAATCAGACACTTTGGAGTGAATTTGGAGACATCGAAATTTTCCACAAAAAATCATATAGCCGGCATGGTAAAATTTGAGGTTTTCCCTCGTTCTTCTTCCAACCGCCATAGCGGCGCAATATGACCTACCTAAGACTTCTGTACACCTCTGGCGATGTTTTCTGACGTGTATCCATCGAATCAGACACTTTTGAGTGAATTTGGAGACATCGAAATTTTCCACGAAAAATCGTATAGCCGGCATGGTCAAATTTGAGGTTTTCCCTCGTTCTTCTTCCAACTGCCATAGCGGCGCAATATGACCTACCTTAGACTTCTGTACACCTCTGGCGATGTTTTCTGACGTGTATCCATCGAATCAGACACTTTGGAGTGAATTTGGAGACATCGAAATTTTAAACAAAAAATCGTATAGCCGGCATGGTCAAATTTGAGGTTTTTCCTCGGTCTTCTTCCAACTGCCATAGCGGCGCAATATAACCTACCTAAGACTTCTGTACACCTCTGGCGATGTTTTCTGACGTGTATCCATCGAATCAGACACTTTGGAGTGAATTTGGAGACATCGAAATTTTCCACAAAAAATCATATAGCCGGCATGGTCAAATTTGAGGTTTTCCCTCGTTCTTCTTCCAACCGCCATAGTGGCGCAATATGACCTACCTAAGACTTCTGTACACCTCTGGCGATGTTTTCTCACGTGTATCCATCGAATCAGACACTTTGGAGTGAATTTGGAGACATCGAAATTTTCCACAAAAAATCGTATAGCCGGCATGGTCAAATTTGAGGTTTTCCCTCGTTCTTCTTCCAACTGCCATAGCGGCGCAATATGACCTACCTTAGACTTCTGTACACCTCTGGCGATGTTTTCTGACGTGTATCCATCGAATCAGACACTTTGGAGTGAATTTGGAGACATCGAAATTTTCCACAAAAAATCGTATAGCCGGCATGGTCAAATTTGAGGTTTTTCCTCGTTCTTCTTCCAACTGCCATAGCGGCGCAATATGACCTACCTAAGACTTCTGTACACCTCTGGCGATGTTTTCTGACGTGTATCCATCGAATCAGACACTTTGGAGTGAATTTGGAGACATCGAAATTTTCCACAAAAAATCGTATAGCCGGCATGGTCAAATTTGAGGTTTTCCTTCCTTCTTCTTCCAACTGCCATAGCGGCGCAATATGACCTACCTAAGACTTCTGTACACCTCTGGCGATGTTTTCTGACGTGTATCCATCGAATCAGACACTTTGGAGTGAATTTGGAGACATCGAAATTTTCCACAAAAAATTGTATAGCCGGGCATGGTCAAATTTGAGGTTTTTCCTCGTTCTTCTTCCAACTGCCATAGCGGCGCAATATGACCTACCTAAGACTTCTGTACACCTCTGGCGATGTTTTCTGACGTGTATCCATCGAATCAGACACTTTGGAGTGAATTTGGAGACATCGAAATTTTCCACAAAAAATCGTATAGCCGGCATGGTCAAATTTGAGGTTTTCCCTCGTTCTTCTTCCAACTGCCATAGCGGCGCAATATGACCTACCTAAGACTTCTGTACACCTCTGGCGATGTTTTCTGACGTGTATCCACCGAATCAGACACTTTGGAGTGAATTTGGAGACATCGAAATTTTCCACAAAAAATCGTATAGCCGGCATGGTCAAATTTGAGGTTTTCCCTCGTACTTCTTCCAACTGCCATAGCGGCGCAATATGACCTACCTAAGACTTCTGTACACCTCTGGCGATGTTTTCTCACGTGTATCCATCGAATCAGACACTTTGGAGTGAATTTGGAGACATCGAAATTTTCCACAAAAAATCGTATAGCCGGCATGGTCAAATTTGAGGACTTCTGTACACCTCTGGCGATGTTTTCTGACGTGTATCCATCGAATCAGACACTTTGGAGTGAATTTGGAGACATCGAAATTTTCCACAAAAAATCGTATAGCCGGCATGGTCAAATTTGAGGTTTTCCCTCGTTCTTCTTCCAACTGCCATAGCGGCGCAATATGACCTACCTAAGACTTCTGTACACCTCTGGCGATGTTTTCTGACGTGTATCCATCGAATCAGACACTTTGGAGTGAATTTGGAGGCATCGAAATTTTCCACAAAAAATCGTATAGCCGGCATGGTCAAATTTGAGGTTTTCCCTCGTTCTTCTTCCAACTGCCATAGCGGCGCAATATGACCTACCTAAGACTTCTGTACACCTCTGGCGATGTTTTCTGACGTGTATCCATCGAATCAGACACTTTGGAGTGAATTTGGAGACATCGAAATTTTCCACAAAAAATCGTATAGCCGGCATGGTAAAATTTGAGGTTTTCCCTCGTTCTTCTTCCAACTGCCATAGCGGCGCAATATGACCTACCTAAGACTTCTGTACACCTCTGGCGATGTTTTCTCACGTGTATCCATCGAATCAGACACTTTGGAGTGAATTTGGAGACATCGAAATTTTCCACAAAAAATCATATAGCCGGCATGGTCAAATTTAAGGTTTTCCCTCGTTGTTCTTCCAACCGCCATAGCGGCGCAATATGACCTACCTAAGACTTCTGTACACCTCTGGCGATGTTTTCTCACGTGTATCCATCGAACCAGACACTTTGGAGTGAATTTGGAGACATCGAAATTTTCCACAAAAAATCGTATAGCCGGCATGGTCAAATTTGAGGTTTTCCCTCGTTCTTCTTCCAACTGCCATAGCGGCGCAATATGACCTACCTAAGACTTCTGTACACCTCTGGCGATGTTTTCTGACGTGTATCCATCGAATCAGACACTTTGGAGTGAATTTGGAGACATCGAAATTTTCCACAAAAAATCATATAGCCGGCATGGTCAAATTTGAGGTTTTCCCTCGTTCTTCTTCCAACTGCCATAGCGGCGCAATATGACCTACCTAAGACTTCTGTACACCTCTGGCGATGTTGTCTCACGTGTATCCATCGAATCAGACACTTTGGAGTGAATTTGGAGACATCGAAATTTTCCACAAAAAATCGTATAGCCGGCATGGTCAAATTTGAGGTTTTTCCTCGTTCTTCTTCCAACTGCCATAGCGGCGCAATATGACCTACCTAAGACTTCTGTACACCTCTGGCGATGTTTTCTGACGTGTATCTATCGAATCAGACACTTTGGAGTGAATTTGGAGACATCGAAATTTTCCACAAAAAATCGTATAGCCGGCATGGTCAAATTTGAGGTTTTCCCTCGTTCTTCTTCCAACTGCCATAGCGGCGCAATATGACCTACCTAAGACTTCTGTACACCTCTGGCGATGTTTTCTCACGTGTATCCATCGAATCAGACACTTTGGAGTGAATTTGGAGACATCGAAATTTTCCACAAAAAATCATATAGCCGGCATGGTCAAATTTGAGGTTTTCCCTCGTTCTTCTTCCAACCGCCATAGCGGCGCAATATGACCTACCTAAGACTTCTGTACACCTCTGGCGATGTTTTCTCACGTGTATCCATCGAACCAGACACTTTGGAGTGAATTTGGAGACATCGAAATTTTCCACAAAAAATCGTATAGCCGGCATGGTAAAATTTGAGGTTTTCCCTCGTTCTTCTTCCAACTGCCATAGCGGCGCAATATGACCTACCTAAGACTTCTGTACACCTCTGGCGATGTTTTCTGACGTGTATCCATCGAATCAGACACTTTGGAGTGAATTTGGAGACATCGAAATTTTCCACAAAAAATCATATAGCCGGCATGGTCAAATTTGAGGTTTTCCCTCGTTCTTCTTCCAACTGCCATAGCGGCGCAATATGACCTACCTAAGACTTCTGTACACCTCTGGCGATGTTTTCTGACGTGTATCCATCGAATCAGACACTTTGGAGTGAATTTGGAGACATCGAAATTTTCCACAAAAAATCATATAGCCGGCATGGTCAAATTTGAGGTTTTCCCTCGTTCTTCTTCCAACTGCCATAGCGGCGCAATATGACCTACCTAAGACTTCTGTACACCTCTGGCGATGTTGTCTCACGTGTATCCATCGAATCAGACACTTTGGAGTGAATTTGGAGACATCGAAATTTTCCACAAAAAATCGTATAGCCGGCATGGTCAAATTTGAGGTTTTTCCTCGTTCTTCTTCCAACTGCCATAGCGGCGCAATATGACCTACCTAAGACTTCTGTACACCTCTGGCGATGTTTTCTGACGTGTATCTATCGAATCAGACACTTTGGAGTGAATTTGGAGACATCGAAATTTTCCACAAAAAATCGTATAGCCGGCATGGTCAAATTTGAGGTTTTCCCTCGTTCTTCTTCCAACCGCCATAGCGGCGCAATATGACCTACCTAAGACTTCTGTACACCTCTGGCGATGTTTTCTCACGTGTATCCATCGAACCAGACACTTTGGAGTGAATTTGGAGACATCGAAATTTTCCACAAAAAATCGTATAGCCGTCATGGTAAAATTTGAGGTTTTCCCTCGTTCTTCTTCCAACTGCCATAGCGGCGCAATATGACCTACCTAAGACTTCTGTACACCTCTGGTGATGTTTTCTGACGTGTATCCATCGAATCAGACACTTTGGAGTGAATTTGGAGATATCGAAATTTTCCACAAAAAATCATATAGCCGGCATGGTCAAATTTGAGGTTTTCCCTCGTTCTTCTTCCAACTGCCATAGCGGCGCAATATGACCTACCTAAGACTTCTGTACACCTCTGGCGATGTTTTCTGACGTGTATCCATCGAATCAGACACTTTGGAGTGAATTTGGAGACATCGAAATTTTCCACAAAAAATTGTATAGCCGGGCATGGTCAAATTTGAGGTTTTTCCTCGTTCTTCTTCCAACTGCCATAGCGGCGCAATATGACCTACCTAAGACTTCTGTACACCTCTGGCGATGTTTTCTGACGTGTATCCATCGAATCAGACACTTTGGAGTGAATTTGGAGACATCGAAATTTTCCACAAAAAATCGTATAGCCGGCATGGTCAAATTTGAGGTTTTCCCTCGTTCTTCTTCCAACCGCCATAGCGGCGCAATATGACCTACCTAAGACTTCTGTACACCTCTGGCGATGTTTTCTGACGTGTATCCACCGAATCAGACACTTTGGAGTGAATTTGGAGACATCGAAATTTTCCACAAAAAATCGTATAGCCGGCATGGTCAAATTTGAGGTTTTCCCTCGTACTTCTTCCAACTGCCATAGCGGCGCAATATGACCTACCTAAGACTTCTGTACACCTCTGGCGATGTTTTCTGACGTGTATCCATCGAATCAGACACTTTGGAGTGAATTTGGAGACATCGAAATTTTCCACAAAAAATCGTATAGCCGGCATGGTCAAATTTGAGGACTTCTGTACACCTCTGGCGATGTTTTCTGACGTGTATCCATCGAATCAGACACTTTGGAGTGAATTTGGAGGCATCGAAATTTTCCACAAAAAATCGTATAGCCGGCATGGTCAAATTTGAGGTTTTCCCTCGTTCTTCTTCCAACTGCCATAGCGGCGCAATATGACCTACCTAAGACTTCTGTACACCTCTGGCGATGTTTTCTCACGTGTATCCATCGAACCAGACACTTTGGAGTGAATTTGGAGACATCGAAATTTTCCACAAAAAATCGTATAGCCGTCATGGTAAAATTTGAGGTTTTCCCTCGTTCTTCTTCCAACTGCCATAGCGGCGCAATATGACCTACCTAAGACTTCTGTACACCTCTGGTGATGTTTTCTGACGTGTATCCATCGAATCAGACACTTTGGAGTGAATTTGGAGATATCGAAATTTTCCACAAAAAATCATATAGCCGGCATGGTCAAATTTGAGGTTTTCCCTCGTTCTTCTTCCAACTGCCATAGCGGCGCAATATGACCTACCTAAGACTTCTGTACACCTCTGGCGATGTTTTCTGACGTGTATCCATCGAATCAGACACTTTGGAGTGAATTTGGAGACATCGAAATTTTCCACAAAAAATCGTATAGCCGGCATGGTCAAATTTGAGGTTTTTCCTCGTTCTTCTTCCAACTGCCATAGCGGCGCAATATGACCTACCTAAGACTTCTGTACACCTCTGGCGATGTTTTCTCACGTGTATCCATCGAATCAGACACTTTGGAGTGAATTTGGAGACATCGAAATTTTCCACAAAAAATCGTATAGCCGGCATGGTCAAATTTGAGGTTTTCCCTCGTTCTTCTTCCAACTGCCATAGCGGCGCAATATGACCTACCTAAGACTTCTGTACACCTCTGGCGATGTTTTCTGACGTGTATCCATCGAATCAGACACTTTGGAGTGAATTTGGAGACATCGAAATTTTCCACAAAAAATCGTATAGCCGGCATGGTCAAATTTGAGGTTTTCCCTCGTTCTTCTTCCAACTGCCATAGCGGCGCAATATGACCTACCTAAGACTTCTGTACACCTCTGGCGATGTTTTCTGACGTGTATCCATCGAATCAGACACTTTGGAGTGAATTTGGAGACATCGAAATTTTCCACAAAAAATCGTATAGCCGGCATGGTCAAATTTGAGGTTTTCCCTCGTTCTTCTTCCAACTGCCATAGCGGCGCAATATGACCTACCTAAGACTTCTGTACACCTCTGGCGATGTTTTCTGACGTGTATCCACCGAATCAGACACTTTGGAGTGAATTTGGAGACATCGAAATTTTCCACAAAAAATCGTATAGCCGGCATGGTCAAATTTGAGGTTTTCCCTCGTACTTCTTCCAACTGCCATAGCGGCGCAATATGACCTACCTAAGACTTCTGTACACCTCTGGCGATGTTTTCTGACGTGTATCCATCGAATCAGACACTTTGGAGTGAATTTGGAGACATCGAAATTTTCCACAAAAAATCGTATAGCCGGCATGGTCAAATTTGAGGACTTCTGTACACCTCTGGCGATGTTTTCTGACGTGTATCCATCGAATCAGACACTTTGGAGTGAATTTGGAGACATCGAAATTTTCCACAAAAAATCGTATAGCCGGCATGGTCAAATTTGAGGTTTTCCCTCGTTCTTCTTCCAACTGCCATAGCGGCGCAATATGACCTACCTAAGACTTCTGTACACCTCTGGCGATGTTTTCTGACGTGTATCCATCGAATCAGACACTTTGGAGTGAATTTGGAGGCATCGAAATTTTCCACAAAAAATCGTATAGCCGGCATGGTCAAATTTGAGGTTTTCCCTCGTTCTTCTTCCAACTGCCATAGCGGCGCAATATGACCTACCTAAGACTTCTGTACACCTCTGGCGATGTTTTCTGACGTGTATCCATCGAATCAGACACTTTGGAGTGAATTTGGAGACATCGAAATTTTCCACAAAAAATCGTATAGCCGGCATGGTCAAATTTAAGGTTTTCCCTCGTTGTTCTTCCAACCGCCATAGCGGCGCAATATGACCTACCTAAGACTTCTGTACACCTCTGGCGATGTTTTCTCACGTGTATCCATCGAACCAGACACTTTGGAGTGAATTTGGAGACATCGAAATTTTCCACAAAAAATCGTATAGCCGGCATGGTAAAATTTGAGGTTTTCCCTCGTTCTTCTTCCAACTGCCATAGCGGCGCAATATGACCTACCTAAGACTTCTGTACACCTCTGGCGATGTTTTCTGACGTGTATCCATCGAATCAGACACTTTGGAGTGAATTTGGAGACATCGAAATTTTCCACAAAAAATCATATAGCCGGCATGGTCAAATTTGAGGTTTTCCCTCGTTCTTCTTCCAACTGCCATAGCGGCGCAATATGACCTACCTAAGACTTCTGTACACCTCTGGCGATATTTTCTGACGTGTATCCATCGAATCAGACACTTTGGAGTGAATTTGGAGACATCGAAATTTTCCACAAAAAATCATATAGCCGGCATGGTCAAATTTGAGGTTTTCCTTCGTTCTTCTTCCAACTGCCATAGCGGCGCAATATGACCTACCTAAGACTTCTGTACACCTCTGGCGATGTTGTCTCACGTGTATCCATCGAATCAGACACTTTGGAGTGAATTTGGAGACATCGAAATTTTCCACAAAAAATCGTATAGCCGGCATGGTAAAATTTGAGGTTTTCCCTCGTTCTTCTTCCAACTGCCATAGCGGCGCAATATGACCTACCTAAGACTTCTGTACACCTCTGGCGATGTTTTCTGACGTGTATCCATCGAATCAGACACTTTGGAGTGAATTTGGAGACATCGAAATTTTCCACAAAAAATCATATAGCCGGCATGGTCAAATTTGAGGTTTTCCCTCGTTCTTCTTCCAACTGCCATAGCGGCGCAATATGACCTACCTAAGACTTCTGTACACCTCTGGCGATGTTTTCTGACGTGTATCCATCGAATCAGACACTTTGGAGTGAATTTGGAGACATCGAAATTTTCCACAAAAAATCATATAGCCGGCATGGTCAAATTTGAGGTTTTCCCTCGTTCTTCTTCCAACTGCCATAGCGGCGCAATATGACCTACCTAAGACTTCTGTACACCTCTGGCGATGTTGTCTCACGTGTATCCATCGAATCAGACACTTTGGAGTGAATTTGGAGACATCGAAATTTTCCACAAAAAATCGTATAGCCGGCATGGTCAAATTTGAGGTTTTTCCTCGTTCTTCTTCCAACTGCCATAGCGGCGCAATATGACCTACCTAAGACTTCTGTACACCTCTGGCGATGTTTTCTGACGTGTATCTATCGAATCAGACACTTTGGAGTGAATTTGGAGACATCGAAATTTTCCACAAAAAATCGTATAGCCGGCATGGTCAAATTTGAGGTTTTCCCTCGTTCTTCTTCCAACTGCCATAGCGGCGCAATATGACCTACCTAAGACTTCTGTACACCTCTGGCGATGTTTTCTCACGTGTATCCATCGAATCAGACACTATGGAGTGAATTTGGAGACATCGAAATTTTCCACAAAAAATCATATAGCCGGCATGGTCAAATTTGAGGTTTTCCCTCGTTCTTCTTCCAACCGCCATAGCGGCGCAATATGACCTACCTAAGACTTCTGTACACCTCTGGCGATGTTTTCTCACGTGTATCCATCGAATCAGACACTTTGGAGTGAATTTGGAGACATCGAAATTTTCCACAAAAAATCATATAGCCGGCATGGTCAAATTTAAGGTTTTCCCTCGTTCTTCTTCCAACCGCCATAGCGGCGCAATATGACCTACCTAAGACTTCTGTACACCTCTGGCGATGTTTTCTCACGTGTATCCATCGAACCAGACACTTTGGAGTGAATTTGGAGACATCGAAATTTTCCACAAAAAATCGTATAGCCGTCATGGTAAAATTTGAGGTTTTCCCTCGTTCTTCTTCCAACTGCCATAGCGGCGCAATATGACCTACCTAAGACTTCTGTACACCTCTGGTGATGTTTTCTGACGTGTATCCATCGAATCAGACACTTTGGAGTGAATTTGGAGATATCGAAATTTTCCACAAAAAATCATATAGCCGGCATGGTCAAATTTGAGGTTTTCCCTCGTTCTTCTTCCAACTGCCATAGCGGCGCAATATGACCTACCTAAGACTTCTGTACACCTCTGGCGATGTTTTCTGACGTGTATCTATCGAATCAGACACTTTGGAGTGAATTTGGAGACATCGAAATTTTCCACAAAAAATCGTATAGCCGGCATGGTCAAATTTGAGGTTTTCCCTCGTTCTTCTTCCAACTGCCATAGCGGCGCAATATGACCTACCTAAGACTTCTGTACACCTCTGGCGATGTTGTCTCACGTGTATCCATCGAATCAGACACTTTGGAGTGAATTTGGAGACATCGAAATTTTCCACAAAAAATCGTATAGCCGGCATGGTCAAATTTGAGGTTTTTCCTCGTTCTTCTTCCAACTGCCATAGCGGCGCAATATGATCTACCTAAGACTTCTGTACACCTCTGGCGATGTTTTCTGACGTGTATCTATCGAATCAGACACTTTGGAGTGAATTTGGAGACATCGAAATTTTCCACAAAAAATCGTATAGCCGGCATGGTCAAATTTGAGGTTTTCCCTCGTTCTTCTTCCAACCGCCATAGCGGCGCAATATGACCTACCTAAGACTTCTGTACACCTCTGGCGATGTTTTCTCACGTGTATCCATCGAATCAGACACTTTGGAGTGAATTTGGAGACATCGAAATTTTCCACAAAAAATCATATAGCCGGCATGGTCAAATTTAAGGTTTTCCCTCGTTCTTCTTCCAACCGCCATAGCGGCGCAATATGACCTACCTAAGACTTCTGTACACCTCTGGCGATGTTTTCTCACGTGTATCCATCGAACCAGACACTTTGGAGTGAATTTGGAGACATCGAAATTTTCCACAAAAAATCGTATAGCCGTCATGGTAAAATTTGAGGTTTTCCCTCGTTCTTCTTCCAACTGCCATAGC
Source organism: Eristalis pertinax (assembly GCA_907269125.1). Classification (NCBI taxonomy): domain Eukaryota; kingdom Metazoa; phylum Arthropoda; class Insecta; order Diptera; family Syrphidae; genus Eristalis; species Eristalis pertinax. Next base: position 12,963,125 of record OU026147.1, read on the forward strand.
GGCGCAATATGACCTACCTAAGACTTCTGTACACCTCTGGTGATGTTTTCTGACGTGTATCCATCGAATCAGACACTTTGGAGTGAATTTGGAGACATCGAAATTTTCCACAAAAAATCATATAGCCGGCATGGTCAAATTTGAGGTTTTCCCTCGTTCTTCTTCCAACTGCCATAGCGGCGCAATATGACCTACCTAAGACTTCTGTACACCTCTGGCGATGTTTTCTGACGTGTATCCATCGAATCAGACACTTTGGAGTGAATTTGGAGACATCGAAATTTTCCACAAAAAATCATATAGCCGGCATGGTCAAATTTGAGGTTTTTCCTCGTTCTTCTTCCAACTGCCATAGCGGCGCAATATGACCTACCTAAGACTTCTGTACACCTCTGGCGATGTTGTCTCACGTGTATCCATCGAATCAGACACTTTGGAGTGAATTTGGAGACATCGAAATTTTCCACAAAAAATCGTATAGCCGGCATGGTCAAATTTGAGGTTTTTCCTCGTTCTTCTTCCAACCGCCATAGCGGCGCAATATGACCTACCTAAGACTTCTGTACACCTCTGGCGATGTTTTCTGACGTGTATCTATCGAATCAGACACTTTGGAGTGAATTTGGAGACATCGAAATTTTCCACAAAAAATCGTATAGCCGGCATGGTCAAATTTGAGGTTTTCCCTCGTTCTTCTTCCAACTGCCATAGCGGCGCAATATGACCTACCTAAGACTTCTGTACACCTCTGGCGATGTTTTCTCAAGTGTATCCATCGAATCAGACACTTTGGAGTGAATTTGGAGACATCGAAATTTTCCACAAAAAATCGTATAGCCGGCATGGTCAAATTTGAGGTTTTCCCTCGTTCTTCTTCCAACTGCCATAGCGGCGCAATATGACCTACCTAAGACTTCTGTACACCTCTGGCGATGTTTTCTCACGTGTATCCATCGAATCAGACACTTTGGAGTGAATTTGGAGACATCGAAATTTTCCACAAAAAATCATATAGCCGGCATGGTCAAATTTAAGGTTTTCCCTCGTTCTTCTTCCAACCGCCATAGCGGCGCAATATGACCTACCTAAGACTTCTGTACACCTCTGGCGATGTTGTCTCACGTGTATCCATCGAATCAGACACTTTGGAGTGAATTTGGAGACATCGAAATTTTCCACAAAAAATCGTATAGCCGGCATGGTCAAATTTGAGGTTTTTCCTCGTTCTTCTTCCAACTGCCATAGCGGCGCAATATGACCTACCTAAGACTTCTGTACACCTCTGGCGATGTTTTCTGACGTGTATCTATCGAATCAGACACTTTGGAGTGAATTTGGAGACATCGAAATTTTCCACAAAAAATCGTATAGCCGGCATGGTCAAATTTGAGGTTTTCCCTCGTTCTTCTTCCAACTGCCATAGCGGCGCAATATGACCTACCTAAGACTTCTGTACACCTCTGGCGATGTTTTCTCAAGTGTATCCATCGAATCAGACACTTTGGAGTGAATTTGGAGACATCGAAATTTTCCACAAAAAATCATATAGCCGGCATGGTCAAATTTGAGGTTTTCCCTCGTTCTTCTTCCAACTGCCATAGCGGCGCAATATGACCTACCTAAGACTTCTGTACACCTCTGGCGATGTTTTCTGACGTGTATCCATCGAATCAGACACTTTGGAGTGAATTTGGAGACATCGAAATTTTCCACAAAAAATCGTATAGCCGGCATGGTCAAATTTGAGGTTTTCCCTCGTTCTTCTTCCAACTGCCATAGCGGCGCAATATGACCTACCTAAGACTTCTGTACACCTCTGGCGATGTTTTCTGACGTGTATCCATCGAATCAGACACTTTGGAGTGAATTTGGAGACATCGAAATTTTCCACAAAAAATCGTATAGCCGGCATGGTCAAATATGAGGTTTTCCCTCGTTCTTCTTCCAACTGCCATAGCGGCGCAATATGACCTACCTAAGACTTCTGTACACCTCTGGCGATGTTTTCTCACGTGTATCCATCGAATCAGACACTTTGGAGTGAATTTGGAGACATCGAAATTTTCCACAAAAAATCAAATAGCCGGCATGGTCAAATTTGAGGTTTTCCCTCGTTCTTCTTCCAACTGCCATAGCGGCGCAATATGACCTACCTAAGACTTCTGTACACCTCTGGCGATGTTTTCCCACGTGTATCCATCGAATCAGACACTTTGGAGTGAATTTGGAGACATCGAAATTTTCCACAAAAAATCGTATAGCCGGCATGGTCAAATTTGAGGTTTTTCCTCGTTCTTCTTCCAACTGCCATAGCGGCGCAATATGATCTACCTAAGACTTCTGTACACCTCTGGCGATGTTTTCTGACGTGTATCTATCGAATCAGACACTTTGGAGTGAATTTGGAGACATCGAAATTTTCCACAAAAAATCGTATAGCCGGCATGGTCAAATTTGAGGTTTTCCCTCGTTCTTCTTCCAACTGCCATAGCGGCGCAATATGACCTACCTAAGACTTCTGTACACCTCTGGCGATGTTTTCTCACGTGTATCCATCGAATCAGACACTTTGGAGTGAATTTGGAGACATCGAAATTTTCCACAAAAAATCATATAGCCGGCATGGTCAAATTTGAGGTTTTTCCTCGTTCTTCTTCCAACTGCCATAGCGGCGCAATATGATCTACCTAAGACTTCTGTACACCTCTGGCGATGTTTTCTGACGTGTATCTATCGAATCAGACACTTTGGAGTGAATTTGGAGACATCGAAATTTTCCACAAAAAATCGTATAGCCGGCATGGTCAAATTTGAGGTTTTCCCTCGTTCTTCTTCCAACTGCCATAGCGGCGCAATATGACCTACCTAAGACTTCTGTACACCTCTGGCGATGTTTTCTCACGTGTATCCATCGAATCAGACACTTTGGAGTGAATTTGGAGACATCGAAATTTTCCACAAAAAATCATATAGCCGGCATGGTCAAATTTGAGGTTTTCCCTCGTTCTTCTTCCAACCGCCATAGCGGCGCAATATGACCTACCTAAGACTTCTGTACACCTCTGGCGATGTTTTCTCACGTGTATCCATCGAATCAGACACTTTGGAGTGAATTTGGAGACATCGAAATTTTCCACAAAAAATCATATAGCCGGCATGGTCAAATTTAAGGTTTTCCCTCGTTCTTCTTCCAACCGCCATAGCGGCGCAATATGACCTACCTAAGACTTCTGTACACCTCTGGCGATGTTTTCTCACGTGTATCCATCGAACCAGACACTTTGGAGTGAATTTGGAGACATCGAAATTTTCCACAAAAAATCGTATAGCCGTCATGGTAAAATTTGAGGTTTTCCCTCGTTCTTCTTCCAACTGCCATAGCGGCGCAATATGACCTACCTAAGACTTCTGTACACCTCTGGTGATGTTTTCTGACGTGTATCCATCGAATCAGACACTTTGGAGTGAATTTGGAGACATCGAAATTTTCCACAAAAAATCATATAGCCGGCATGGTCAAATTTGAGGTTTTCCCTCGTTCTTCTTCCAACTGCCATAGCGGCGCAATATGACCTACCTAAGACTTCTGTACACCTCTGGCGATGTTTTCTGACGTGTATCCATCGAATCAGACACTTTGGAGTGAATTTGGAGACATCGAAATTTTCCACAAAAAATCGTATAGCCGGCATGGTCAAATTTGAGGTTTTCCCTCGTTCTTCTTCCAACTGCCATAGCGGCGCAATATGACCTACCTAAGACTTCTGTACATCTCTGGCGATGTTTTCTCACGTGTATCCATCGAATCAGACACTTTGGAGTGAATTTGGAGACATCGAAATTTTCCACAAAAAATCGTATAGCCGGCATGGTCAAATTTGAGGTTTTCCCTCGTTCTTCTTCCAACTGCCATAGCGGCGCAATATGACCTACCTAAGACTTCTGTACACCTCTGGCGATGTTTTCTCACGTGTATCCATCGAATCAGACACTTTGGAGTGAATTTGGAGACATCGAAATTTTCCACAAAAAATCAAATAGCCGGCATGGTCAAATTTGAGGTTTTCCCTCGTTCTTCTTCCAACTGCCATAGCGGCGCAATATGACCTACCTAAGACTTCTGTACACATCTGGCGATGTTGTCTCACGTGTATCCATCGAATCAGACACTTTGGAGTGAATTTGGAGACATCGAAATTTTCCACAAAAAATCGTATAGCCGGCATGGTCAAATTTGAGGTTTTCCCTCGTTCTTCTTCCAACTGCCATAGCGGCGCAATATGACCTACCTAAGACTTCTGTACACCTCTGGCGATGTTTTCTCACGTGTATCCATCGAATCAGACACTTTGGAGTGAATTTGGAGACATCGAAATTTTCCACAAAAAATCATATAGCCGGCATGGTCAAATTTGAGGTTTTCCCTCGTTCTTCTTCCAACCGCCATAGCGGCGCAATATGACCTACCTAAGACTTCTGTACACCTCTGGCGATGTTTTCTCACGTGTATCCATCGAATCAGACACTTTGGAGTGAATTTGGAGACATCGAAATTTTCCACAAAAAATCATATAGCCGGCATGGTCAAATTTAAGGTTTTCCCTCGTTCTTCTTCCAACCGCCATAGCGGCGCAATATGACCTACCTAAGACTTCTGTACACCTCTGGCGATGTTTTCTCACGTGTATCCATCGAACCAGACACTTTGGAGTGAATTTGGAGACATCGAAATTTTCCACAAAAAATCGTATAGCCGTCATGGTAAAATTTGAGGTTTTCCCTCGTTCTTCTTCCAACTGCCATAGCGGCGCAATATGACCTACCTAAGACTTCTGTACACCTCTGGTGATGTTTTCTGACGTGTATCCATCGAATCAGACACTTTGGAGTGAATTTGGAGACATCGAAATTTTCCACAAAAAATCATATAGCCGGCATGGTCAAATTTGAGGTTTTCCCTCGTTCTTCTTCCAACTGCCATAGCGGCGCAATATGACCTACCTAAGACTTCTGTACACCTCTGGCGATGTTTTCTGACGTGTATCCATCGAATCAGACACTTTGGAGTGAATTTGGAGACATCGAAATTTTCCACAAAAAATCGTATAGCCGGCATGGTCAAATTTGAGGTTTTCCCTCGTTCTTCTTCCAACTGCCATAGCGGCGCAATATGACCTACCTAAGACTTCTGTACATCTCTGGCGATGTTTTCTCACGTGTATCCATCGAATCAGACACTTTGGAGTGAATTTGGAGACATCGAAATTTTCCACAAAAAATCGTATAGCCGGCATGGTCAAATTTGAGGTTTTCCCTCGTTCTTCTTCCAACTGCCATAGCGGCGCAATATGACCTACCTAAGACTTCTGTACACCTCTGGCGATGTTTTCTCACGTGTATCCATCGAATCAGACACTTTGGAGTGAATTTGGAGACATCGAAATTTTCCACAAAAAATCAAATAGCCGGCATGGTCAAATTTGAGGTTTTCCCTCGTTCTTCTTCCAACTGCCATAGCGGCGCAATATGACCTACCTAAGACTTCTGTACATCTCTGGCGATGTTGTCTCACTAGTATCCATCGAATCAGACACTTTGGAGTGAATTTGGAGACATCGAAATTTTCCACAAAAAATCATATAGCCGGCATGGTCAAATTTGAGGTTTTCCCTCGTTCTTCTTCCAACTGCCATAGCGGCGCAATATGACCTACCTAAGACTTCTGTACACATCTGGCGATGTTGTCTCACGTGTATCCATCGAATCAGACACTTTGGAGTGAATTTGGAGACATCGAAATTTTCCACAAAAAATCAAATAGCCGGCATGGTCAAATTTGAGGTTTTCCCTCGTTCTTCTTCCAACTGCCATAGCGGCGCAATATGACCTACCTAAGACTTCTGTACATCTCTGGCGATGTTGTCTCACTAGTATCCATCGAATCAGACACTTTGGAGTGAATTTGGAGACATCGAAATTTTCCACAAAAAATCATATAGCCGGCATGGTCAAATTTGAGGTTTTTCCTCGTTCTTCTTCCAACTGCCATAGCGGCGCAATATGACCTACCTAAGACTTCTGTACACCTCTGGCGATGTTTTCTCACGTGTATCCATCGAATCAGACACTTTGGAGTGAATTTGGAGACATCGAAATTTTCCACAAAAAATCGTATAGCCGGCATGGTCAAATTTGAGGTTTTCCCTCGTTCTTCTTCCAACTGCCATAGCGGCGCAATATGACCTACCTAAGACTTCTGTACACCTCTGGCGATGTTGTCTCACGTGTATCCATCGAATCAGACACTTTGGAGTGAATTTGGAGACATCGAAATTTTCCACAAAAAATCGTATAGCCGGCATGGTCAAATTTGAGGTTTTTCCTCGTTCTTCTTCCAACTGCCATAGCGGCGCAATATGACCTACCTAAGATTTCTGTACACCTCTGGCGATGTTTTCTGACGTGTATCCATCGAATCAGACACTTTGGAGTGAATTTGGAGACATCGAAATTTTCCACAAAAAATCGTATAGCCGGCATGGTCAAATTTGAGGTTTTCCCTCGTTCTTCTTCCAACTGCCATAGCTGCGCAATATGACCTACCTAAGACTTCTGTACACCTCTGGCGATGTTTTCTGACGTGTATCCATCGAATCAGACACTTTGGAGTGAATTTGGAGACATCGAAATTTTCCACAAAAAATCATATAGCCGGCATGGTCAAATTTGAGGTTTTCCCTCGTTCTTCTTCCAACTGCCATAGCGGCGCAATATGACCTACCTAAGACTTCTGTACACCTCTGGCGATGTTTTCCCACGTGTATCCATCGAATCAGACACTTTGGAGTGAATTTGGAGACATCGAAATTTTCCACAAAAAATCATATAGCCGGCATGGTCAAATTTAAGGTTTTCCCTCGTTCTTCTTCCAACCGCCATAGCGGCGCAATATGACCTACCTAAGACTTCTGTACACCTCTGGCGATGTCTTCTGACGTGTATCCATCGAATCAGACACTTTGGAGTGAATTTGGAGACATCGCAATTTTCCACAAAAAATCATATAGCCGGCATGGTCAAATTTGAGGTTTTCCCTCGTTCTTCTTCCAACTGCCATAGCGGCGCAACTAGGCGTACCTACGACCTGTGCGCACCTGTAGTTATGTGTTGAGATGTCTATTAACGAAATCCAAAGACTGGAGTGGATCCGACGACATCGAATTTTTCACCTAAAAAAATGTATAGTAAGGATTTTGGAGCCTTCCATGGCTCATCTTCCAACTGCCACAGCGGCCCAACTAGGCGTACCTACGACCTGTGCGCACCTGTGGTTATGTGTTGAGATGTCTATTAACGAAATCCAAAGACTGGAGTGGATCCGACGACATCGAATTTTTCACCTAAAAAAATGTGCAGTGTATAGTAAGGATTTTGGAGCCTTCCATGGCTCATCTTCCAACTGCCATAGCGGCCCAACTAGGCGTACCTACGACCTGTGCGCACCTGTGGTTATGTGTTGAGATGTCTATTAACGAAATCCAAAGACTGGAGTGGATCCGACGACATCGAATTTTTCACCTAAAAAAATGTACAGTGTTTAGTAAGGATTTTGGAGCCTTCCATGGCTCATCTTCCAACTGCCACAGCGGCCCAACTAGGCGTACCTACGACCTGTGCGCACCTGTGGTTATGTGTTGAGATGTCTATTAACGAAATCCAAAGACTGGAGTGGATCCGACGACATCGAATTTTTCACCTAAAAAAATGTACAGTGTATAGTAAGGATTTTGGAGCCTTCCATGGCTCATCTTCCAACTGCCACAGCGGCCCAACTAGGCGTACCTACGACCTGTGCGCACCTGTGGTTATGTGTTGAGATGTCTATTAACGAAATCCAAAGACTAGAGTGGATCCGACGACATCGAATTTTTCACCTAAAAAAATGTACAGTGTATAGTAAGGATTTTGGAGCCTTCCATGGCTCATCTTCCAACTGCCACAGCGGCCCAACTAGGCGTACCTACGACCTGTGCGCACCTGTGGTTATGTGTTGAGATGTCTATTAACGAAATCCAAAGACTGGAGTGGATCCGACGACATCGAATTTTTCACCTAAAAAAATGTGCAGTGTATAGTAAGGATTTTGGAGCCTTCCATGGCTCATCTTCCAACTGCCATAGCGGCCCAACTAGGCGTACCTACGACCTGTGCGCACCTGTGGTTATGTGTTGAGATGTCTATTAACGAAATCCAAAGACTGGAGTGGATCCGACGACATCGAATTTTTCACCTAAAAAAATGTGCAGTGTATAGTAAGGATTTTGGAGCCTTCTATGGCTCATCTTCCAACTGCCATAGCGGCCCAACTAGGCGTACCTACGACCTGTGCGCACCTGTGGTTATGTGTTGAGATGTCTATTAACGAAATCCAAAGACTGGAGTGGATCCGACGACATCGAATTTTTCACCTAAAAAAATGTACAGTGTTTAGTAAGGATTTTGGAGCCTTCCATGGCTCATCTTCCAACTGCCATAGCGGCCCAACTAGGCGTACCTACGACCTGTGCGCACCTGTGGTTATGTGTTGAGATGTCTATTAACGAAATCCAAAGACTGGAGTGGATACGACGACATCGAATTTTTCACCTAAAAAAATGTACAGTGTTTAGTAAGGATTTTGGAGCCTTCCATGGCTCATCTTCCAACTGCCACAGCGGCCCAACTAGGCGTACCTACGACCTGTGCGCACCTGTGGTTATGTGTTGAGATGTCTATTAACGAAATCCAAAGACTGGAGTGGATCCGACGACATCGAATTTTTCACCTAAAAAAATGTACAGTGTATAGTAAGGGTTTTAGAGCCTCTCCATGGCTCTTCTTCCAACTGCCACAGCGGCCCAACTAGGCGTACCTACGACCTGTGCGCACCTGTGGTTATGTGTTGAGATGTCTATTAACGAAATCCAAAGACTAGAGTGGATCCGACGACATCGAATTTTTCACCTAAAAAAATGTACAGTGTATAGTAAGGATTTTGGAGCCTTCCATGGCTCATCTTCCAACTGCCATAGCGGCCCAACTAGGCGTACCTACGACCTGTGCGCACCTGTGGTTATGTGTTGAGATGTCTATTAACTAAATCCAAAGACTGGACTGGATCCGACGACATCGAATTTTTCACCTAAAAAAATGTACAGTGTATAGTAAGGATTTTGGAGCCTTTCCATGGCTCATCTTCCAACTGCCACAGCGGCCCAACTAGGCGTACCTACGACCTGTGCGCACCTGTGGTTATGTGTTGAGATGTGTATTAACGAAATCCAAAGACTGGAGTGGATCCGACGACATCGAATTTTTCACCTAAAAAAATGTACAGTGTATAGTAAGGATTTTGGAGCCTTCCATGGCTCATCTTCCAACTGCCATAGCGGCCCAACTAGGCGTACCTACGACCTGTGCGCACCTGTGGTTATGTGTTGAGATGTCTATTAACGAAATCCAAAGACTGGAGTGGATACGACGACATCGAATTTTTCACCTAAAAAAATGTACAGTGTTTAGTAAGGATTTTGGAGCCTTCCATGGCTCATCTTCCAACTGCCATAGCGGCCCAACTAGGCGTACCTACGACCTGTGCGCACCTGTGGTTATGTGTTGAGATGTCTATTAACGAAATCCAAAGACTGGAGTGGATCCGACGACATCGAATTTTTCACCTAAAAAAATGTACAGTGTATAGTAAGGGTTTTAGAGCCTCTCCATGGCTCTTCTTCCAACTGCCACAGCGGCCCAACTAGGCGTACCTACGACCTGTGCGCACCTGTGGTTATGTGTTGAGATGTCTTTTAACGAAATCCAAAGACTAGAGTGGATCCGACGACATCGAATTTTTCACCTAAAAAAATGTACAGTGTATAGTAAGGATTTTGGAGCCTTCCATGGCTCATCTTCCAACTGCCATAGCGGCCCAACTAGGCGTACCTACGACCTGTGCGCACCTGTGGTTATGTGTTGAGATGTCTATTAACTAAATCCAAAGACTGGACTGGATCCGACGACATCGAATTTTTCACCTAAAAAAATGTACAGTGTATAGTAAGGATTTTGGAGCCTTTCCATGGCTCATCTTCCAACTGCCACAGCGGCCCAACTAGGCGTACCTACGACCTGTGCGCACCTGTGGTTATGTGTTGAGATGTGTATTAACGAAATCCAAAGACTGGAGTGGATCCGACGACATCGAATTTTTCACCTAAAAAAATGTACAGTGTATAGTAAGGATTTTGGAGCCTTCCATGGCTCATCTTCCAACTGCCATAGCGGCCCAACTAGGCGTACCTACGACCTGTGCGCACCTGTGGTTATGTGTTGAGATGTCTATTAACGAAATCCAAAGACTGGAGTGGATACGACGACATCGAATTTTTCACCTAAAAAAATGTACAGTGTTTAGTAAGGATTTTGGAGCCTTCCATGGCTCATCTTCCAACTGCCACAGCGGCCCAACTAGGCGTACCTACGACCTGTGCGCACCTGTGGTTATGTGTTGAGATGTCTATTAACGAAATCCAAAGACTGGAGTGGATCCGACGACATCGAATTTTTCACCTAAAAAAATGTACAGTGTATAGTGAGGGTTTTAGAGCCTCTCCATGGCTCTTCTTCCAACTGCCACAGCGGCCCAACTAGGCGTACCTACGACCTGTGCGCACCTGTGGTTATGTGTTGAGATGTCTTTTAACGAAATCCAAAGACTAGAGTGGATCCGACGACATCGAATTTTTCACCTAAAAAAATGTACAGTGTATAGTAAGGATTTTGGAGCCTTCCATGGCTCATCTTCCAACTGCCATAGCGGCCCAACTAGGCGTACCTACGACCTGTGCGCACCTGTGGTTATGTGTTGAGATGTCTATTAACTAAATCCAAAGACTGGAGTGGATCCGACGACATCGAATTTTTCACCTAAAAAAATGTACAGTGTATAGTAAGGATTTTGGAGCCTTTCCATGGCTCATCTTCCAACTGCCACAGCGGCCCAACTAGGCGTACCTACGACCTGTGCGCACCTGTGGTTATGTGTTGAGATGTGTATTAACGAAATCCAAAGACTGGAGTGGATCCGACGACATCGAATTTTTCACCTAAAAAAATGTACAGTGTATAGTAAGGATTTTGGAGCCTTCCATGGCTCATCTTCCAACTGCCATAGCGGCCCAACTAGGCGTACCTACGACCTGTGCGCACCTGTGGTTATGTGTTGAGATGCCTATTAACGAAATCCAAAGACTAGAGTGGATCCGACGACATCGAATTTTTCACCTAAAAAAATGTACAGTGTATAGTAAGGATTTTGGAGCCTTCCATGGCTCATCTTCCAACTGCCATAGCGGCCCAACTAGGCGTACCTACGACCTGTGCGCACCTGTGGTTATGTGTTGAGATGTCTATTAACGAAATCCAAAGACTGGAGTGGATCCGACGACATCGAATTTTTCACCTAAAAAAATGTGCAGTGTATAGTAAGGATTTTGGAGCCTTCCATGGCTCATCTTCCAACTGCCACAGCGGCCCAACTAGGCGTACCTACGACCTGTGCGCACCTGTGGTTATGTGTTGAGATGTCTATTAACGAAATCCAAAGACTGGAGTGGATACGACGACATCGAATTTTTCACCTAAAAAAATGTACAGTGTTTAGTAAGGATTTTGGAGCCTTCCATGGCTCATCTTCCAACTGCCACAGCGGCCCAACTAGGCGTACCTACGACCTGTGCGCACCTGTGGTTATGTGTTGAGATGTCTATTAACGAAATCCAAAGACTGGAGTGGATCCCACGACATCGAATTTTTCACCTAAAAAAATGTGCAGTGTATAGTAAGGATTTTGGAGCCTTCCATGGCTCATCTTCCAACTGCCATAGCGGCCCAACTAGGCGTACCTACGACCTGTGCGCACCTGTGGTTATGTGTTGAGATGTCTATTAACGAAATCCAAAGACTGGAGTGGATACGACGACATCGAATTTTTCACCTAAAAAAATGTACAGTGTTTAGTAAGGATTTTGGAGCCTTCCATGGCTCATCTTCCAACTGCCACAGCGGCCCAACTAGGCGTACCTACGACCTGTGCGCACCTGTGGTTATGTGTTGAGATGTCTATTAACGAAATCCAAAGACTGGAGTGGATCCGACGACATCGAATTTTTCACCTAAAAAAATGTACAGTGTATAGTAAGGATTTTAGAGCCTCTCCATGGCTCTTCTTCCAACTGCCACAGCGGCCCAACTAGGCGTACCTACGACCTGTGCGCACCTGTGGTTATGTGTTGAGATGTCTATTAACGAAATCCAAAGACTAGAGTGGATCCGACGACATCGAATTTTTCACCTAAAAAAATGTACAGTGTATAGTAAGGATTTTGGAGCCTTCCATGGCTCATCTTCCAACTGCCATAGCGGCCCAACTAGGCGTACCTACGACCTGTGCGCACCTGCGGTTATGTGTTGAGATGTCTATTAACGAAATCCAAAGACTGGAGTGGATCCGACGACATCGAATTTTTCACCTAAAAAAATTTACAGTGTATAGTAAGGATTTTGGAGCCTTTCCATGGCTCATCTTCCAACTGCCACAGCGGCCCAACTAGGCGTACCTACGACCTGTGCGCACCTGTAGTTATGTGTTGAGATGTCTATTAACGAATTCCAAAGACTGGAGTGGATCCGACGACATCGAATTTTTCACCTAAAAAAATGTACAGTGTATAGTAAGGATTTTGGAGCCTTCCATGGCTCATCTTCCAACTGCCATAGCGGCCCAACTAGGAGTACCTACGACCTGTGCGCACCTGTGGTTATGTGTTGAGATGTCTATTAACGAAATCCAAAGACTGGAGTGGATCCGACGACATCGAATTTTTCACCTAAAAAAATGTGCAGTGTATAGTAAGGATTTTGGAGCCTTCCATGGCTCATCTTCCAACTGCCATAGCGGCCCAACTAGGCGTACCTACGACCTGTGCGCACCTGTGGTTATGTGTTGAGATGTCTATTAACGAAATCCAAAGACTGGAGTGGATACGACGACATCGAATTTTTCACCTAAAAAAATGTACAGTGTATAGTAAGGATTTTGGAGCCTTCCATGGCTCATCTTCCAACTGCCATAGCGGCCCAACTAGGCGTACCTACGACCTGTGCGCACCTGTGGTTATGTGTTGAGATGTCTATTAACGAAATCCAAAGACTGGAGTGGATCCGACGACATCGAATTTTTCACCTAAAAAAATGTACAGTGTGTAGTAAGGATTTTGGAGCCTTTCCATGGCTCATCTTCCAACTGCCACAGCGGCCCAACTAGGCGTACCTACGACCTGTGCGCACCTGTGGTTATGTGTTGAGATGTGTATTAACGAAATCCAAAGACTGGAGTGGATCCGACGACATCGAATTTTTCACCTAAAAAAATGTACAGTGTATAGTAAGGATTTTGGAGCCTTTCCATGGCTCATCTTCCAACTGCAACAGCGGCCCAACTAGGCGTACCTACGACCTGTGCGCACCTGTAGTTATGTGTTGAGATGTCTATTAACGAAATCCAAAGACTGGAGTGGATCCGACGACATCGAATTTTTCACCTAAAAAAATGTACAGTGTATAGTAAGGATTTTGGAGCCTTCCATGGCTCATCTTCCAACTGCCATAGCGGCCCAACTAGGCGTACCTACGACCTGTGCGCACCTGTGGTTATGTGTTGAGATGTCTATTAACGAAATCCAAAGACTGGAGTGGATCCGACGACATCGAATTTTTCACCTAAAAAAATGTACAGTGTTTAGTAAGGATTTTGGAGCCTTTCCATGGCTCATCTTCCAACTGCCACAGCGGCCCAACTAGGCGTACCTACGACCTGTGCGCACCTGTGGTTATGTGTTGAGATGTCTATTAACGAAATCCAAAGACTGGAGTGGATCCGACGACATCGAATTTTTCACCTAAAAAAATGTACAGTGTATAGTAAGGATTTTGGAGCCTTCCATGGCTCATCTTCCAACTGCCATAGCGGCCCAACTAGGCGTACCTACGACCTGTGCGCACCTGTGGTTATGTGTTGAGATGTCTATTAACGAAATCCAAAGACTGGAGTGGATCCGACGACATCGAATTTTTCACCTAAAAAAATGTACAGTGTATAGTAAGGATTTTGGAGCCTTTCCATGGCTCATCTTCCAACTGCCACAGCGGCCCAACTAGGCGTACCTACGACCTGTGCGCACCTGTGGTTATGTGTTGAGATGTGTATTAACGAAATCCAAAGACTGGAGTGGATCCGACGACATCGAATTTTTCACCTAAAAAAATGTACAGTGTATAGTAAGGATTTTGGAGCCTTTCCATGGCTCATCTTCCAACTGCCACAGCGGCCCAACTAGGCGTACCTACGACCTGTGCGCACCTGTAGTTATGTGTTGAGATGTCTATTAACGAAATCCAAAGACTGGAGTGGATCCGACGACATCGAATTTTTCACCTAAAAAAATGTACAGTGTTTAGTAAGGATTTTGGAGCCTTCCATGGCTCATCTTCCAACTGCCACAGCGGCCCAACTAGGCGTACCTACGACCTGTGCGCACCTGTGGTTATGTGTTGAGATGTGTATTAACGAAATCCAAAGACTGGAGTGGATCCGACGACATCGAATTTTTCACCTAAAAAAATGTACAGTGTATAGTAAGGATTTTGGAGCCTTCCATGGCTCATCTTCCAACTGCCATAGCGGCCCAACTAGGCGTACCTACGACCTGTGCGCACCTGTGGTTATGTGTTGAGATGTCTATTAACGAAATCCAAAGACTGGAGTGGATCCGACGACATCGAATTTTTCACCTAAAAAAATGTACAGTGTATAGTAACGATTTTGGAGCCTTTCCATGGCTCATCTTCCAACTGCCACAGCGGCCCAACTAGGCGTACCTACGACCTGTGCGCACCTGTGGTTATGTGTTGAGATGTGTATTAACGAAATCCAAAGACTGGAGTGGATCCGACGACATCGAATTTTTCACCTAAAAAAATGTACAGTGTATAGTAAGGATTTTGGAGCCTTTCCATGGCTCATCTTCCAACTGCCACAGCGGCCCAACTAGGCGTACCTACGACCTGTGCGCACCTGTAGTTATGTGTTGAGATGTCTATTAACGAAATCCAAAGACTGGAGTGGATCCGACGACATCGAATTTTTCACCTAAAAAAATGTACAGTGTTTAGTAAGGATTTTGGAGCCTTCCATGGCTCATCTTCCAACTGCCACAGCGGCCCAACTAGGCGTACCTACGACCTGTGCGCACCTGTGGTTATGTGTTGAGATGTGTATTAACGAAATCCAAAGACTGGAGTGGATCCGACGACATCGAATTTTTCACCTAAAAAAATGTACAGTGTATAGTAAGGATTTTGGAGCCTTCCATGGTTCATCTTCCAACTGCCATAGCGGCCCAACTAGGCGTACCTACGACCTGTGCGCACCTGTAGTTATGTGTTGAGATGTCTATTAACGAAATCCAAAGACTGGAGTGGATCCGACGACATCGAATTTTTCACCTAAAAAAATGTACAGTGTTTAGTAAGGATTTTGGAGCCTTCCATGGCTCATCTTCCAACTGCCACAGCGGCCCAACTAGGCGTACCTACGACCTGTGCGCACCTGTGGTTATGTGTTGAGATGTGTATTAACGAAATCCAAAGACTGGAGTGGATCCGACGACATCGAATTTTTCACCTAAAAAAATGTACAGTGTATAGTAAGGATTTTGGAGCCTTCCATGGCTCATCTTCCAACTGCCACAGCGGCCCAACTAGGCGTACCTACGACCTGTGCGCACCTGTGGTTATGTGTTGAGATGTGTATTAACGAAATCCAAAGACTGGAGTGGATCCGACGACATCGAATTTTTCACCTAAAAAAATGTACAGTGTATAGTAAGGATTTTGGAGCCTTTCCATGGCTCATCTTCCAACTGCCACAGCGGCCCAACTAGGCGTACCTACGACCTGTGCGCACCTGTAGTTATGTGTTGAGATGTCTATTAACGAAATCCAAAGACTGGAGTGGATCCGACGACATCGAATTTTTCACCTAAAAAAATGTACAGTGTATAGTAAGGATTTTGGAGCCTTCCATGGCTCATCTTCCAACTGCCATAGCGGCCCAACTAGGGGTACCTACGACCTGTGCGCACCTGTGGTTATGTGTTGAGATGTCTATTAACGAAATCCAAAGACTGGAGTGGATCCGACGACATCGAATTTTTCACCTAAAAAAATGTACAGTGTATAGTAAGGATTTTAGAGCCTTTCCATGGCTCATCTTCCAACTGCCACAGCGGCCCAACTAGGCGTACCTACGACCTGTGCGCACCTGTGGTTATGTGTTGAGATGTCTATTAACGAAATCCAAAGACTGGAGTGGATCCGACGACATCGAATTTTTCACCTAAAAAAATGTACAGTGTATAGTAAGGATTTTGGAGCCTTTCCATGGCTCATCTTCCAACTGCCACAGCGGCCCAACTAGGCGTACCTACGACCTGTGCGCACCTGTGGTTATGTGTTGAGATGTGTATTAACGAAATCCAAAGACTGGAGTGGATCCGACGACATCGAATTTTTCACCTAAAAAAATGTACAGTGTATAGTAAGGATTTTGGAGCCTTTCCATGGCTCATCTTCCAACTGCCACAGCGGCCCAACTAGGCGTACCTACGACCTGTGCGCATCTGTAGTTATGTGTTGAGATGTCTATTAACGAAATCCAAAGACTGGAGTGGATCCGACGACATCGAATTTTTCACCTAAAAAAATGTACAGTGTTTAGTAAGGATTTTGGAGCCTTCCATGGCTTATCTTCCAACTGCCACAGCGGCCCAACTAGGCGTACCTACGACCTGTGCGCACCTGTGGTTATGTGTTGAGATGTGTATTAACGAAATCCAAAGACTGGAGTGGATCCGACGACATCGAATTTTTCACCTAAAAAAATGTACAGTGTATAGTAAGGATTTTGGAGCCTTCCATGGCTCATCTTCCAACTGCCATAGCGGCCCAACTAGGCGTACCTACGACCTGTGCGTACCTGTGGTTATGTGTTGAGATGTCTATTAACGAAATCCAAAGACTGGAGTGGATCCGACGACATCGAATTTTTCACCTAAAAAAATGTACAGTGTATAGTAAGGATTTTAGAGCCTTCCATGGCTCATCTTCCAACTGCCATAGCGGCCCAACTAGGCGTACCTACGACCTGTGCGCACCTGTGGTTATGTGTTGAGATGTCTATTAACGAAATCCAAAGACTGGAGTGGATCCGACGACATCGAATTTTTCACCTAAAAAAATGTACAGTGTATAGTAAGTATTTTGGAGCCTTTCCATGGCTCATCTTCCAACTGCCACAGCGACCCAACTAGGCGTACCTACGACCTGTGCGCACCTGTGGTTATGTGTTGAGATGTGTATTAACGAAATCCAAAGACTGGAGTGGATCCGACGACATCGAATTTTTCACCTAAAAAAATGTACAGTGTATAGTAAGGATTTTGGAGCCTTTCCATGGCTCATCTTCCAACTGCCACAGCGGCCCAACTAGGCGTACCTACGACCTGTGCGCACCTGTAGTTATGTGTTGAGATGTCTATTAACGAAATCCAAAGACTGGAGTGGATCCGACGACATCGAATTTTTCACCTAAAAAAATGTACAGTGTTTAGTAAGGATTTTGGAGCCTTCCATGGCTCATCTTCCAACTGCCACAGCGGCCCAACTAGGCGTACCTACGACCTGTGCGCACCTGTGGTTATGTGTTGAGATGTGTATTAACGAAATCCAAAGACTGGAGTGGATCCGACGACATCGAATTTTTCACCTAAAAAAATGTACAGTGTATAGTAAGGATTTTGGAGCCTTCCATGGCTCATCTTCCAACTGCCATAGCGGCCCAACTAGGCGTACCTACGACCTGTGCGCACCTGTGGTTATGTGTTGAGATGTCTATTAACGAAATCCAAAGACTGGAGTGGATCCGACGACATCGAATTTTTCACCTAAAAAAATGTACAGTGTATAGTAAGGATTTTAGAGCCTTTCCATGGCTCATCTTCCAACTGCCACAGCGGCCCAACTAGGCGTACCTACGACCTGTGCGCACCTGTGGTTATGTGTTGAGATGTCTATTAACGAAATCCAAAGACTGGAGTGGATCCGACGACATCGAATTTTTCACCTAAAAAAATGTACAGTGTATAGTAAGGATTTTGGAGCCTTCCATGGCTCATCTTCCAACTGCCATAGCGGCCCAACTAGGCGTACCTACGACCTGTGCGCACCTGTAGTTATGTGTTGAGATGTCTATTAACGAAATCCAAAGACTGGAGTGGATCCGACGACATCGAATTTTTCACCTAAAAAAATGTACAGTGTATAGTAAGGATTTTGGAGCCTTTCCATGGCTCATCTTCCAACTGCCACAGCGGCCCAACTAGGCGTACCTACGACCTGTGCGCACCTGTGGTTATGTGTTGAGATGTGGATTAACGAAATCCAAAGACTGGAGTGGATCCGACGACATCGAATTTTTCACCTAAAAAAATGTACAGTGTATAGTAAGGATTTTGGAGCCTTTCCATGGCTCATCTTCCAACTGCCACAGCGGCCCAACTAGGCGTACCTACGACCTGTGCGCACCTGTAGTTATGTGTTGAGATGTCTATTAACGAAATCCAAAGACTGGAGTGGATCCGACGACATCGAATTTTTCACCTAAAAAAATGTACAGTGTATAGTAAGGATTTTGGAGCCTTTCCATGGCTCATCTTTCAACTGCCACAGCGGCCCAACTAGGCGTACCTACGACCTGTGCGCACCTGTGGTTATGTGTTGAGATGTGTATTAACGAAATCCAAAGACTGGAGTGGATCCGACGACATCGAATTTTTCACCTAAAAAAATGTACAGTGTATAGTAAGGATTTTGGAGCCTTTCCATGGCTCATCTTCCAACTGCCACAGCGGCCCAACTAGGCGTACCTACGACCTGTGCGCACCTGTGGTTATGTGTTGAGATGTGTATTAACGAAATCCAAAGACTGGAGTGGATCCAACGACATCGAATTTTTCACCTAAAAAAATGTACAGTGTATAGTAAGGATTTTGGAGCCTTCCATGGCTCATCTTCCAACTGCCACAGCGGCCCAACTAGGCGTACCTACGACCTGTGCGCACTTGTGGTTATGTGTTGAGATGTCTATTAACGAAATCCAAAGACTGGAGTGGATCCGACGACATCGAATTTTTCACCTAAAAAAATGTACAGTGTATAGTAAGGATTTTGGAGCCTTTCCATGGCTCTTCTTCCAACTGCCACAGCGGCCCAACTAGGCGTACCTACGACCTGTGCGCACTTGTGGTTATGTGTTGAGATGTGTATTAACGAAATCCAAAGACTGGAGTGGATCCAACGACATCGAATTTTTCACCTAAAAAAAATGTACAGTGGATTTTGGAGCCTTCCATGGCTCATCTTCCAACTGCCATAGCGGCCCAACTAGGCGTACCTACGACCTGTGCGCACCTGTGGTTATGTGTTGAGATGTGTATTAACGAAATCCAAAGACTGGAGTGGATCCGACGACATCGAATTTTTCACCTAAAAAAATGTACAGTGTATAGTAAGGATTTTGGAGCCTTTCCATGGCTCATCTTCCAACTGCCACAGCGGCCCAACTAGGCGTACCTACGGCCTGTGCGCACCTGTAGTTATGTGTTGAGATGTCTTTTAACGAAATCCAAAGACTGGAGTGGATCCGACGACATCGAATTTTTCACCTAAAAAAATGTACAGTGTATAGTAAGGATTTTGGAGCCTTTCCATGGCTCATCTTCCAACTGCCACAGCGGCCCAACTAGGCGTACCTACGACCTGTGCGCACCTGTGGTTATGTGTTGAGATGTGTATTAACGAAATCCAAAGACTGGAGTGGATCCGACGACATCGAATTTTTCACCTAAAAAAATGTACAGTGTATAGTAAGGATTTTGGAGCCTTTCCATGGCTCAACTTCCAACTGCCACAGCGGCCCAACTAGGCGTACCTACGACCTGTGCGCACCTGTAGTTATGTGATGAGATGTCTATTAACGAAATCCAAAGACTGGAGTGGATCCGACGACATCGAATTTTTCACCTAAAAAAATGTACAGTGTATAGTAAGGATTTTGGAGCCTTTCCATGGCTCATCTTCCAACTGCCACAGCGGCCCAACTAGGCGTACCTACGACCTGTGCGCTAATGTGGTTATGTGTTGAGATGTCTATTAACGAAATCCAAAGACTGGAGTGGATCCGACGACATCGAATTTTTCACCTAAAAAAATGTACAGTGTATAGTAAGGATTTTAGAGCCTTTCCATGGCTCATCTTCCAACTGCCACAGCGGCCCAACTAGGCGTACCTACGACCTGTGCGCACCTGTGGTTATGTGTTGAGATGTCTATTAACGAAATCCAAAGACTGGAGTGGATCCGACGACATCGAATTTTTCACCTAAAAAAATGTACAGTGTATAGTAAGGATTTTAGAGCCTTTCCATGGCTCATCTTCCAACTGCCACAGCGGCCCAACTAGGCGTACCTACGACCTGTGCGCACCTGTGGTTATGTGTTCAGATGTCTATTAACGAAATCCAAAGACTGGAGTGGATCCGACGACATCGAATTTTTCACCTAAAAAAATGTACAGTGTATAGTAAGGATTTTGGAGCCTTCCATGGCTCATCTTCCAACTGCCACAGCGGCCCAACTAGGCGTACCTACGACCTGTGCGCACCTGTAGTTATGTGTTGAGATGTCTATTAACGAAATCCAAAGACTGGAGTGGATCCGACGACATCGAATTTTTCACCTAAAAAAATGTACAGTGTATAGTAAGGATTTTGGAGCCTTTCCATGGCTCATCTTTCAACTGCCACAGCGGCCCAACTAGGCGTACCTACGACCTGTGCGCACCTGTGGTTATGTGTTGAGATGTGTATTAACGAAATCCAAAGACTGGAGTGGATCCGACGACATCGAATTTTTCACCTAAAAAAATGTACAGTGTATAGTAAGGATTTTGGAGCCTTCCATGGCTCATCTTCCAACTGCCACAGCGGCCCAACTAGGCGTACCTACGACCTGTGCGCACCTGTGGTTATGTGTTGAGATGTGTATTAACGAAATCCAAAGACTGGAGTGGATCCAACGACATCGAATTTTTCACCTAAAAAAATGTACAGTGTATAGTAAGGATTTTGGAGCCTTCCATGGCTCATCTTCCAACTGCCACAGCGGCCCAACTAGGCGTACCTACGACCTGTGCGCACTTGTGGTTATGTGTTGAGATGTCTATTAACGAAATCCAAAGACTGGAGTGGATCCGACGACATCGAATTTTTCACCTAAAAAAATGTACAGTGTATAGTAAGGATTTTGGAGCCTTTCCATGGCTCTTCTTCCAACTGCCACAGCGGCCCAACTAGGCGTACCTACGACCTGTGCGCACTTGTGGTTATGTGTTGAGATGTGTATTAACGAAATCCAAAGACTGGAGTGGATCCAACGACATCGAATTTTTCACCTAAAAAAATGTACAGTGGATTTTGGAGCCTTCCATGGCTCATCTTCCAACTGCCATAGCGGCCCAACTAGGCGTACCTACGACCTGTGCGCACCTGTGGTTATGTGTTGAGATGTGTATTAACGAAATCCAAAGACTGGAGTGGATCCGACGACATCGAATTTTTCACCTAAAAAAATGTACAGTGTATAGTAAGGATTTTGGAGCCTTTCCATGGCTCATCTTCCAACTGCCACAGCGGCCCAACTAGGCGTACCTACGGCCTGTGCGCACCTGTAGTTATGTGTTGAGATGTCTTTTAACGAAATCCAAAGACTGGAGTGGATCCGACGACATCGAATTTTTCACCTAAAAAAATGTACAGTGTATAGTAAGGATTTTGGAGCCTTTCCATGGCTCATCTTCCAACTGCCACAGCGGCCCAACTAGGCGTACCTACGACCTGTGCGCACCTGTGGTTATGTGTTGAGATGTGTATTAACGAAATCCAAAGACTGGAGTGGATCCGACGACATCGAATTTTTCACCTAAAAAAATGTACAGTGTATAGTAAGGATTTTGGAGCCTTTCCATGGCTCATCTTCCAACTGCCACAGCGGCCCAACTAGGCGTACCTACGACCTGTGCGCACCTGTAGTTATGTGTTGAGATGTCTATTAACGAAATCCAAAGACTGGAGTGGATCCGACGACATCGAATTTTTCACCTAAAAAAATGTACAGTGTATAGTAAGGATTTTGGAGCCTTTCCATGGCTCATCTTCCAACTGCCACAGCGGCCCAACTAGGCGTACCTACGACCTGTGCGCACCTGTGGTTATGTGTTGAGATGTGTATTAACGAAATCCAAAGACTGGAGTGGATCCGACGACATCGAATTTTTCACCTTTAAAAATGTACAGTGTATAGTAAGGATTTTGGAGCCTTTCCATGGCTCATCTTCCAACTGCCACAGCGGCCCAACTAGGCGTACCTACGACCTGTGCGCACCTGTGGTTATGTGTTGAGATGTGTATTAACGAAATCCAAAGACTGGAGTGGATCCGACGACATCGAATTTTTCACCTAAAAAAATGTACAGTGTATAGTAAGGATTTTGGAGCCTTTCCATGGCTCTTCTTCCAACTGCCACAGCGGCCCAACTAGGCGTACCTACGGCCTGTGCGCACCTGTAGTTATGTGTTGAGATGTGTATTAACGAAATCCAAAGACTGGAGTGGATCCGACGACATCGAATTTTTCACCTAAAAAAATGTACAGTGTATAGTAAGGATTTTGGAGCCTTTCCATGGCTCATCTTCCAACCGCCACAGCGGCCCAACCAGGCGTACCTACGACCTGTGCGCACCTGTAGTTATGTGTTGAGATGTCTATTAATGAAATCCAAAGACTGGAGTGGATCCGACGACATCGAATTTTTCACCTTTAAAAATGTACAGTGTATAGTAAGGATTTTGGAGCCTTTCCATGGCTCATCTTCCAACTGCCACAGCGGCCCAACTAGGCGTACCTACGACCTGTGCGCACCTGTGGTTATGTGTTGAGATGTGTATTAACGAAATCCAAAGACTGGAGTGGATCCGACGACATCGAATTTTTCACCTAAAAAAATGTACAGTGTGTAGTAAGGATTTTGGAGCCTTTCCATGGCTCTTCTTCCAACTGCCACAGCGGCCCAACTAGGCGTACCTACGGCCTGTGCGCACCTGTAGTTATGTGTTGAGATGTCTTTTAACGAAATCCAAAGACTGGAGTGAATCCGACAACATCGAATTTTTCACCTAAAAAAATGTACAGTGTATAGTAAGGATTTTGGAGCCTTTCCATGGCTCATCTTCCAACTGCCACAGCGGCCCAACTAGGCGTACCTACGACCTGTGCGCACCTGTGGTTATGTGTTGAGATGTGTATTAACGAAATCCAAAGACTGGAGTGGATCCGACGACATCGAATTTTTCACCTAAAAAAATGTACAGTGTATAGTAAGGATTTTGGAGCCTTCCATGGCTCATATTCCAACTGCCACAGCGGCCCAACTAGGCGTACCTACGACCTGTGCGCACCTGTGGTTATGTTTTGAGATGTGTATTAACGAAATCCAAAGACTGGAGTTGATCCGACTACATCGAATTTTTCACCTAAAAAAATGTACAGTGTATAGTAAGGATTTTGGAGCCTTTCCATGGCTCATCTTCCAACTGCCACAGCGGCCCAACTAGGCGTACCTACGACCTGTGCGCACCTGGGGTTATGTGTTGAGATGTGTATTAACGAAATCCAAAGACTGGAGTGGATCCGACGACATCGAATTTTTCACCTAAAAAAATGTACAGTGTATAGTAAGGATTTTGGAGCCTTCCATGGCTCATCTTCCAACTGCCATAGCGGCCCAACTAGGCGTACCTACGACCTGTGCGCACCTGTGGTTATGTGTTGAGATGTGTATTAACGAAATCCAAAGACTGGAGTGGATCCGACGACATCGAATTTTTCACCTAAAAAAATGTACAGTGTATAGTAAGGATTTTGGAGCCTTTCCATGGCTCATCTTCCAACTGCCATAGCGGCCCAACTAGGCGTACCTACGACCTGTGCGCACCTGTGGTTATGTGTTGAGATGTCTATTAACGAAAGCCAAAGACTGGAGTGGATCCGACGACATCGAATTTTTCACCTAAAAAAATGTACAGTGTATAGTAAGGATTTTGGAGCCTTCCATGGCTCATCTTCCAACTGCCACAGCGGCCCAACTAGGCGTACCTACGACCTGTGCGCACCTATGGTTATGTGTTGAGATGTCTATTAACGAAATCCAAAGACTGGAGTGGATCCGACGACATCGAATTTTTCACCTAAAAAAATGTACAGTGTATAGTAAGGATTTTGGAGCCTTTCCATGGCTCATCTTCCAACTGCCACAGCGGCCCAACTAGGCGTACCTACGACCTGTGCGCACCTGTGGTTATGTGTTGAGATGTCTATTAACGAAATCCAAAGACTGGAGTGGATCCGACGACATCGAATTTTTCACCTAAAAAAATGTACAGTGTATAGTACGGATTTTGGAGCCTTCCATGGCTCATCTTCCAACTGCCACAGCGGCTCAACTAGGCGTACCTACGACCTGTGCGCACCTGTGGTTATGTGTTGAGATGTCTATTAATGAAATCCAAAGACTGGAGTGGATCCGACGACATCGATTTTGGAGCCTTTCCATGGCTCTTCTTCCAACTGCCACAGCGGCCCAACTAGGCGTACCTACGACCTGTGCGCACTTGTGGTTATGTGTTGAGATGTGTATTAACGAAATCCAAAGACTGGAGTGGATCCAACGACATCGAATTTTTCACCTAAAAAAATGTACAGTGGATTTTGGAGCCTTCCATGGCTCATCTTCCAACTGCCATAGCGGCCCAACTAGGCGTACCTACGACCTGTGTGCACCTGTGGTTATGTGTTGAGATGTGTATTAACGAAATCCAAAGACTGGAGTGGATCCGACGACATCGAATTTTTCACCTAAAAAAATGTACAGTGTATAGTAAGGATTTTGGAGCCTTTCCATGGCTCATCTTCCAACTGCCACAGCGGCCCAACTAGGCGTACCTACGGCCTGTGCGCACCTGTAGTTATGTGTTGAGATGTCTTTTAACGAAATCCAAAGACTGGAGTGGATCCGACGACATCGAATTTTTCACCTAAAAAAATGTACAGTGTATAGTAAGGATTTTGGAGCCTTTCCATGGCTCATCTTCCAACTGCCACAGCGGCCCAACTAGGCGTACCTACGACCTGTGCGCACCTGTGGTTATGTGTTGAGATGTGTATTAACGAAATCCAAAGACTGGAGTGGATCCGACGACATCGAATTTTTCACCTAAAAAAATGTACAGTGTATAGTAAGGATTTTGGAGCCTTTCCATGGCTCAACTTCCAACTGCCACAGCGGCCCAACTAGGCGTACCTACGACCTGTGCGCACCTGTAGTTATGTGTTGAGATGTCTATTAACGAAATCCAAAGACTGGAGTGGATCCGACGACATCGAATTTTTCACCTAAAAAAATGTACAGTGTATAGTAAGGATTTTGGAGCCTTTCCATGGCTCATCTTCCAACTGCCACAGCGGCCCAACTAGGCGTACCTACGACCTGTGCGCACCTGTGGTTATGTGTTGAGATGTGTATTAACGAAATCCAAAGACTGGAGTGGATCCGACGACATCGAATTTTTCACCTAAAAAAATGTAAAGGATTTTGGAGCCTTTCCATGGCTCATCTTCCAACCGCCACAGCGGCCCAACCAGGCGTACCTACGACCTGTGCGCACCTGTAGTTATGTGTTGAGATGTCTATTAATGAAATCCAAAGACTGGAGTGGATCCGACGACATCGAATTTTTCACCTTTAAAAATGTACAGTGTATAGTAAGGATTTTGGAGCCTTTCCATGGCTCATCTTCCAACTGCCACAGCGGCCCAACTAGGCGTACCTACGACCTGTGCGCACCTGTGGTTATGTGTTGAGATGTGTATTAACGAAATCCAAAGACTGGAGTGGATCCGACGACATCGAATTTTTCACCTAAAAAAATGTACAGTGTATAGTAAGGATTTTGGAGCCTTTCCATGGCTCTTCTTCCAACTGCCACAGCGGCCCAACTAGGCGTACCTACGGCCTGTGCGCACCTGTAGTTATGTGTTGAGATGTGTATTAACGAAATCCAAAGACTGGAGTGGATCCGACGACATCGAATTTTTCACCTAAAAAAATGTACAGTGTATAGTAAGGATTTTGGAGCCTTTCCATGGCTCTTCTTCCAACTGCCACAGCGGCCCAACTAGGCGTACCTACGACCTGTGCGCACCTGTAGTTATGTGTTGAGATGTCTTTTAACGAAATCCAAAGACTGGAGTGGATCCGACGACATCGAATTTTTCACCTAAAAAAATGTACAGTGTATAGTAAGGATTTTGGAGCCTTTCCATGGCTCATCTTCCAACCGCCACAGCGGCCCAACCAGGCGTACCTACGACCTGTGCGCACCTGTAGTTATGTGTTGAGATGTCTATTAATGAAATCCAAAGACTGGAGTGGATCCGACGACATCGAATTTTTCACCTTTAAAAATGTACAGTGTATAGTAAGGATTTTGGAGCCTTTCCATGGCTCATCTTCCAACTGCCACAGCGGCCCAACTAGGCGTACCTACGACCTGTGCGCACCTGTGGTTATGTGTTGAGATGTGTATTAACGAAATCCAAAGACTGGAGTGGATCCGACGACATCGAATTTTTCACCTAAAAAAATGTACAGTGTGTAGTAAGGATTTTGGAGCCTTTCCATGGCTCTTCTTCCAACTGCCACAGCGGCCCAACTAGGCGTACCTACGGCCTGTGCGCACCTGTAGTTATGTGTTGAGATGTCTTTTAACGAAATCCAAAGACTGGAGTGAATCCGACAACATCGAATTTTTCACCTAAAAAAATGTACAGTGTATAGTAAGGATTTTGGAGCCTTTCCATGGCTCATCTTCCAACTGCCACAGCGGCCCAACTAGGCGTACCTACGACCTGTGCGCACCTGTGGTTATGTGTTGAGATGTGTATTAACGAAATCCAAAGACTGGAGTGGATCCGACGACATCGAATTTTTCACCTAAAAAAATGTACAGTGTATAGTAAGGATTTTGGAGCCTTCCATGGCTCATATTCCAACTGCCACAGCGGCCCAACTAGGCGTACCTACGACCTGTGCGCACCTGTGGTTATGTGTTGAGATGTGTATTAACGAAATCCAAAGACTGGAGTTGATCCGACTACATCGAATTTTTCACCTAAAAAAATGTACAGTGTATAGTAAGGATTTTGGAGCCTTTCCATGGCTCATCTTCCAACTGCCACAGCGGCCCAACTAGGCGTACCTACGACCTGTGCGCACCTGGGGTTATGTGTTGAGATGTGTATTAACGAAATCCAAAGACTGGAGTGGATCCGACGACATCGAATTTTTCACCTAAAAAAATGTACAGTGTATAGTAAGGATTTTGGAGCCTTCCATGGCTCATCTTCCAACTGCCATAGCGGCCCAACTAGGCGTACCTACGACCTGTGCGCACCTGTGGTTATGTGTTGAGATGTGTATTAACGAAATCCAAAGACTGGAGTGGATCCGACGACATCGAATTTTTCACCTAAAAAAATGTACAGCGTATAGTAAGGATTTTGGAGCCTTTCCATGGCTCATCTTCCAACTGCCACAGCGGCCCAACTAGGCGTACCTACGACCTGTGCGCACCTGTAGTTATGTGTTGAGATGTCTATTAACGAAATCCAAAGACTGGAGTGGATCCGACGACATCGAATTTTTCACCTAAAAAAATGTACAGTGTATAGTAAGGATTTTGGAGCCTTTCCATGGCTCATCTTCCAACTGCCATAGCGGCCCAACTAGGCGTACCTACGACCTGTGCGCACCTGTGGTTATGTGTTGAGATGTCTATTAACGAAAGCCAAAGACTGGAGTGGATCCGACGACATCGAATTTTTCACCTAAAAAAATGTACAGTGTATAGTAAGGATTTTGGAGCCTTCCATGGCTCATCTTCCAACTGCCACAGCGGCCCAACTAGGCGTACCTACGACCTGTGCGCACCTATGGTTATGTGTTGAGATGTCTATTAACGAAATCCAAAGACTGGAGTGGATCCGACGACATCGAATTTTTCACCTAAAAAAATGTACAGTGTATAGTAAGGATTTTGGAGCCTTTCCATGGCTCATCTTCCAACTGCCACAGCGGCCCAACTAGGCGTACCTACGACCTGTGCGCACCTGTGGTTATGTGTTGAGATGTCTATTAACGAAATCCAAAGACTGGAGTGGATCCGACGACATCGAATTTTTCACCTAAAAAAATGTACAGTGTATAGTACGGATTTTGGAGCCTTCCATGGCTCATCTTCCAACTGCCACAGCGGCTCAACTAGGCGTACCTACGACCTGTGCGCACCTGTGGTTATGTGTTGAGATGTCTATTAATGAAATCCAAAGACTGGAGTGGATCCGACGACATCGAATTTTTCACCTAAAAAAATGTACAGTGTATAGTAAGGATTTTGGAGCCTTTCCATGGCTCATCTTCCAACTGCCACAGCGGCCCAACTAGGCGTACCTACGACCTGTGCGCACCTGTAGTTATGTGTTGAGATGTGTATTAACGAAATCCAAAGACTGGAGTGGATCCGACGACATCGAATTTTTCACCTAAAAAAATGTACAGTGTATAGTAAGGATTTTGGACCAACTAGGCGTACCTACGACCTGTGCGCACCTGTAGTTATGTGTTGAGATGTCTATTAACGAAATCCAAAGACTGGAGTGGATCCGACGACATCGAATTTTTCACCTAAAAAAATGTACAGTGTATAGTAAGGATTTTGGAGCCTTCCATGGCTCATCTTCCAACTGCCACAGCGGCCCAACTAGGCGTACCTACGACCTGTGCGCACCTGTGGTTATGTGTTGAGATGTCTATTAACGAAATCCAAAGACTGGAGTGGATCCGACGACATCGAATTTTTCACCTAAAAAAATGTACAGTGTATAGTAAGGATTTTGGAGCCTTCCATGGCTCATCTTCCAACTGCCACAGCGGCCCAACTATTCGTACCTACGACCTGTGCGCACCTGTAGTTATGTGTTGAGATGTTTATTAACGAAATCCAAAGACTGGAGTGGATCCGACGACATCGAATTTTTCACCTAAAAAAATGTACAGTGTATAGTAAGGATTTTGGAGCCTTCCATGGCTCATCTTCCAACTGCCATAGCGGCCCAACTAGGCGTACCTACGACCTGTGCGCACCTGTGGTTATGTGTTGAGATGTGTATTAACGAAATCCAAAGACTGGAGTGTATCCGACGACATCGAATTTTTCACCTAAAAAAATGTACAGTGTATAGTAAGGATTTTGGAGCCTTTCCATGGCTCATCTTCCAACTGCCACAGCGGCCCAACTAGGCGTACCTACGACCTGTGCGCACCTGTGGTTATGTGTTGAGATGTGTATTAACGAAATCCAAAGACTGGAGTGGATCCGACGACATCGAATTTTTCACCTAAAAAAATGTACAGTGTATAGTAAGGATTTTGGAGCCTTCCATGGCTCATCTTCCAACTGCCACAGCGGCCCAACTAGGCGTACCTTCGACCTGTGCGCACCTGTGGTTATGTGTTGAGATGTCTATTAACGAAATCCAAAGACTGGAGTGGATCCGACGACATCGAATTTTTCACCTAAAAAAATGTACAGTGTATAGTAAGGATTTTGGAGCCTTTCCATGGCTCATCTTCCAACTGCCACAGCGGCCCAACTAGGCGTACCTACGACCTGTGCGCACCTGTGGTTATGTGTTGAGATGTGTATTAACGAAATCCAAAGACTGGAGTGGATCCGACGACATCGAATTTTTCACCTAAAAAAATGTACAGTGTATAGTAAGGATTTTGGAGCCTTCCATGGCTCATATTCCAACTGCCACAGCGGCCCAACTAGGCGTACCTACGACCTGTGCGCACCTGTGGTTATGTGTTGAGATGTGTATTAACGAAATCCAAAGACTGGAGTTGATCCGACTACATCGAATTTTTCACCTAAAAAAATGTACAGTGTATAGTAAGGATTTTGGAGCCTTTCCATGGCTCATCTTCCAACTGCCACAGCGGCCCAACTAGGCGTACCTACGACCTGTGCGCACCTGGGGTTATGTGTTGAGATGTGTATTAACGAAATCCAAAGACTGGAGTGGATCCGACGACATCGAATTTTTCACCTAAAAAAATGTACAGTGTATAGTAAGGATTTTGGAGCCTTCCATGGCTCATCTTCCAACTGCCATAGCGGCCCAACTAGGCGTACCTACGACCTGTGCGCACCTGTGGTTATGTGTTGAGATGTGTATTAACGAAATCCAAAGACTGGAGTGGATCCGACGACATCGAATTTTTCACCTAAAAAAATGTACAGCGTATAGTAAGGATTTTGGAGCCTTTCCATGGCTCATCTTCCAACTGCCACAGCGGCCCAACTAGGCGTACCTACGACCTGTGCGCACCTGTAGTTATGTGTTGAGATGTCTATTAACGAAATCCAAAGACTGGAGTGGATCCGACGACATCGAATTTTTCACCTAAAAAAATGTACAGTGTATAGTAAGGATTTTGGAGCCTTTCCATGGCTCATCTTCCAACTGCCATAGCGGCCCAACTAGGCGTACCTACGACCTGTGCGCACCTGTGGTTATGTGTTGAGATGTCTATTAACGAAAGCCAAAGACTGGAGTGGATCCGACGACATCGAATTTTTCACCTAAAAAAATGTACAGTGTATAGTAAGGATTTTGGAGCCTTCCATGGCTCATCTTCCAACTGCCACAGCGGCCCAACTAGGCGTACCTACGACCTGTGCGCACCTATGGTTATGTGTTGAGATGTCTATTAACGAAATCCAAAGACTGGAGTGGATCCGACGACATCGAATTTTTCACCTAAAAAAATGTACAGTGTATAGTAAGGATTTTGGAGCCTTTCCATGGCTCATCTTCCAACTGCCACAGCGGCCCAACTAGGCGTACCTACGACCTGTGCGCACCTGTGGTTATGTGTTGAGATGTCTATTAACGAAATCCAAAGACTGGAGTGGATCCGACGACATCGAATTTTTCACCTAAAAAAATGTACAGTGTATAGTACGGATTTTGGAGCCTTCCATGGCTCATCTTCCAACTGCCACAGCGGCTCAACTAGGCGTACCTACGACCTGTGCGCACCTGTGGTTATGTGTTGAGATGTCTATTAATGAAATCCAAAGACTGGAGTGGATCCGACGACATCGAATTTTTCACCTAAAAAAATGTACAGTGTATAGTAAGGATTTTGGAGCCTTTCCATGGCTCATCTTCCAACTGCCACAGCGGCCCAACTAGGCGTACCTACGACCTGTGCGCACCTGTAGTTATGTGTTGAGATGTGTATTAACGAAATCCAAAGACTGGAGTGGATCCGACGACATCGAATTTTTCACCTAAAAAAATGTACAGTGTATAGTAAGGATTTTGGAGCCTTCCATGGCTCATCTTCCAACTGCCACAGTGGACCAACTAGGCGTACCTACGACCTGTGCGCACCTGTAGTTATGTGTTGAGATGTCTATTAACGAAATCCAAAGACTGGAGTGGATCCGACGACATCGAATTTTTCACCTAAAAAAATGTACAGTGTATAGTAAGGATTTTGGAGCCTTCCATGGCTCATCTTCCAACTGCCACAGCGGCCCAACTAGGCGTACCTACGACCTGTGCGCACCTGTGGTTATGTGTTGAGATGTCTATTAACGAAATCCAAAGACTGGAGTGGATCCGACGACATCGAATTTTTCACCTAAAAAAATGTACAGTGTATAGTAAGGATTTTGGAGCCTTCCATGGCTCATCTTCCAACTGCCACAGCGGCCCAACTATTCGTACCTACGACCTGTGCGCACCTGTAGTTATGTGTTGAGATGTTTATTAACGAAATCCAAAGACTGGAGTGGATCCGACGACATCGAATTTTTCACCTAAAAAAATGTACAGTGTATAGTAAGGATTTTGGAGCCTTTCCATGGCTCATCTTCCAACTGCCACAGCGGCCCAACTAGGCGTACCTACGACCTGTGCGCACCTGTGGTTATGTGTTGAGATGTGTATTAACGAAATCCAAAGACTGGAGTGGATCCGACGACATCGAATTTTTCACCTAAAAAAATGTACAGTGTATAGTAAGGATTTTGGAGCCTTCCATGGCTCATCTTCCAACTGCCATAGCGGCCCAACTAGGCGTACCTACGACCTGTGCGCACCTGTGGTTATGTGTTGAGATGTCTATTAACGAAATCCAAAGACTGGAGTGGATCCGACGACATCGAATTTTTCACCTAAAAAAATGTACAGTGTATAGTAAGGATTTTGGAGCCTTCCATGGCTCATCTTCCAACTGCCATAGCGGCCCAACTAGGCGTACCTACGACCTGTGCGCACCTGTGGTTATGTGTTGAGATGTGTATTAACGAAATCCAAAGACTGGAGTGTATCCGACGACATCGAATTTTTCACCTAAAAAAATGTACAGTGTATAGTAAGGATTTTGGAGCCTTTCCATGGCTCATCTTCCAACTGCCACAGCGGCCCAACTAGGCGTACCTACGACCTGTGCGCACCTGTGGTTATGTGTTGAGATGTGTATTAACGAAATCCAAAGACTGGAGTGGATCCGACGACATCGAATTTTTCACCTAAAAAAATGTACAGTGTATAGTAAGGATTTTGGAGCCTTCCATGGCTCATCTTCCAACTGCCACAGCGGCCCAACTAGGCGTACCTTCGACCTGTGCGCACCTGTGGTTATGTGTTGAGATGTCTATTAACGAAATCCAAAGACTGGAGTGGATCCGACGACATCGAATTTTTCACCTAAAAAAATGTACAGTGTATAGTAAGGATTTTAGAGCCTTTCCATGGCTCATCTTCCAACTGCCACAGCGGCCCAACTAGGCGTACCTACGACCTGTGCGCACCTGTAGTTATGTGTTGAGATGTGTATTAACGAAATCCAAAGACTGGAGTGGATCCGACGACATCGAATTTTTCACCTAAAAAAATGTACAGTGTATAGTAAGGATTTTGGAGCCTTCCATGGCTCATCTTCCAACTGCCACAGCGGCCCAACTAGGCGTACCTACGACCTGTGCGCACCTGTGGTTATGTGTTGAGATGTGTATTAGCGAAATCCAAAGACTGGAGTGGATCCGACGACATCGAATTTTTCACCTAAAAAAATGTACAGTGTATAGTAAGGATATTGGAGCCTTCCATGGCTCATCTTCCAACTGCCACAGCGGCCCAACTAGGCGTACCTACGACCTGTGCGCACCTGTGGTTATGTGTTGAGATGTCTATTAACGAAATCCAAAGACTGGAGTGGATCCGACGACATCGAATTTTTCACCTAAAAAGTGTACAGTGTATAGTAAGGATTTTGGAGCCTTCCATGGCTCATCTTCCAACTGCCACAGCGGCCCAACTAGGCGTACCTACGACCTGTGCGCACCTGTGGTTATGTGTTGAGATGTCTATTAACGAAATCCAAAGACTGGAGTGGATCCGACGACATCGAATTTTTCACCTAAAAAAATGTACAGTGTATAGTAAGGATTTTGGAGCCGTCCATGGCTCATCTTCCAACTGCCACAGCGGCCCAACTAGGCGTACCTACGACCTGTGCGCACCTGTGGTTATGTGTTGAGATGTGTATTAACGAAATCCAAAGACTGGAGTGGATCCGACGACATCGAATTTTTCACATAAAAAAATGTACAGTGTATAGTAAGGATTTTGGAGCCTTCCATGGCTCATCTTCCAACTGCCATAGCGGCCCAACTAGGCGTACCTACGACCTGTGCGCACCTGTGGTTATGTGTTGAGATGTCTATTAACGAAATCCAAAGACTGGAGTGGAACCGACGACATCGAATTTTTCACCTAAAAAAATGTACAGTGTATAGTAAGGATTTTGGAGCCTTCCATGGCTCATCGTCCAACTGCCACAGCGGCCCAACTAGGCGTACCTACGACCTGTGCGCACCTGTGGTTATGTGTTGAGATGTCTATTAACGAAATCCAAAGACTGGAGTGGATCCGACGACATCGAATTTTTCACCTAAAAAAATGTACAGTGTATAGTAAGGATTTTGGAGCCTTCCATGGCTCATCTTCCAACTGCCACAGCGGCCCAACTAGGCGTACCTACGACCTGTGCGCACCTGTGGTTATGTGTTGAGATGTCTATTAACGAAATCCAAAGACTGGAGTGGATCCGACGACATCGAATTTTTCACCTAAAAAAATGTACAGTGTATAGTAAGGATTTTGGAGCCTTTCCATGGCTTCTCTTCCAACTGCCACAGCGGCCCAACTAGGCGTACCTACGACCTGTGTGCACCTGTGGTTATGTGTTGAGATGTGTATTAACGAAATCCAAAGACTGGAGTGGATCCGACGACATCGAATTTTTCACCTAAAAAAATGTACAGTGTATAGTAAGGATTTTGGAGCCTTCCATGGCTCATCTTCCAACTGCCACAGCGGCCCAACTAGGCGTACCTACGACCTGTGCGCACCTGTGGTTATGTGTTGAGATGTCTATTAACGAAATCCAAAGACTGGAGTGGATCCGACGACATCGAATTTTTCACCTAAAAAAATGTACAGTGTATAGTAAGGATTTTGGAGCCTTCCATGGCTCATCTTCCAACTGCCACAGCGGCCCAACTAGGCGTACCTACGACCTGTGCGCACCTGTGGTTATGTGTTGAGATGTGTATTAACGAAATCCAAAAACTGGAGTGGATCCGACGACATCGAATTTTTCACCTAAAAAAATGTACAGTGTATAGTAAGGATTTTGGAGCCTTCCATGGCTCATCTTCCAACTGCCACAGCGGCCCAACTAGGCATACCTACGACCTGTGCGCACCTGTGGTTATGTGTTGAGATGTGTATTAACGAAATCCAAAGACTGGAGTGGATCCGACGACATCGAATTTTTCACCTAAAAAAATGTACAGTGTATAGTAAGGATTTTGGAGCCTTCCATGGCTCATCTTCCAACTGCCACAGCGGCCCAACTAGGCGTACCTACGACCTGTGCGCACCTGTGGTTATGTGTTGAGATGTCTATTAACGAAATCCAAAGACTGGAGTGGATCCGACGACATCGAATTTTTCACCTAAAAAAATGTACAGTGTATAGTAAGGATTTTGGAGCCTTCCATGGCTCATCTTCCAACTGCCACAGAGGCCTAACTAGGCGTACCTACGACCTGTGCGCACCTGTGGTTATGTGTTGAGATGTCTATTAACGAAATCCAAAGACTGGAGTGGATCCGACGACATCGAATTTTTCACCTAAAAAAATGTACAGTGTATAGTAAGGATTTTGGAGCCTTTCCATGGCTCATCTTCCAACTGCCACAGCGGCCCAACTAGGCGTACCTACGACCTGTGCGCACCTGTGGTTATGTGTTGAGATGTCTATTAACGAAATCCAAAGACTGGAGTGGATCCGACGACATCGAATTTTTCACCTAAAAAAATGTACAGTGTATAGTAAGGATTTTGGAGCCTTTCCATGGCTCATCTTCCAACTGCCACAGCGGCCCAACTAGGCGTACCTACGACCTGTGCGCACCTGTGGTTATGTGTTGAGATGTGTATTAACGAAATCCAAAGACTGGAGTGGAACCGACGACATCGAATTTTTCACCTAAAAAAATGTACAGTGTATAGTAAGGATTTTGGAGCCTTCCATGGCTCATCTTCCAACTGCCACAGCGGCCCAACTAGGCGTACCTACGACCTGTGCGCACCTGTGGTTATGTGTTGAGATGTGTATTAACGAAATCCAAAGACTGGAGTGGATCCGACGACATCGAATTTTTCACCTAAAAAAATGTACAGTGTATAGTAAGGATTTTGGAGCCTTTCCATGGCTCATCTTCCAACTGCCACAGCGACCCAACTAGGCGTACCTACGACCTGTGCGCACCTGTGGTTATGTGTTGAGATGTGTATTAACGAAATCCAAAGACTGGAGTGGATCCGACGACATCGAATTTTTCACCTAAAAAAATGTACAGTGTATAGTAAGGATTTTGGAGCCTTCCATGGCTCATCTTCCAACTGCCACAGCGGCCCAACTAGGCGTACCTACGACCTGTGCGCACCTGTGGTTATGTGTTGAGATGTCTATTAACGAAATCCAAAGACTGGAGTGGATCCGACGACATCGAATTTTTCACCTAAAAAAATGTACAGTGTATAGTAAGGATTTTGGAGCCTTCCATGGCTCATCTTCCAACTGCCACAGCGGCCCAACTAGGCGTACCTACGACCTGTGCGCACCTGTGGTTATGTGTTGAGATGTGTATTAACGAAATCCAAAAACTGGAGTGGATCCGACGACATCGAATTTTTCACCTAAAAAAATGTACAGTGTATAGTAAGGATTTTGGAGCCTTCCATGGCTCATCTTCCAACTGCCACAGCGGCCCAACTAGGCATACCTACGACCTGTGCGCACCTGTGGTTATGTGTTGAGATGTGTATTAACGAAATCCAAAGACTGGAGTGGATCCGACGACATCGAATTTTTCACCTAAAAAAATGTACAGTGTATAGTAAGGATTTTGGAGCCTTCCATGGCTCATCTTCCAACTGCCACAGCGGCCCAACTAGGCGTACCTACGACCTGTGCGCACCTGTGGTTATGTGTTGAGATGTCTATTAACGAAATCCAAAGACTGGAGTGGATCCGACGACATCGAATTTTTCACCTAAAAAAATGTACAGTGTATAGTAAGGATTTTGGAGCCTTCCATGGCTCATCTTCCAACTGCCACAGCGGCCCAACTAGGCGTACCTACGACCTGTGCACAGTAAGGATTTTGGAGCCTTCCATGGCTCATCTTCCAACTGCCACAGAGGCCTAACTAGGCGTACCTACGACCTGTGCGCACCTGTGGTTATGTGTTGAGATGTGTATTAACGAAATCCAAAGACTGGAGTGGATCCGACGACATCGAATTTTTCACCTAAAAAAATGTACAGTGTATAGTAAGGATTTTGGAGCCTTTCCATGGCTCATCTTCCAACTGCCACAGCGGCCCAACTAGGCGTACCTACGACCTGTGCGCACCTGTGGTTATGTGTTGAGATGTCTATTAACGAAATCCAAAGACTGGAGTGGATCCGACGACATCGAATTTTTCACCTAAAAAAATGTACAGTGTATAGTAAGGATTTTGGAGCCTTTCCATGGCTCATCTTCCAACTGCCACAGCGGCCCAACTAGGCGTACCTACGACCTGTGCGCACCTGTGGTTATGTGTTGAGATGTGTATTAACGAAATCCAAAGACTGGAGTGGAACCGACGACATCGAATTTTTCACCTAAAAAAATGTACAGTGTATAGTAAGGATTTTGGAGCCTTCCATGGCTCATCTTCCAACTGCCACAGCGGCCCAACTAGGCGTACCTACGACCTGTGCGCACCTGTGGTTATGTGTTGAGATGTGTATTAACGAAATCCAAAGACTGGAGTGGATCCGACGACATCGAATTTTTCACCTAAAAAAATGTACAGTGTATAGTAAGGATTTTGGAGCCTTTCCATGGCTCATCTTCCAACTGCCACAGCGACCCAACTAGGCGTACCTACGACCTGTGCGCACCTGTGGTTATGTGTTGAGATGTGTATTAACGAAATCCAAAGACTGGAGTGGATCCGACGACATCGAATTTTTCACCTAAAAAAATGTACAGTGTATAATAAGGATTTTGGAGCCTTCCATGGCTCATCTTCCAACTGCCACAGCGGCCCAACTAGGCGTACCTACGACCTGTGCGCACCTGTAGTTATGTGTTGAGATGTCTATTAACGAAATCCAAAGACTGGAGTGGATCCGACGACATCGAATTTTTCACCTAAAAAAATGTACAGTGTATAGTAAGGATTTTGGAGCCTTCCATGGCTCATCTTCCAACTGCCACAGCGGCCTAACTAGGCGTACCTACGACCTGTGCGCACCTGTGGTTATGTGTTGAGATGTCTATTAACGAAATCCAAAGACTGGAGTGGATCCGACGACATCGAATTTTTCACCTAAAAAATGTACAGTGTATAGTAAGGATTTTGGAGTCTTCCATGGCTCATCTTCCAACTGCCACAGCGGCCCAACTAGGCGTACCTACGACCTGTGCGCACCTGTGGTTATGTGTTGAGATGTCTATTAACGAAATCCAAAGACTGGAGTGGATCCGACGACATCGAATTTTTCACCTAAAAAAATGTACAGTGGAGCCTTTCCATGGCTCATCTTCCAACTGCCACAGCGGCCCAACTAGGCGTACCTACGACCTGTGCGCACCTGTGGTTATGTGTTGAGATGTGTATTAACGAAATCCAAAGACTGGAGTGGATCCGACGACATCGAATTTTTCACCTAAAAAAATGTACAGTGTATAGTAAGGATTTTGGAGCCTTTCCATGGCTCATCTTCCAACTGCCACAGCGGCCCAACTAGGCGTACCTACGACCTGTGCGCACCTGTAGTTATGTGTTGAGATGTCTATTAACGAAATCCAAAGACTGGAGTGGATCCGACGACATCGAATTTTTCACCTAAAAAAATGTACAGTGTATAGTAAGGATTTTGGAGCCTTCCATGGCTCATCTTCCAACTGCCACAGCGGCCCAACCAGGCGTACCTACGACCTGTGCGCACCTGTAGTTAT
Organism: Eristalis pertinax; assembly: GCA_907269125.1. Taxonomy (NCBI): domain Eukaryota; kingdom Metazoa; phylum Arthropoda; class Insecta; order Diptera; family Syrphidae; genus Eristalis; species Eristalis pertinax. The sequence goes on from OU026147.1 coordinate 13,002,180, forward strand.
GTGTTGAGATGTCTATTAACGAAATCCAAAGACTGGAGTGGATCCGACGACATCCAATTTTTCACCTAAAAAAATGTACAGTGTATAGTAAGGATTTTGGAGCCTTTCCATGGCTCATCTTCCAACTGCCACAGCGGCCCAACTAGGCGTACCTACGACCTGTGCGCACCTGTGGTTATGTGTTGAGATGTCTATTAACGAAATCCAAAGACTGGAGTGGATCCGACGACATCGAATTTTTCACCTAAAAAAATGTACAGTGTATAGTAAGGATTTTGGAGCCTTTCCATGGCTCATCTTCCAACTGCCACAGCGGCCCAACTAGGCGTACCTACGACCTGTGCGCACCTGTGGTTATGTGTTGAGATGTGTATTAACGAAATCCAAAGACTGGAGTGGATCCGACGACATCGAATTTTTCACCTAAAAAAATGTACAGTGTATAGTAAGGATTTTGGAGCCTTTCCATGGCTCATCTTCCAACTGCCACAGCGGCCCAACTAGGCGTACCTACGACCTGTGCGCACCTGTGTTTATGTGTTGAGATGTGTATTAACGAAATCCAAAGACTGGAGTGGATCCGACGACATCGAATTTTTCACCTAAAAAAATGTACAGTGTATAGTAAGGATTTTGGAGCCTTCCATGGCTCATCTTCCAACTGCCACAGCGGCCCAACTAGACGTACCTACGACCTGTGCGCACCTGTAGTTATGTGTTGAGATGTCTATTAACGAAATCCAAAGACTGGGTGGATCCGACGACATCGAATTTTTCACCTAAAAAAATGTACAGTGTATAGTAAGGATTTTGGAGCCTTCCATGTCTCATCTTCCAACTGCCACAGCGGCCCAACTAGGCGTACCTACGACCTGTGCGCACCTGTGGTTATGTGTTGAGATGTCTATTAACGAAATCCAAAGACTGGAGTGGATCCGAAGACATCGAATTTTTCACCTAAAAAAATGTACAGTGTATAGTAAGGATTTTGGAGCCTTCCATGGCTCATCTTCCAACTGCCACAGCGGCCCAACTAGGCGTACCTACGACCTGTGCGCACCTGTTTATGTGTTGAGATGTGTATTAACGAAATCCAAAGACTGGGTGGATCCGACGACATCGAATTTTTCAACTAAAAAAATGTACAGTGTATAGTACGGATTTTGGAGCCTTTCCATGGCTCATCTTCCAACTGCCACAGCGACCCAACCAGGCGTACCTACGACCTGTGCGCACCTGTGGTTATGTGTTGAGATGTCTATTAACGAAATCCAAAGACTGGAGTGGATCCGACGACATCGAATTTTTCACCTAAAAAAATGTACAGTGTATAGTAAGGATTTTGGAGCCTTTCCATGGCTCATCTTTCAACTGCCACAGCGGCCCAACTAGGTGTACCTACGACCTGTGCGCACCTGTGGTTATGTGTTGAGATGTGTATTAACGAAATCCTAAGACTGGAGTGGATCCGACGACATCGAATTTTTCACCTAAAAAAATGTACAGTGTATAGTAAGGATTTTGGAGCCTTTCCATGGCTCATCTTCCAACTGCCACAGCGGCCCAACTAGGCGGACCTACGACCTGTGCGCACCTGTGGTTATGTGTTGAGATGTCTATTAACGAAATCCAAAGACTGGAGTGGATCCGACGACATCGAATTTTTCACCTAAAAAAATGTACAGTGTATAGTAAGGATTTTGGAGCCTTTCCATGGCTCATCTTCCAACTGCCACAGCGGCCCAACTAGGCGTACCTACGACCTGTGCGCATCTGTGGTTATGTGTTGAGATGTGTATTAACGAAATCCAAAGACTGCAGTGGAACCGACGACATCGAATTTTCACCTAAAAAAATGTACAGTGTATAGTAAGGATTTTGGAGCCTTCCATGGCTCATCTTCCAACTGCCACAGCGGCCCAACTAGGCGTACCTACGACCTGTGCGCACCTGTGGTTATGTGTGGAGATGTGTATTAACGAAATCCAAAGACTGGAGTGGATCCGACGACATCGAATTTTTCACTTAAAAAAATGTACAGTGTATAGTAAGGATTTTGGAGCCTTTCCATGGCTCATCTTCCAACTGCCACAGCGACCCAACTAGGCGTACCTACGACCTGTGCGCACCTGTGGTTATGTGTTGAGATGTGTATTAACGAAATCCAAAGACTGGAGTGGATCCGACGACATCGAATTTTTCACCTAAAAAAATGTACATTTTATAGTAAGGATTTTGGAGCCTTTCCATGGCTCATCTTCCAACTGCCACAGCGGCCCAACTAGGCGTACCTACGACCTGTGCGCTAATGTGGTTATGTGTTGAGATGTCTATTAACGAAATCCAAAGACTGGAGTGGATCCGACGACATCGAATTTTTCACCTAAAAAAATGTACAGTGCATAGTAAGGATTTTGGAGCCTTCCATGGCTCATCTTCCAACTGCCACAGCGGCCCAACTAGGCGTACCTACGACCTGTGCGCACCTGTGGTTATGTGTTGAGATGTCTATTAACGAAATCCAAAGACTGGAGTGGATCCGACGACATCGAATTTTTCACCTAAAAAATGTACAGTGTATAGTAAGGATTTTGGAGCCTTCCATGGCTCATCTTTCAACTGCCACAGCGGCCCAACTAGGCGTACCTACGACCTGTGCACACCTGTGGTTATGTGTTGAGTTGTGTATTAACGAAATCCAAAGACTGGGGTGGATCCGACGACATCGAATTTTTCACCTAAAAAAATGTACAGTGTATAGTAAGGATTTTGGAGCCTTCCATGGCTCATCTTCCAACTGCCACAGCGGCCCAACTAGGCGTACCTACGACCTGTGCGCACCTGTGGTTATGTGTTGAGTTGTGTATTAACGAAATCCAAAGACTGGGGTGGATCCGACGACATCGAATTTTTCACCTAAAAAAATGTACAGTGTATAGTAAGGATTTTGGAGCCTTTCCATGGCTCATCTTCCAACTGCCACAGCGGCCCAACTAGGCGTACCTACGACCTGTGCGCACCTGTGGTTATGTGTTGAGATGTGTATTAACGAAATCCAAAGACTGGAGTGGATCCGACGACATCGAATTTTTCACCTAAAAAAATGTACAGTGTATAGTAAGGATTTTGGAGCCTTCCATGGCTCATCTTCCAACTGCCATAGCGGCCCAACTAGGCGTACCTACGATCTGTGCGCACCTGTGGTTATGTGTTGAGATGTCTATTAACGAAATCCAAAGACTGGAGTGGATCCGACGACATCGAATTTTTCACCTAAAAAAATGTACAGTGTATAGTAAGGATTTTGGAGCCTTTCCATGGCTCATCTTCCAACTGCCACAGCGGCCCAACTAGGCGTACCTACGACCTGTGCGCACCTGTAGTTATGTGTTGAGATGTCTATTAACGAAATCCAAAGACTGGAGTGGATCCGACGACATCGAATTTTTCACCTAAAAAAATGTACAGTGTATAGTAAGGATTTAGGAGCCTTCCATGGCTCATCTTCCAACTGCCACAGCGGCCCAACTAGGCGTACCTACGACCTGTGCGCACCTGTTTATGTGTTGAGATGTGTATTAACGAAATCCAAAGACTGGGTGGATCCGACGACATCGAATTTTTCACCTAAAAAAATGTACAGTGTATAGTACGGATTTTGGAGCCTTTCCATGGCTCATCTTCCAACTGCCACAGCGACCCAACTAGGCGTACCTACGACCTGTGCGCACCTGTGGTTATGTGTTGAGATGTCTATTAACGAAATCCAAAGACTGGAGTGGATCCGACGACATCGAATTTTTCACCTAAAAAAATGTACAGTGTATAGTAAGGATTTTGGAGCCTTTCCATGGCTCATCTTCCAACTGCCACAGCGGCCCAACTAGGCGTACCTACGACCTGTGCGCACCTGTGGTTATGTGTTGAGATGTCTATTAACGAAATCCAAAGACTGGAGTGGATCCGACGACATCGAATTTTTCAACTAAAAAAATGTACAGTGTATAGTAAGGATTTTGGAGAGTTTCCATGGCTCATCTTCCAACTGCCACAGCGGCCCAACTAGGCGTACCTACGACCTGTGCGCACCTGTGGTTATGTGTTGAGATGTCTATTAACGAAATCCAAAGACTGGAGTGGATCCGACGACATCGAATTTTTCACCTAAAAAAATGTACAGTGTTTAGTAAGGATTTTGGAGCCTTCCATGGCTCATCTTCCAACTGCCACAGCGGTCCAACTAGGCGTACCTACGACCTGTGCGCACCTGTGGTTATGTGTTGAGATGTCTATTAACGAAATCCAAAGACTGGAGTGGATCCGACGACATCGAATTTTTCACCTAAAAAAATGTACAGTGTATAGTAAGGATTTTGGAGCCTTTCCATGGCTCATCTTCCAACTGCCACAGCGGCCCAACTAGGCGTACCTACGACCTGTGCGCACCTGTGGTTATGTGTTGAGATGTGTATTAACGAAATCCAAAGACTGGAGTGGATCCGACGACATCGAATTTTTCACCTAAAAAAATGTACAGTGTATAGTAAGGATTTTGGAGCCTTTCCATGGCTCATCTTCCAAGTGCCACAGCGGCCCAACTAGGCGTACCTACGACCTGTGCGCACCTGTAGTTATGTGTTGAGATGTCTATTAACGAAATCCAAAGACTGGAGTGGATCTGACGACATCGAATTTTTCACCTAAAAAAATGTACAGTGTATAGTAAGGATTTTGGAGCCTTCCATGGCTCATCTTCCAACTGCCACAGCGGCCCAACTAGGCGTACCTACGACCTGTGCGCACCTGTAGTTATGTGTTGAGATGTCTATTAACGAAATCCAAAGACTGGAGTGGATCCGACGACATCGAATTTTTCACCTAAAAAAATGTACAGTGTAAAGTAAGGATTTTGGAGCCTTCCATGGCTCATCTTCCAACTGCCACAGCGGCCCAACTAGGCGTACCTACGACCTGTGCGCACCTGTGGTTATGTGTTGAGATGTCTATTAACGAAATCCAAAGACTGGAGTGGATCCGACGACATCGATTTTTTCACCTAAAAAAATTTACAGTGTATAGTAAGGATTTTGGAGCCTTTCCATGGCTCATCTTCCAACTGCCACAGCGGCCCAACTAGGCGTACCTACGACCTGTGCGCACCTGTGGTTATGTGTTGAGATGTCTATTAACGAAATCCAAAGACTGGAGTGGATCCGACGACATCGAATTTTTCACCTAAAAAAATGTACAGTGTATAGTAAGGATTTTGGAGCCTTCCATGGCTCATCTTCCAACTGCCACAGCGGCACAACTAGGCGTACCTACGACCTGTGCGCACCTGTGGTTATGTGTTGAGATGTCTATTAACGAAATCCAAAGACTGGAGTGGATCCGACGACATCGAATTTTTCACCTAAAAAAATGTACAGTGTATAGTAAGGATTTTGGAGCCTTCCATGGCTCATCTTCCAACTGCCACAGCGGCCCAACTAGGCGTACCTACGACCTGTGCGCTAATGTGGTTATGTGTTGAGATGTCTATTAACGAAATCCAAAGACTGGAGTGGATCCGACGACATCGAATTTTTCACCTAAAAAAATGTACAGTGTATAGTAAGGATTTTAGAGCCTTTCCATGGCTCATCTTCCAACTGCCACAGCGGCCCAACTAGGCGTACCTACGACCTGTGCGCACCTGTGGTTATGTGTTGAGATGTCTATTAACGAAATCCAAAGACTGGAGTGGATCCGACGACATCGAATTTTTCACCTAAAAAAATGTACAGTGTATAGTAAGGATTTTAGAGCCTTTCCATGGCTCATCTTCCAACTGCCACAGCGGCCCAACTAGGCGTACCTACGACCTGTGCGCACCTGTGGTTATGTGTTCAGATGTCTATTAACGAAATCCAAAGACTGGAGTGGATCCGACGACATCGAATTTTTCACCTAAAAAAATGTACAGTGTATAGTAAGGATTTTGGAGCCTTCCATGGCTCATCTTCCAACTGCCACAGCGGCCCAACTAGGCGTACCTACGACCTGTGCGCACCTGTGGTTATGTGTTGAGATGTGTATTAACGAAATCCAAAGACTGGAGTGGATCCGACGACATCGAATTTTTCACCTAAAAAAATGTACAGTGTATAGTAAGGATTTTGGAGCCTTCCATGGCTCATCTTCCAACTGCCACAGCGGCCCAACTAGGCGTACCTACTACCTGTGCGCACCTGTGGTTATGTGTTGAGATGTCTATTAACGAAATCCAAAGACTGGAGTGGATCCGACGAGATCGAATTTTTCACCTAAAAAAATGTACAGTGTATAGTAAGGATTTTGGAGCCTTTCCATGGCTCATCTTCCAACTGCCACAGCGGCCCAACTAGGCGTACCTATGACCTGTGCGCACCTGTGGTTATGTGTTGAGATGTCTATTAACGAAATCCAAAGACTGGAGTGGATCCGACGACATCGAATTTTTCACCTAAAAAAATGTACAGTGTATAGTAAGGATTTTGGAGCCTTCCATGGCTCATCTCCCAACTGCCACAGCGGCCCAACTGGGCGTACCTACGACCTGTGCGCACCTGTAGTTATGTGTTGAGATGTCTATTAACGAAATCCAAAGACTGGAGTGGATCCGACGACATCGAATTTTTCACCTAAAAAAATGTACAGTGTATAGTAAGGATTTTGGAGCCTTCCATGGCTCATCTTCCAACTGCCACAGCGGCCCAACTAGGCGTACCTACGACCTGTGCGCACCTGTGGTTATGTGTTGAGATGTCTATTAACGAAATCCAAAGACTGGAGTGGATCCGACGACATCGAATTTTTCACCTAAAAAAATGTACAGTGTATAGTAAGGATTTTGGAGCCTTTCCATGGCTCATCTTCCAACTGCCACAGCGGCCCAACTAGGCGTACCTACGACCTGTGCGCACCTGTATTTATGTGTTGAGATGTCTATTAACGAAATCCAAAGACTGGAGTGGATCCGACGACATCGAATTTTTCACCTAAAAAAATGTACAGTGTATAGTAAGGATTTTGGAGCCTTCCATGGCTCATCTTCCAACTGCCACAGCGGCCCAACTAGGCGTACCTACGACCTGTGCGCTCCTGTGGTTATGTGTTGAGATGTGTATTAACGAAATCCAAAGACTGGAGTGGATCCGACGACATCGAATTTTTCACCTAAAAAAATTTACATAGTAAGGATTTTGGAGCCTTCCATGGCTTATCTTCCAACTGCCATAGCGGCCCAACTAGGCGTACCTACGACCTGTGCGCACCTGTGGTTATGTGTTGAGATGTATATTAACGAAATCCAAAGACTGGAGTGGATCCGACGACATCGAATTTTTCACCTAAAAAAATGTACAGTGTATAGTAAGGATTTTAGAGCCTTTCCATGGCTCATCTTCCAACTGCCACAGCGGCCCAACTAGGCGTACCTACGACCTGTGCGCACCTGTGGTTATGTGTTGAGATGTCTATTAACGAAATCCAAAGACTGGAGTGGATCCGACGACATCGAATTTTTCACCTAAAAAAATGTACAGTGTATAGTAAGGATTTTGGAGCCTTTCCATGGCTCATCTTCCAACTGCCACAGCGGCCCAACTAGGCGTACCTACGACCTGTGCGCACCTGTATTTATGTGTTGAGATGTCTATTAACGAAATCCAAAGACTGGAGTGGATCCGACGACATCGAATTTTTCACCTAAAAAAATGTACAGTGTATAGTAAGGATTTTGGAGCCTTCCATGGCTCATCTTCCAACTGCCACAGCGGCCCAACTAGGCGTACCTACGACCTGTGCGCACCTGTGGTTATGTGTTGAGATGTCTATTAACGAAATCCAAAGACTGGAGTGGATCCGACGACATCGAATTTTTCACCTAAAAAAATTTACATAGTAAGGATTTTAGAGCCTTTCCATGGCTCATCTTCCAACTGCCACAGCGGCCCAACTAGGCGTACCTACGACCTGTGCGCACCTGTGGTTATGTGTTGAGATGTCTATTAACGAAATCCAAAGACTGGAGTGGATCCGACGACATCGAATTTTTCACCTAAAAAAATGTACAGTGTATAGTAAGGATTTTGGAGCCTTTCCATGGCTCATCTTCCAACTGCCACAGCGGCCCAACTAGGCGTACCTACGACCTGTGCGCACCTGTGGTTATGTGTTGAGATGTGTATTAACGAAATCCAAAGACTGGAGTGGATCCGACGACATCGAATTTTTCACCTAAAAAAATGTACAGTGTATAGTAAGGATTTTGGAGCCTTCCATGGCTCATCTTCCAACTGCCACAGCGGCCCAACTAGGCGTACCTACAACCTGTGCGCACCTGTGGTTATGTGTTGAGATGTGTATTAACGAAATCCAAAGACTGGAGTGGATCCGACGACATCGAATTTTTCACCTAAAAAAATGTACAGTGTATAGTAAGGATTTTGGAGCCTTCCATGGCTCATCTTCCAACTGCCACAGCGGCCCAACTAGGCGTACCTACGACCTGTGCGCTCCTGTGGTTATGTGTTGAGATGTCTATTAACGAAATCCAAAGACTGGAGTGGATCCGACGACATCGAATTTTTCACCTAAAAAAATTTACATAGTAAGGATTTTGGAGCCTTCCATGGCTTATCTTCCAACTGCCATAGCGGCCCAACTAGGCGTACCTACGACCTGTGCGCACCTGTGGTTATGTGTTGAGATGTCTATTAACGAAATCCAAAGACTGGAGTGGATCCGACGACATCGAATTTTTCACCTAAAAAAATGTACAGTGTATAGTAAGGATTTTAGAGCCTTTCAATGGCTCATCTTCCAACTGCCACAGCGGCCCAACTAGGCGTACCTACGACCTGTGCGCACCTGTGGTTATGTGTTGAGATGTCTATTAACGAAATCCAAAGACTGGAGTGGATCCGACGACATCGAATTTTTCACCTAAAAAAATGTACAGTGTATAGTAAGGATTTTAGAGCCTTTCCATGGCTCATCTTCCAACTGCCACAGCGGCCCAACTAGGCGTACCTACGACCTGTGCGCACCTGTGGTTATGTGTTCAGATGTCTATTAACGAAATCCAAAGACTGGAGTGGATCCGACGACATCGAATTTTTCACCTAAAAAAATTTACAGTGTATAGTAAGGATTTTGGAGCCTTCCATGGCTCATCTTCCAACTGCCACAGCGGCCCAACTAGGCGTACCTACGACCTGTGCGCACCTGTGGTTATGTGTTGAGATGTGTATTAACGAAATCCAAAGACTGGAGTGGATCCGACGACATCGAATTTTTCACCTAAAAAAATGTACAGTGTATAGTAAGGATTTTGGAGCCTTCCATGGCTCATCTTCCAACTGCCATAGCGGCCCAACTAGGCGTACCTACGACCTGTGCGCACCTGTGGTTATGTGTTGAGATGTCTATTAACGAAATCCAAAGACTGGAGTGGATCCGACGACATCGAATTTTTCACCTAAAAAAATGTACAGTGTATAGTAAGGATTTTGGAGCCTTCCATGGCTCATCTCCCAACTGCCACAGCGGCCCAACTGGGCGTACCTACGACCTGTGCGCACCTGTTGTTATGTGTTGAGATGTCTATTAACGAAATCCAAAGACTGGAGTGGATCCGACGACATCGAATTTTTCACCTAAAAAAATGTACAGTGTATAGTAAGGATTTTGGAGCCTTCCATGGCTCATCTTCCAACTGCCACAGCGGCCCAACTAGGCGTACCTACGACCTGTGCGCACCTGTGGTTATGTGTTGAGATGTCTATTAACGAAATCCAAAGACTGGAGTGGATCCGACGACATCGAATTTTTCACCTAAAAAAATGTACAGTGTATAGTAAGGATTTTGGAGCCTTCCATGGCTCATCTTCCAACTGCCACAGCGGCACAACTAGGCGTACCTACGACCTGTGCGCACCTGTGGTTATGTGTTGAGATGTCTATTAACGAAATCCAAAGACTGGTGTGGATCCGACGACATCGAATTTTTCACCTAAAAAAATGTACAGTGTATAGTAAGGATTTTGGAGCCTTCCATGGCTCATCTTCCAACTGCCACAGCGGCCCAACTAGGCGTACCTACGACCTGTGCGCACCTGTGGTTATGTGTAGAGATGTCTATTAACGAAATCCAAAGACTGGAGTGGATCCGACGACATCGAATTTTTCACCTAAAAAAATGTACAGTGTATAGTAAGGATTTTGGAGGCTTCCATTGCTCATCTTCCAACTGCCACAGCGGCCCAACTAGGCGTACCTACGACCTGTGCGCACCTGTAGTTATGTGTTGAGATGTCTATTAACGAAATGCAAAGACTGGAGTGGATCCGACGACATCGAATTTTTCACCTAAAAAAATGTACAGTGTATAGTAAGGATTTTGGAGCCTTTCCATGGCTCATCTTCCAACTGCCACAGCGGCCCAACTAGGCGTACCTACGACCTGTGCGCACCTGTGGTTATGTGTAGAGATGTCTATTAACGAAATCCAAAGACTGGAGTGGATCCGACGACATCGAATTTTTCACCTAAAAAAATGTACAGTGTATAGTAAGGATTTTGGAGCCTTCCATGGCTCATCTTCCAACTGCCATAGCGGCCCAACTAGGCGTACCTACGACCTGTGCGCACCTGTGGTTATGTGTTGAGATGTGTATTAACGAAATCCAAAGACTGGAGTGGATCCGACGACATCGAATTTTTCACCTAAAAAAATGTACAGTGTATAGTAAGGATTTTGGAGCCTTTCCATGGCTCATCTTCCAACTGCCACAGCGGCCCAACTAGGCGTACCTACGACCTGTGCGCACCTGTGGTTATGTGTTGAGATGTCTATTAACGAAATCCAAAGACTGGAGTGGATCCGACGACATCGAATTTTTCACCTAAAAAAATGTACAGTGTATAGTAAGGATTTTGGAGCCTTCCATGGCTCATCTTCCAACTGCCATAGCGGCCCAACTAGGTGTACCTACGACCTGTGCGCACCTGTGGTTATGTGTTGAGATGTCTATTAACGAAATGCAAAGACTGGAGTGGATCCGACGACATCGAATTTTTCACCTAAAAAAATGTACAGTGTATAGTAAGGATTTTGGAGCCTTTCCATGGCTCATCTTCCAACTGCCACAGCGGCCCAACTAGGCGTACCTATGACCTGTGCGCACCTGTGGTTATGTGTTGAGATGTCTATTAACGAAATCCAAAGACTGGAGTGGATCCGACGACATCGAATTTTTCACCTAAAAAAATGTACAGTGTATAGTAAGGATTTTGGAGCCTTCCATGGCTCATCTCCCAACTGCCACAGCGGCCCAACTGGGCGTACCTACGACCTGTGCGCACCTGTAGTTATGTGTTGAGATGTCTATTAACGAAATCCAAAGACTGGAGTGGATCCGACGACATCGAATTTTTCACCTAAAAAAATGTACAGTGTATAGTAAGGATTTTGGAGCCTTCCATGGCTCATCTTCCAACTGCCACAGCGGCCCAACTAGGCGTACCTACGACCTGTGCGCACCTGTGGTTATGTGTTGAGATGTCTATTAACGAAATCCAAAGACTGGAGTGGATCCGACGACATCGAATTTTTCACCTAAAAAAATGTACAGTGTATAGTAAGGATTTTGGAGCCTTTCCATGGCTCATCTTCCAACTGCCACAGCGGCCCAACTAGGCGTACCTACGACCTGTGCGCACCTGTATTTATGTGTTGAGATGTCTATTAACGAAATCCAAAGACTGGAGTGGATTCGACGACATCGAATTTTTCACCTAAAAAAATGTACAGTGTATAGTAAGGATTTTGGAGCCTTCCATGGCTCATCTTCCAACTGCCACAGCGGCCCAACTAGGCGTACCTACAACCTGTGCGCACCTGTGGTTATGTGTTGAGATGTGTATTAACGAAATCCAAAGACTGGAGTGGATCCGACGACATCGAATTTTTCACCTAAAAAAATGTACAGTGTATAGTAAGGATTTTGGAGCCTTCCATGGCTCATCTTCCAACTGCCATAGCGGCCCAACTAGGCGTACCTACGACCTGTGCGCACCTGTGGTTATGTGTTGAGATGTCTATTAACGAAATCCAAAGACTGGAGTGGATCCGACGACATCGAATTTTTCACCTAAAAAAATGTACAGTGTATAGTAAGGATTTTGGAGCCTTCCATGGCTCATCTCCCAACTGCCACAGCGGCCCAACTGGGCGTACCTACGACCTGTGCGCACCTGTTGTTATGTGTTGAGATGTCTATTAACGAAATCCAAAGACTGGAGTGGATCCGACGACATCGAATTTTTCACCTAAAAAAATGTACAGTGTATAGTAAGGATTTTGGAGCCTTCCATGGCTCATCTTCCAACTGCCACAGCGGCCCAACTAGGCGTACCTACGACCTGTGCGCACCTGTGGTTATGTGTTGAGATGTCTATTAACGAAATCCAAAGACTGGAGTGGATCCGACGACATCGAATTTTTCACCTAAAAAAATGTACAGTGTATAGTAAGGATTTTGGAGCCTTTCCATGGCTCATCTTCCAACTGCCACAGCGGCCCAACTAGGCGTTCCTACGACCTGTGCGCACCTGTGGTTATGTGTTGAGATGTCTATTAACGAAATCCAAAGACTGGTGTGGATCCGACGACATCGAATTTTTCACCTAAAAAAATGTACAGTGTATAGTAAGGATTTTGGAGCCTTCCATGGCTCATCTTCCAACTGCCACAGCGGCCCAACTAGGCGTACCTACGACCTGTGCGCACCTGTGGTTATGTGTAGAGATGTCTATTAACGAAATCCAAAGACTGGAGTGGATCCGACGACATCGAATTTTTCACCTAAAAAAATGTACAGTGTATAGTAAGGATTTTGGAGGCTTCCATTGCTCATCTTCCAACTGCCACAGCGGCCCAACTAGGCGTACCTACGACCTGTGCGCACCTGTAGTTATGTGTTGAGATGTCTATTAACGAAATGCAAAGACTGGAGTGGATCCGACGACATCGAATTTTTCACCTAAAAAAATGTACAGTGTATAGTAAGGCTTTTGGAGCCTTTCCATGGCTCATCTTCCAACTGCCACAGCGGCCCAACTAGGCGTACCTACGACCTGTGCGCACCTGTGGTTATGTGTAGAGATGTCTATTAACGAAATCCAAAGACTGGAGTGGATCCGACGACATCGAATTTTTCACCTAAAAAAATGTACAGTGTATAGTAAGGATTTTGGAGCCTTCCATGGCTCATCTTCCAACTGCCATAGCGGCCCAACTAGGCGTACCTACGACCTGTGCGCACCTGTGGTTATGTGTTGAGATGTGTATTAACGAAATCCAAAGACTGGAGTGGATCCGACGACATCGAATTTTTCACCTAAAAAAATGTACAGTGTATAGTAAGGATTTTGGAGCCTTTCCATGGCTCATCTTCCAACTGCCACAGCGGCCCAACTAGGCGTACCTACGACCTGTGCGCACCTGTGGTTATGTGTTGAGATGTCTATTAACGAAATCCAAAGACTGGAGTGGATCCGACGACATCGAATTTTTCACCTAAAAAAATGTACAGTGTATAGTAAGGATTTTGGAGCCTTCCATGGCTCATCTTCCAACTGCCATAGCGGCCCAACTAGGTGTACCTACGACCTGTGCGCACCTGTGGTTATGTGTTGAGATGTCTATTAACGAAATGCAAAGACTGGAGTGGATCCGACGACATCGAATTTTTCACCTAAAAAAATGTACAGTGTATAGTAAGGATTTTGGAGCCTTTCCATGGCTCATCTTCCAACTGCCACAGCGGCCCAACTAGGCGTACCTATGACCTGTGCGCACCTGTGGTTATGTGTTGAGATGTCTATTAACGAAATCCAAAGACTGGAGTGGATCCGACGACATCGAATTTTTCACCTAAAAAAATGTACAGTGTATAGTAAGGATTTTGGAGCCTTCCATGGCTCATCTCCCAACTGCCACAGCGGCCCAACTGGGCGTACCTACGACCTGTGCGCACCTGTAGTTATGTGTTGAGATGTCTATTAACGAAATCCAAAGACTGGAGTGGATCCGACGACATCGAATTTTTCACCTAAAAAAATGTACAGTGTATAGTAAGGATTTTGGAGCCTTCCATGGCTCATCTTCCAACTGCCACAGCGGCCCAACTAGGCGTACCTACGACCTGTGCGCACCTGTGGTTATGTGTTGAGATGTCTATTAACGAAATCCAAAGACTGGAGTGGATCCGACGACATCGAATTTTTCACCTAAAAAAATGTACAGTGTATAGTAAGGATTTTGGAGCCTTTCCATGGCTCATCTTCCAACTGCCACAGCGGCCCAACTAGGCGTACCTACGACCTGTGCGCACCTGTATTTATGTGTTGAGATGTCTATTAACGAAATCCAAAGACTGGAGTGGATTCGACGACATCGAATTTTTCACCTAAAAAAATGTACAGTGTATAGTAAGGATTTTGGAGCCTTCCATGGCTCATCTTCCAACTGCCACAGCGGCCCAACTAGGCGTACCTACAACCTGTGCGCACCTGTGGTTATGTGTTGAGATGTGTATTAACGAAATCCAAAGACTGGAGTGGATCCGACGACATCGAATTTTTCACCTAAAAAAATGTACAGTGTATAGTAAGGATTTTGGAGCCTTCCATGGCTCATCTTCCAACTGCCACAGCGGCCCAACTAGGCGTACCTACGACCTGTGCGCTCCTGTGGTTATGTGTTGAGATGTCTATTAACGAAATCCAAAGACTGGAGTGGATCCGACGACATCGAATTTTTCACCTAAAAAAATTTACATAGTAAGGATTTTGGAGCCTTCCATGGCTTATCTTCCAACTGCCATAGCGGCCCAACTAGGCGTACCTACGACCTGTGCGCACCTGTGGTTATGTGTTGAGATGTCTATTAACGAAATCCAAAGACTGGAGTGGATCCGACGACATCGAATTTTTCACCTAAAAAAATGTACAGTGTATAGTAAGGATTTTAGAGCCTTTCAATGGCTCATCTTCCAACTGCCACAGCGGCCCAACTAGGCGTACCTACGACCTGTGCGCACCTGTGGTTATGTGTTGAGATGTCTATTAACGAAATCCAAAGACTGGAGTGGATCCGACGACATCGAATTTTTCACCTAAAAAAATGTACAGTGTATAGTAAGGATTTTAGAGCCTTTCCATGGCTCATCTTCCAACTGCCACAGCGGCCCAACTAGGCGTACCTACGACCTGTGCGCACCTGTGGTTATGTGTTCAGATGTCTATTAACGAAATCCAATGACTGGAGTGGATCCGACGACATCGAATTTTTCACCTAAAAAAATGTACAGTGTATAGTAAGGATTTTGGAGCCTTCCATGGCTCATCTTCCAACTGCCACAGCGGCCCAACTAGGCGTACCTACGACCTGTGCGCACCTGTGGTTATGTGTTGAGATGTGTATTAACGAAATCCAAAGACTGGAGTGGATCCGACGACATCGAATTTTTCACCTAAAAAAATGTACAGTGTATAGTAAGGATTTTGGAGCCTTCCATGGCTCATCTTCCAACTGCCATAGCGGCCCAACTAGGCGTACCTACGACCTGTGCGCACCTGTGGTTATGTGTTGAGATGTCTATTAACGAAATCCAAAGACTGGAGTGGATCCGACGACATCGAATTTTTCACCTAAAAAAATTTACAGTGTATAGTAAGGATTTTGGAGCCTTCCATGGCTCATCTCCCAACTGCCACAGCGGCCCGACTGGGCGTACCTACGACCTGTGCGCACCTGTTGTTATGTGTTGAGATGTCTATTAACGAAATCCAAAGACTGGAGTGGATCCGACGACATCGAATTTTTCACCTAAAAAAATGTACAGTGTATAGTAAGGATTTTGGAGCCTTCCATGGCTCATCTTCCAACTGCCACAGCGGCCCAACTAGGCGTACCTACGACCTGTGCGCACCTGTGGTTATGTGTTGAGATGTCTATTAACGAAATCCAAAGACTGGAGTGGATCCGACGACATCGAATTTTTCACCTAAAAAAATGTACAGTGTATAGTAAGGATTTTGGAGCCTTTCCATGGCTCATCTTCCAACTGCCACAGCGGCCCAACTAGGCGTACCTACGACCTGTGCGCACCTGTATTTATGTGTTGAGATGTCTATTAACGAAATCCAAAGACTGGAGTGGATCCGACGACATCGAATTTTTCACCTAAAAAAATGTACAGTGTATAGTAAGGATTTTGGAGCCTTTCCATGGCTCATCTTCCAACTGCCACAGCGGCCCAACTAGGCGTTCCTACGACCTGTGCGCACCTGTGGTTATGTGTTGAGATGTCTATTAACGAAATCCAAAGACTGGTGTGGATCCGACGACATCGAATTTTTCACCTAAAAAATTGTACAGTGTATAGTAAGGATTTTGGAGCCTTCCATGGCTCATCTTCCAACTGCCACAGCGGCCCAACTAGGCGTACCTACGACCTGTGCGCACCTGTGGTTATGTGTAGAGATGTCTATTAACGAAATCCAAAGACTGGAGTGGATCCGACGACATCGAATTTTTCACCTAAAAAAATGTACAGTGTATAGTAAGGATTTTGGAGCCTTCCATTGCTCATCTTCCAACTGCCACAGCGGCCCAACTAGGCGTACCTACGACCTGTGCGCACCTGTAGTTATGTGTTGAGATGTCTATTAACGAAATGCAAAGACTGGAGTGGATCCGACGACATCGAATTTTTCACCTAAAAAAATGTACAGTGTATAGTAAGGATTTTGGAGCCTTTCCATGGCTCATCTTCCAACTGCCACAGCGGCCCAACTAGGCGTACCTACGACCTGTGCGCACCTGTGGTTATGTGTAGAGATGTCTATTAACGAAATCCAAAGACTGGAGTGGATCCGACGACATCGAATTTTTCACCTAAAAAAATGTACAGTGTATAGTAAGGATTTTGGAGCCTTCCATGGCTCATCTTCCAACTGCCACAGCGGCCCAACTAGGCGTACCTACGACCTGTGCGCACCTGTGGTTATGTGTTGAGATGTGTATTAACGAAATCCAAAGACTGGAGTGGATCCGACGACATCGAATTTTTCACCTAAAAAAATGTACAGTGTATAGTAAGGATTTTGGAGCCTTCCATGGCTCATCTTCCAACTGCCATAGCGGCCCAACTAGGCGTACCTACGACCTGTGCGCACCTGTGGTTATGTGTTGAGATGTCTATTAACGAAATCCAAAGACTGGAGTGGATCCGACGACATCGAATTTTTCACCTAAAAAAATGTACAGTGTATAGTAAGGATTTTGGAGCCTTCCATGGCTCATCTCCCAACTGCCACAGCGGCCCAACTGGGCGTACCTACGACCTGTGCGCACCTGTTGTTATGTGTTGAGATGTCTATTAACGAAATCCAAAGACTGGAGTGGATCCGACGACATCGAATTTTTCACCTAAAAAAATGTACAGTGTATAGTAAGGATTTTGGAGCCTTCCATGGCTCATCTTCCAACTGCCACAGCGGCCCAACTAGGCGTACCTACGACCTGTGCGCACCTGTGGTTATGTGTTGAGATGTCTATTAACGAAATCCAAAGACTGGAGTGGATCCGACGACATCGAATTTTTCACCTAAAAAAATGTACAGTGTATAGTAAGGATTTTGGAGCCTTTCCATGGCTCATCTTCCAACTGCCACAGCGGCCCAACTAGGCGTACCTACGACCTGTGCGCACCTGTATTTATGTGTTGAGATGTCTATTAACGAAATCCAAAGACTGGAGTGGATCCGACGACATCGAATTTTTCACCTAAAAAAATGTACAGTGTATAGTAAGGATTTTGGAGCCTTTCCATGGCTCATCTTCCAACTGCCACAGCGGCCCAACTAGGCGTTCCTACGACCTGTGCGCACCTGTGGTTATGTGTTGAGATGTCTATTAACGAAATCCAAAGACTGGTGTGGATCCGACGACATCGAATTTTTCACCTAAAAAATTGTACAGTGTATAGTAAGGATTTTGGAGCCTTCCATGGCTCATCTTCCAACTGCCACAGCGGCCCAACTAGGCGTACCTACGACCTGTGCGCACCTGTGGTTATGTGTAGAGATGTCTATTAACGAAATCCAAAGACTGGAGTGGATCCGACGACATCGAATTTTTCACCTAAAAAAATGTACAGTGTATAGTAAGGATTTTGGAGCCTTCCATTGCTCATCTTCCAACTGCCACAGCGGCCCAACTAGGCGTACCTACGACCTGTGCGCACCTGTAGTTATGTGTTGAGATGTCTATTAACGAAATGCAAAGACTGGAGTGGATCCGACGACATCGAATTTTTCACCTAAAAAAATGTACAGTGTATAGTAAGGATTTTGGAGCCTTTCCATGGCTCATCTTCCAACTGCCACAGCGGCCCAACTAGGCGTACCTACGACCTGTGCGCACCTGTGGTTATGTGTAGAGATGTCTATTAACGAAATCCAAAGACTGGAGTGGATCCGACGACATCGAATTTTTCACCTAAAAAAATGTACAGTGTATAGTAAGGATTTTGGAGCCTTCCATGGCTCATCTTCCAACTGCCATAGCGGCCCAACTAGGCGTACCTACGACCTGTGCGCACCTGTGGTTATGTGTTGAGATGTGTATTAACGAAATCCAAAGACTGGAGTGGATCCGACGACATCGAATTTTTCACCTAAAAAAATGTACAGTGTATAGTAAGGATTTTGGAGCCTTTCCATGGCTCATCTTCCAACTGCCACAGCGGCCCAACTAGGCGTACCTACGACCTGTGCGCACCTGTGGTTATGTGTTGAGATGTCTATTAACGAAATCCAAAGACTGGTGTGGATCCGACGACATCGAATTTTTCACCTAAAAAATTGTACAGTGTATAGTAAGGATTTTGGAGCCTTCCATGGCTCATCTTCCAACTGCCACAGCGGCCCAACTAGGCGTACCTACGACCTGTGCGCACCTGTGGTTATGTGTAGAGATGTCTATTAACGAAATCCAAAGACTGGAGTGGATCCGACGACATCGAATTTTTCACCTAAAAAAATGTACAGTGTATAGTAAGGATTTTGGAGCCTTCCATTGCTCATCTTCCAACTGCCACAGCGGCCCAACTAGGCGTACCTACGACCTGTGCGCACCTGTAGTTATGTGTTGAGATGTCTATTAACGAAATGCAAAGACTGGAGTGGATCCGACGACATCGAATTTTTCACCTAAAAAAATGTACAGTGTATAGTAAGGATTTTGGAGCCTTTCCATGGCTCATCTTCCAACTGCCACAGCGGCCCAACTAGGCGTACCTACGACCTGTGCGCACCTGTGGTTATGTGTAGAGATGTCTATTAACGAAATCCAAAGACTGGAGTGGATCCGACGACATCGAATTTTTCACCTAAAAAAATGTACAGTGTATAGTAAGGATTTTGGAGCCTTCCATGGCTCATCTTCCAACTGCCATAGCGGCCCAACTAGGCGTACCTACGACCTGTGCGCACCTGTGGTTATGTGTTGAGATGTGTATTAACGAAATCCAAAGACTGGAGTGGATCCGACGACATCGAATTTTTCACCTAAAAAAATGTACAGTGTATAGTAAGGATTTTGGAGCCTTTCCATGGCTCATCTTCCAACTGCCACAGCGGCCCAACTAGGCGTACCTACGACCTGTGCGCACCTGTGGTTATGTGTTGAGATGTCTATTAACGAAATCCAAAGATTGGAGTGGATCCGACGACATCGAATTTTTCACCTAAAAAAATGTACAGTGTATAGTAAGGATTTTGGAGCCTTTCCATGGCTCATCTTCCAACTGCCACAGCGGCCCAACTAGGCGTACCTACGACCTGTGCGCACCTGTGGTTATGTGTTGAGATGTGTATTAACGAAATCCAAAGACTGGAGTGGATCCGACGACATCGAATTTTTCACCTAAAAAAATGTACAGTGTATAGTAAGGATTTTGGAGCCTTCCATGGCTCATCTTCCAACTGCCACAGCGGCCCAACTAGGCGTACCTACTACCTGTGCGCACCTGTGGTTATGTGTTGAGATGTCTATTAACGAAATCCAAAGACTGGAGTGGATCCGATGACATCGAATTTTTCACCTAAAAAAATGTACAGTGTATAGTAAGGATTTTGGAGCCTTTCCATGGCTCATCTTCCAACTGCCACAGCGGCCCAACTAGGCGTACCTACGACCTGTGCGCACCTGTGGTTATGTGTTGAGATGTCTATTAACGAAATCCAAAGACTGGTGTGGATCCGACGACATCGAATTTTTCACCTAAAAAAATGTACAGTGTATAGTAAGGATTTTGGAGCCTTCCATGGCTCATCTCCCAACTGCCACAGCGGCCCAACTAGGCGTACCTACGACCTGTGCGCACCTGTAGTTATGTGTTGAGA
The DNA here is from genome assembly GCA_907269125.1 of Eristalis pertinax. Taxonomy (NCBI): domain Eukaryota; kingdom Metazoa; phylum Arthropoda; class Insecta; order Diptera; family Syrphidae; genus Eristalis; species Eristalis pertinax. Next base: position 13,022,679 of record OU026147.1, read on the forward strand.
TGTCTATTAACGAAATCCAAAGACTGGAGTGGATCCGACGACATCGAATTTTTCACCTAAAAAAATGTACAGTGTATAGTAAGGATTTTGGAGCCTTCCATGGCTCATCTTCCAACTGCCACAGCGGCCCAACTAGGCGTACCTACTACCTGTGCGCACCTGTGGTTATGTGTTGAGATGTCTATTAACGAAATCCAAAGACTGGAGTGGATCCGACGACATCGAATTTTTCACCTAAAAAAATGTACAGTGTATAGTAAGGATTTTGGAGCCTTTCCATGGCTCATCTTCCAACTGCCACAGCGGCCCAACTAGGCGTACCTACGACCTGTGCGCACCTGTGGTTATGTGTTGAGATGTCTATTAACGAAATCCAAAGACTGGTGTGGATCCGACGACATCGAATTTTTCACCTAAAAAAATGTACAGTGTATAGTAAGGATTTTGGAGCCTTCCATGGCTCATCTCCCAACTGCCACAGCGGCCCAACTAGGCGTACCTACGACCTGTGCGCACCTGTAGTTATGTGTTGAGATGTCTATTAACGAAATCCAAAGACTGGAGTGGATCCGACGACATCGAATTTTTCACCTAAAAAAATGTACAGTGTATAGTAAGGATTTTGGAGCCTTTCCATGGCTCATCTTCCAACTGCCACAGCGGCCCAACTAGGCGTACCTACGACCTGTGCGCACCTGTGGTTATGTGTTGAGATGTCTATTAACGAAATCCAAAGACTGGAGTGGATCCGACGACATCGAATTTTTCACCTAAAAAAATGTACAGTGTATAGTAAGAATTTTGGAGCCTTTCCATGGCTCATCTTCCAACTGCCACAGCGGCCCAAATAGGCGTACATACGACCTGTGCGCACCTGTGGTTATGTGTTGAGATGTCTATTAACGAAATCCAAAGACTGGAGTGGATCCGACGACATCGAATTTTTCACCTAAAAAAATGTACAGTGTATAGTAAGGATTTTGGAGCCTTTTCATGGCTCATCTTCCAACTGCCGCAGCGGCCCAACTAGGCATACCTACGACCTGTGCGCACCTGTGGTTATGTGTTGAGATGTCTATAAACGAAATCCAAAGACTGGAGTGGATCCGACGACATCGAATTTTTCACCTAAAAAAATGTACAGTGTATAGTAAGGATTTTGGAGCCTTTACATGGCTCATCTTCCAACTGCCACAGCGGCCCAACTAGGCGTACCTACGACCTGTGCGCACCTGTGGTTATGTGTTGAGATGTCTATTAACGAAATCCAAAGACTGGAGTGGATCCGACGACATCGAATTTTTCACCTAAAAAAATGTACAGTGTATAGTAAGGATTTTGGAGCCTTTCCATGGCTCATCTTCCAACTGCCACAGCGGCCCAACTAGGCGTACCTACGACCTGTGCGCACCTGTGGTTATGTGTTGAGATGTCTATTGACGAAATCCAAAGACTGGAGTGGATCCGACGACATCGAATTTTTCACCTAAAAAAATGTACAGTGTATAGTAAGAATTTTGGAGCCTTTCCATGGCTCATCTTCCAACTGCCACAGCGGCCCAAATAGGCGCACATACGACCTGTGCGCACCTGTGGTTATGTGTTGAGATGTCTATTAACGAAATCCAAAGACTGGAGTGGATCCGACGACATCGAATTTTTCACCTAAAAAAATGTACAGTGTATAGAAAGGATTTTGGAGCCTTTCCATGGCTCATCTTCCAACTGCCGCAGCGGCCCAACTAGGCGTACCTACGACCTGTGCGCACCTGTGGTTATGTGTTGAGATGTCTATTAACGAAATCCAAAGACTGGAGTGGATCCGACGACATCGAATTTTTCACCTAAAAAAATGTACAGTGTATAGTAAGGATTTTGGAGCCTTTCCATGGCTCATCTTCCAACTGCCACAGCGGCTCAACTAGGCGTACCTACGACCTGTGCGCACCTGTGGTTATGTGTTGAGATGTGTATTAACGAAATCCAAAGACTGGAGTGGATCCGACGACATCGAATTTTTCACCTAAAAAAATGTACAGTGTATAGTAAGGATTTTGGAGCCTTTCCATGGCTCATCTTCCAACTGCCACAGCGGCCCAACTAGGCGTACCTACGACCTGTGCGCACCTGTGGTTATGTGTTGAGATGTGTATTAACGAAATCCAAAGACTGGAGTGGATCCGACGACATCGAATTTTTCACCTAAAAAAATGTACAGTGTATAGTAAGGATTTTGGAGCCTTCCATGGCTCATCTTCCAACTGCCATAGCGGCCCAACTAGGCGTACCTACGACCTGTGCGCACCTGTGGTTATGTGTTGAGATGTCTATTAACGAAATCCAAAGACTGGAGTGGATCCGACGACATCGAATTTTTCACCTAAAAAAATGTACACTGTATAGTAAGGATTTTGGAGCCTTCCATGGCTCATCTTCCAACTGCCACAGCGGCCCAACTAGGCGTACCTACGACCTGTGCGCACCTGTGGTTATGTGTTGTGATGTCTATTAACGAAATCCAAAGACTGGAGTGGATCCGACGACATCGAATTTTTCACCTAAAAAAATGTACAGTGTATAGTAAGGATTTTAGAGCCTTTCCATGGCTCATCTTCCAACTGCCACAGCGGCCCAACTAGGCGTACCTACGACCTGTGCGCACCTGTGGTTATGTGTTGTGATGTCTATTAACGAAATCCAAAGACTGGAGTGGATCCGACGACATCGAATTTTTCACCTAAAAAAATGTACAGTGTATAGTAAGGATTTTAGAGCCTTTCCATGGCTCATCTTCCAACTGCCACAGCGGCCCAACTAGGCGTACCTACGACCTGTGCGCACCTGTGGTTATGTGTTGAGATGTCTATTAACGAAATCCAAAGACTGGAGTGGATCCGACGACATCGAATTTTTCACCTAAAAAAATGTACAGTGTATAGTAAGGATTTTGGAGCCTTTCCATGGCTCATCTTCCAACTGCCACAGCGGCCCAACTAGGCGTACCTACGACCTGTGCGCACCTGTGGTTATGTGTTGAGATGTCTATTAACGAAATCCAAAGACTGGAGTGGATCCGACGACATCGAATTTTTCACCTAAAAAAATGTACAGTGTATAGTAAGGATTTTGGAGCCTTCCATGGCTCATCTTCCAACTGCCACAGCGGCCCAACTAGGCGTACCTACTACCTGTGCGCACCTGTGGTTATGTGTTGAGATGTGTATTAACGAAATGCAAAGACTGGAGTGGATCCGACGACATCGAATTTTTCACCTAAAAAAATGTACAGTGTATAGTAAGGATTTTGGAGCCTTTCCATGGCTCATCTTCCAACTGCCACAGCGGCCCAACTAGGCGTACCTACGACCTGTGCGCACCTGTAGTTATGTGTTAAGATGTCTATTAACGAAATCCAAAGACTGGAGTGGATCCGACGACATCGAATTTTTCACCTAAAAAAATGTACAGTGTATAGTAAGGATTTTGGAGCCTTTCCATGGCTCATCTTCCAACTGCCACAGCGGCCCAACTAGGCGTACCTACGACCTGTGCGCACCTGTGGTTATGTGTTGAGATGTCTATTAACGAAATCCAAAGACTGGAGTGGATCCGACGACATCGAATTTTTCACCTAAAAAAATGTACAGTGTATAGTAAGAATTTTGGAGCCTTTCCATGGCTCATCTTCCAACTGCCACAGCGGCCCAAATAGGCGTACATACGACCTGTGCGCACCTGTGGTTATGTGTTGAGATGTCTATTAACGAAATCCAAAGACTGGAGTGGATCCGACGACATCGAATTTTTCACCTAAAAAAATGTACAGTATATAGTAAGGATTTTGGAGCCTTTCCATGGCTCATCTTCCAACTGCCACAGCGGCCCAACTAGGCGTACCTACGACCTGTGCGCACCTGTAGTTATGTGTTGAGATGTCTATTAACGAAATCCAAAGACTGGAGTGGATCCGACGACATCGAATTTTTCACCTAAAAAAATGTACAGTGTATAGTAAGGATTTTGGAGCCTTTCCATGGCTCATCTTCCAACTGCCACAGCGGCCCAACTAGGCGTACCTACGACCTGTGCGCACCTGTGGTTATGTGTTGAGATGTCTATTAACGAAATCCAAAGACTGGAGTGGATCCGACGACATCGAATTTTTCACCTAAGAAAATGTACAGTGTATAGTAAGGATTTTGGAGCCTTCCATTGCTCATCTTCCAACTGCCACAGCGGCCCAACTAGGCGTACCTACGACCTGTGCGCACCTGTAGTTATGCGTTGAGATGTCTATTAACGAAATCTAAAGACTGGAGTGGATCCGACGACATCGAATTTTTCACCTAAAAAAATGTTCAGTGTATAGTAAGGATTTTGGAGCCTTCCATGGCTCATCTTCCAACTGCCACAGCGGCCCAACTAGGCGTACCTACGACCTGTGCGCACCTGTGGTTATGTGTTGAGATGTGTATTAACGAAATCCAAAGACTGGAGTGGATCCGACGACATCGAATTTTTCACCTAAAAAAATGTACAGTGTATAGTAAGGATTTTGGAGCCTTTCCATGGCTCATCTTCCAACTGCCACAGCGGCCCAACTAGGCGTACCTACGACCTGTGCGCACCTGTAGTTATGTGTTGAGATGTCTATTAACGAAATCCAAAGACTGGAGTGGATCCGACGACATCGAATTTTTCACCTAAAAAAATGTACAGTGTATAGTAAGGATTTTGGAGCCTTTCCATGGCTCATCTTCCAACTGCCACAGCGGCCCAACTAGGCGTACCTACGACCTGTGCGCACCTGTGGTTATGTGTTGAGATGTCTATTAACGAAATCCAAAGACTGGAGTGGATCCGACGACATCGAATTTTTCACCTAAAAAAATGTACAGTGTATAGTAAGAATTTTGGAGCCTTTCCATGGCTCATCTTCCAACTGCCACAGCGGCCCAAATAGGCGTACATACGACCTGTGCGCACCTGTGGTTATGTGTTGAGATGTCTATTAACGAAATCCAAAGACTGGAGTGGATCCGACGACATCGAATTTTTCACCTAAAAAAATGTACAGTGTATAGTAAGGATTTTGGAGCCTTTCCATGGCTCATCTTCCAACTGCCACAGCGGCCCAACTAGGCGTACCTACGACCTGTGCGCACCTGTGGTTATGTGTTGAGATGTCTATTAACGAAATCCAAAGACTGGAGTGGATCCGACGACATCGAATTTTTCACCTAAAAAAATGTACACTGTATAGTAAGGATTTTGGAGCCTTCCATGGCTCATCTTCCAACTGCCACAGCGGCCCAACTAGGCGTACCTACGACCTGTGCACCTGTGGTTATGTGTTGAGATGTCTATTAACGAAATCCAAAGACTGGAGTGGATCCGACGACATCGAATTTTTCACCTAAAAAAATGTACAGTGTATAGTAAGGATTTTGGAGCCTTTCCATGGCTCATCTTCCAACTGCCACAGCGGCCCAACTAGGCGTACCTACGACCTGTGCGCACCTGTGGTTATGTGTTGAGATGTCTATTAACGAAATCCAAAGACTGGAGTGGATCCGACGACATCGAATTTTTCACCTAAAAAAATGTACAGTGTATAGTAAGAATTTTGGAGCCTTTCCATGGCTCATCTTCCAACTGCCACAGCGGCCCAAATAGGCGTACATACGACCTGTGCGCACCTGTAGTTATGTGTTGAGATGTCTATTAACGAAATCCAAAGACTGGAGTGTATCCGACGACATCGAATTTTTCACCTAAAAAAATGTACAGTGTATAGTAAGGATTTTAGAGCCTTTCCATGGCTCATCTTCCAACTGCCACAGCGGCCCAACTAGGCGTACCTACGACCTGTGCGCACCTGTGGTTATGTGTTGAGATGTGTATTAACGAAATCCAAAGACTGGAGTGGATCCGACGATATCGAATTTTTCACCTAAAAAAATGTACAGTGTATAGTAAGGATTTTGGAGCCTTCCATGGCTCATCTTCCAACTGCCATAGCGGCCCAACTAGGCGTACCTACGACCTGTGCGCACCTGTGGTTATGTGTTGAGATGTCTATTAACGAAATCCAAAGACTGGAGTGGATCCGACGACATCGAATTTTTCACCTAAAATAATGTACACTGTATAGTAAGGATTTTGGAGCCTTCCATGGCTCATCTTCCAACTGCCACAGCGGCCCAACTAGGCGTACCTACGACCTGTGCGCACCTGTGGTTATGTGTTGTGATGTCTATTAACGAAATCCAAAGACTGGAGTGGATCCGACGACATCGAATTTTTCACCTAAAAAAATGTACAGTGTATAGTAAGGATTTTAGAGCCTTTCCATGGCTCATCTTCCAACTGCCACAGCGGCCCAACTAGGCGTACCTACTACCTGTGCGCACCTGTGGTTATGTGTTGAGATGTCTATTAACGAAATCCAAAGACTGGAGTGGATCCGACGACATCGAATTTTTCACCTAAAAAAATGTACAGTGTATAGTAAGGATTTTGGAGCCTTTCCATGGCTCATCTTCCAACTGCCACAGCGGCCCAACTAGGCGTACCTACGACCTGTGCGCACCTGTGGTTATGTGTTGTGATGTCTATTAACGAAATCCAAAGACTGGAGTGGATCCGACGACATCGAATTTTTCACCTAAAAAAATGTACAGTGTATAGTAAGGATTTTAGAGCCTTTCCATGGCTCATCTTCCAACTGCCACAGCGGCCCAACTAGGCGTACCTACTACCTGTGCGCACCTGTGGTTATGTGTTGAGATGTCTATTAACGAAATCCAAAGACTGGAGTGGATCCGACGACATCGAATTTTTCACCTAAAAAAATGTACAGTGTATAGTAAGGATTTTGGAGCCTTTCCATGGCTCATCTTCCAACTGCCACAGCGGCCCAACTAGGCGTACCTACGACCTGTGCGCACCTGTGGTTATGTGTTGAGATGTCTATTGACGAAATCCAAAGACTGGAGTGGATCCGACGACATCGAATTTTTCACCTAAAAAAATGTACAGTGTATAGTAAGAATTTTGGAGCCTTTCCATGGCTCATCTTCCAACTGCCACAGCGGCCCAAATAGGCGCACATACGACCTGTGCGCACCTGTGGTTATGTGTTGAGATGTCTATTAACGAAATCCAAAGACTGGAGTGGATCCGACGACATCGAATTTTTCACCTAAAAAAATGTACAGTGTATAGTAAGGATTTTGGAGCCTTTCCATGGCTCATCTTCCAACTGCCGCAGCGGCCCAACTAGGCGTACCTACGACCTGTGCGCACCTGTGGTTATGTGTTGAGATGTCTATTAACGAAATCCAAAGACTGGAGTGGATCCGACGACATCGAATTTTTCACCTAAAAAAATGTACAGTGTATAGTAAGGATTTTGGAGCCTTTCCATGGCTCATCTTCCAACTGCCACAGCGGCTCAACTAGGCGTACCTACGACCTGTGCGCACCTGTGGTTATGTGTTGAGATGTGTATTAACGAAATCCAAAGACTGGAGTGGATCCGACGACATCGAATTTTTCACCTAAAAAAATGTACAGTGTATAGTAAGGATTTTGGAGCCTTTCCATGGCTCATCTTCCAACTGCCACAGCGGCCCAACTAGGCGTACCTACGACCTGTGCGCACCTGTGGTTATGTGTTGAGATGTGTATTAACGAAATCCAAAGACTGGAGTGGATCCGACGACATCGAATTTTTCACCTAAAAAAATGTACAGTGTATAGTAAGGATTTTGGAGCCTTCCATGGCTCATCTTCCAACTGCCATAGCGGCCCAACTAGGCGTACCTACGACCTGTGCGCACCTGTGGTTATGTGTTGAGATGTCTATTAACGAAATCCAAAGACTGGAGTGGATCCGACGACATCGAATTTTTCACCTAAAAAAATGTACACTGTATAGTAAGGATTTTGGAGCCTTCCATGGCTCATCTTCCAACTGCCACAGCGGCCCAACTAGGCGTACCTACGACCTGTGCGCACCTGTGGTTATGTGTTGTGATGTCTATTAACGAAATCCAAAGACTGGAGTGGATCCGACGACATCGAATTTTTCACCTAAAAAAATGTACAGTGTATAGTAAGGATTTTAGAGCCTTTCCATGGCTCATCTTCCAACTGCCACAGCGGCCCAACTAGGCGTACCTACGACCTGTGCGCACCTGTGGTTATGTGTTGTGATGTCTATTAACGAAATCCAAAGACTGGAGTGGATCCGACGACATCGAATTTTTCACCTAAAAAAATGTACAGTGTATAGTAAGGATTTTAGAGCCTTTCCATGGCTCATCTTCCAACTGCCACAGCGGCCCAACTAGGCGTACCTACGACCTGTGCGCACCTGTGGTTATGTGTTGAGATGTCTATTAACGAAATCCAAAGACTGGAGTGGATCCGACGACATCGAATTTTTCACCTAAAAAAATGTACAGTGTATAGTAAGGATTTTGGAGCCTTTCCATGGCTCATCTTCCAACTGCCACAGCGGCCCAACTAGGCGTACCTACGACCTGTGCGCACCTGTGGTTATGTGTTGAGATGTCTATTAACGAAATCCAAAGACTGGAGTGGATCCGACGACATCGAATTTTTCACCTAAAAAAATGTACAGTGTATAGTAAGGATTTTGGAGCCTTCCATGGCTCATCTTCCAACTGCCACAGCGGCCCAACTAGGCGTACCTACTACCTGTGCGCACCTGTGGTTATGTGTTGAGATGTGTATTAACGAAATGCAAAGACTGGAGTGGATCCGACGACATCGAATTTTTCACCTAAAAAAATGTACAGTGTATAGTAAGGATTTTGGAGCCTTTCCATGGCTCATCTTCCAACTGCCACAGCGGCCCAACTAGGCGTACCTACGACCTGTGCGCACCTGTAGTTATGTGTTAAGATGTCTATTAACGAAATCCAAAGACTGGAGTGGATCCGACGACATCGAATTTTTCACCTAAAAAAATGTACAGTGTATAGTAAGGATTTTGGAGCCTTTCCATGGCTCATCTTCCAACTGCCACAGCGGCCCAACTAGGCGTACCTACGACCTGTGCGCACCTGTGGTTATGTGTTGAGATGTCTATTAACGAAATCCAAAGACTGGAGTGGATCCGACGACATCGAATTTTTCACCTAAAAAAATGTACAGTGTATAGTAAGAATTTTGGAGCCTTTCCATGGCTCATCTTCCAACTGCCACAGCGGCCCAAATAGGCGTACATACGACCTGTGCGCACCTGTGGTTATGTGTTGAGATGTCTATTAACGAAATCCAAAGACTGGAGTGGATCCGACGACATCGAATTTTTCACCTAAAAAAATGTACAGTATATAGTAAGGATTTTGGAGCCTTTCCATGGCTCATCTTCCAACTGCCACAGCGGCCCAACTAGGCGTACCTACGACCTGTGCGCACCTGTAGTTATGTGTTGAGATGTCTATTAACGAAATCCAAAGACTGGAGTGGATCCGACGACATCGAATTTTTCACCTAAAAAAATGTACAGTGTATAGTAAGGATTTTGGAGCCTTTCCATGGCTCATCTTCCAACTGCCACAGCGGCCCAACTAGGCGTACCTACGACCTGTGCGCACCTGTGGTTATGTGTTGAGATGTCTATTAACGAAATCCAAAGACTGGAGTGGATCCGACGACATCGAATTTTTCACCTAAAAAAATGTACAGTGTATAGTAAGGATTTTGGAGCCTTCCATTGCTCATCTTCCAACTGCCACAGCGGCCCAACTAGGCGTACCTACGACCTGTGCGCACCTGTAGTTATGCGTTGAGATGTCTATTAACGAAATCTAAAGACTGGAGTGGATCCGACGACATCGAATTTTTCACCTAAAAAAATGTTAAGTGTATAGTAAGGATTTTGGAGCCTTCCATGGCTCATCTTCCAACTGCCACAGCGGCCCAACTAGGCGTACCTACGACCTGTGCGCACCTGTGGTTATGTGTTGAGATGTGTATTAACGAAATCCAAAGACTGGAGTGGATCCGACGACATCGAATTTTTCACCTAAAAAAATGTACAGTGTATAGTAAGGATTTTGGAGCCTTTCCATGGCTCATCTTCCAACTGCCACAGCGGCCCAACTAGGCGTACCTACGACCTGTGCGCACCTGTAGTTATGTGTTGAGATGTCTATTAACGAAATCCAAAGACTGGAGTGGATCCGACGACATCGAATTTTTCACCTAAAAAAATGTACAGTGTATAGTAAGGATTTTGGAGCCTTTCCATGGCTCATCTTCCAACTGCCACAGCGGCCCAACTAGGCGTACCTACGACCTGTGCGCACCTGTGGTTATGTGTTGAGATGTCTATTAACGAAATCCAAAGACTGGAGTGGATCCGACGACATCGAATTTTTCACCTAAAAAAATGTACAGTGTATAGTAAGAATTTTGGAGCCTTTCCATGGCTCATCTTCCAACTGCCACAGCGGCCCAAATAGGCGTACATACGACCTGTGCGCACCTGTGGTTATGTGTTGAGATGTCTATTAACGAAATCCAAAGACTGGAGTGGATCCGACGACATCGAATTTTTCACCTAAAAAAATGTACAGTGTATAGTAAGGATTTTGGAGCCTTTCCATGGCTCATCTTCCAACTGCCACAGCGGCCCAACTAGGCGTACCTACGACCTGTGCGCACCTGTGGTTATGTGTTGAGATGTCTATTAACGAAATCCAAAGACTGGAGTGGATCCGACGACATCGAATTTTTCACCTAAAAAAATGTACACTGTATAGTAAGGATTTTGGAGCCTTCCATGGCTCATCTTCCAACTGCCACAGCGGCCCAACTAGGCGTACCTACGACCTGTGCACCTGTGGTTATGTGTTGAGATGTCTATTAACGAAATCCAAAGACTGGAGTGGATCCGACGACATCGAATTTTTCACCTAAAAAAATGTACAGTGTATAGTAAGGATTTTGGAGCCTTTCCATGGCTCATCTTCCAACTGCCACAGCGGCCCAACTAGGCGTACCTACGACCTGTGCGCACCTGTGGTTATGTGTTGAGATGTCTATTAACGAAATCCAAAGACTGGAGTGGATCCGACGACATCGAATTTTTCACCTAAAAAAATGTACAGTGTATAGTAAGAATTTTGGAGCCTTTCCATGGCTCATCTTCCAACTGCCACAGCGGCCCAAATAGGCGTACATACGACCTGTGCGCACCTGTAGTTATGTGTTGAGATGTCTATTAACGAAATCCAAAGACTGGAGTGTATCCGACGACATCGAATTTTTCACCTAAAAAAATGTACAGTGTATAGTAAGGATTTTAGAGCCTTTCCATGGCTCATCTTCCAACTGCCACAGCGGCCCAACTAGGCGTACCTACGACCTGTGCGCACCTGTGGTTATGTGTTGAGATGTGTATTAACGAAATCCAAAGACTGGAGTGGATCCGACGATATCGAATTTTTCACCTAAAAAAATGTACAGTGTATAGTAAGGATTTTGGAGCCTTCCATGGCTCATCTTCCAACTGCCATAGCGGCCCAACTAGGCGTACCTACGACCTGTGCGCACCTGTGGTTATGTGTTGAGATGTCTATTAACGAAATCCAAAGACTGGAGTGGATCCGACGACATCGAATTTTTCACCTAAAATAATGTACACTGTATAGTAAGGATTTTGGAGCCTTCCATGGCTCATCTTCCAACTGCCACAGCGGCCCAACTAGGCGTACCTACGACCTGTGCGCACCTGTGGTTATGTGTTGTGATGTCTATTAACGAAATCCAAAGACTGGAGTGGATCCGACGACATCGAATTTTTCACCTAAAAAAATGTACAGTGTATAGTAAGGATTTTAGAGCCTTTCCATGGCTCATCTTCCAACTGCCACAGCGGCCCAACTAGGCGTACCTACTACCTGTGCGCACCTGTGGTTATGTGTTGAGATGTCTATTAACGAAATCCAAAGACTGGAGTGGATCCGACGACATCGAATTTTTCACCTAAAAAAATGTACAGTGTATAGTAAGGATTTTGGAGCCTTTCCATGGCTCATCTTCCAACTGCCACAGCGGCCCAACTAGGCGTACCTACGACCTGTGCGCACCTGTGGTTATGTGTTGAGATGTCTATTAACGAAATCCAAAGAGTGGATCCGACGACATCGTATTTTTCACCTAAAAAAATGTACAGTGTATAGTAAGGATTTTGGAGCCTTCCATTGCTCATCTTCCAACTGCCACAGCGGCCCAACTAGGCGTACCTACGACCTGTGCGCACCTGTAGTTATGCGTTGAGATGTCTATTAACGAAATCTAAAGACTGGAGTGGATCCGACGACATCGAATTTTTCACCTAAAAAAATGTACAGTGTATAGTAAGGATTTTGGAGCCTTCCATGGCTCATCTTCCAACTGCCACAGCGGCCCAACTAGGCGTACCTACGACCTGTGCGCACCTGTGGTTATGTGTTGAGATGTGTATTAACGAAATCCAAAGACTGGAGTGGATCCGACGACATCGAATTTTTCACCTAAAAAAATGTACAGTGTATAGTAAGGATTTTGGAGCCTTTCCATGGCTCATCTTCCAACTGCCACAGCGGCCCAACTAGGCGTACCTACGACCTGTGCGCACCTGTAGTTATGTGTTGAGATGTCTATTAACGAAATCCAAAGACTGGAGTGGATCCGACGACATCGAATTTTTCACCTAAAAAAATGTACAGTGTATAGTAAGGATTTTGGAGCCTTTCCATGGCTCATCTTCCAACTGCCACAGCGGCCCAACTAGGCGTACCTACGACCTGTGCGCACCTGTGGTTATGTGTTGAGATGTCTATTAACGAAATCCAAAGACTGGAGTGGATCCGACGACATCGAATTTTTCACCTAAAAAAATGTACAGTGTATAGTAAGGATTTTGGAGCCTTCCATTGCTCATCTTCCAACTGCCACAGCGGCCCAACTAGGCGTACCTACGACCTGTGCGCACCTGTAGTTATGCGTTGAGATGTCTATTAACGAAATCTAAAGACTGGAGTGGATCCGACGACATCGAATTTTTCACCTAAAAAAATGTTCAGTGTATAGTAAGGATTTTGGAGCCTTCCATGGCTCATCTTCCAACTGCCACAGCGGCCCAACTAGGCGTACCTACGACCTGTGCGCACCTGTGGTTATGTGTTGAGATGTGTATTAACGAAATCCAAAGACTGGAGTGGATCCGACGACATCGAATTTTTCACCTAAAAAAATGTACAGTGTATAGTAAGGATTTTGGAGCCTTTCCATGGCTCATCTTCCAACTGCCACAGCGGCCCAACTAGGCGTACCTACGACCTGTGCGCACCTGTAGTTATGTGTTGAGATGTCTATTAACGAAATCCAAAGACTGGAGTGGATCCGACGACATCGAATTTTTCACCTAAAAAAATGTACAGTGTATAGTAAGGATTTTGGAGCCTTTCCATGGCTCATCTTCCAACTGCCACAGCGGCCCAACTAGGCGTACCTACGACCTGTGCGCACCTGTGGTTATGTGTTGAGATGTCTATTAACGAAATCCAAAGACTGGAGTGGATCCGACGACATCGAATTTTTCACCTAAAAAAATGTACAGTGTATAGTAAGAATTTTGGAGCCTTTCCATGGCTCATCTTCCAACTGCCACAGCGGCCCAAATAGGCGTACATACGACCTGTGCGCACCTGTGGTTATGTGTTGAGATGTCTATTAACGAAATCCAAAGACTGGAGTGGATCCGACGACATCGAATTTTTCACCTAAAAAAATGTACAGTGTATAGTAAGGATTTTGGAGCCTTTCCATGGCTCATCTTCCAACTGCCACAGCGGCCCAACTAGGCGTACCTACGACCTGTGCGCACCTGTGGTTATGTGTTGAGATGTCTATTAACGAAATCCAAAGACTGGAGTGGATCCGACGACATCGAATTTTTCACCTAAAAAAATGTACAGTGTATAGTAAGGATTTTGGAGCCTTCCATTGCTCATCTTCCAACTGCCACAGCGGCCCAACTAGGCGTACCTACGACCTGTGCGCACCTGTAGTTATGCGTTGAGATGTCTATTAACGAAATCTAAAGACTGGAGTGGATCCGACGACATCGAATTTTTCACCTAAAAAAATGTACAGTGTATAGTAAGGATTTTGGAGCCTTCCATGGCTCATCTTCCAACTGCCACAGCGGCCCAACTAGGCGTACCTACGACCTGTGCACCTGTGGTTATGTGTTGAGATGTCTATTAACGAAATCCAAAGACTGGAGTGGATCCGACGACATCGAATTTTTCACCTAAAAAAATGTACAATGTATAGTAAGGATTTTGGAGCCTTTCCATGGCTCATCTTCCAACTGCCACAGCGGCCCAACTAGGCGTACCTACGACCTGTGCGCACCTGTGGTTATGTGTTGAGATGTCTATTAACGAAATCCAAAGACTGGAGTGGATCCGACGACATCGAATTTTTCACCTAAAAAAATGTACAGTGTATAGTAAGAATTTTGGAGCCTTTCCATGGCTCATCTTCCAACTGCCACAGCGGCCCAAATAGGCGTACATACGACCTGTGCGCACCTGTAGTTATGTGTTGAGATGTCTATTAACGAAATCCAAAGACTGGAGTGTATCCGACGACATCGAATTTTTCACCTAAAAAAATGTACAGTGTATAGTAAGGATTTTGGAGCCTTTCCATGGCTCATCTTCCAACTGCCACAGCGGCCCAACTAGGCGTACCTACGACCTGTGCGCACCTGTGGTTATGTGTTGAGATGTGTATTAACGAAATCCAAAGACTGGAGTGGATCCGACGATATCGAATTTTTCACCTAAAAAAATGTACAGTGTATAGTAAGGATTTTGGAGCCTTCCATGGCTCATCTTCCAACTGCCATAGCGGCCCAACTAGGCGTACCTACGACCTGTGCGCACCTGTGGTTATGTGTTGAGATGTCTATTAACGAAATCCAAAGACTGGAGTGGATCCGACGACATCGAATTTTTCACCTAAAATAATGTACACTGTATAGTAAGGATTTTGGAGCCTTCCATGGCTCATCTTCCAACTGCCACAGCGGCCCAACTAGGCGTACCTACGACCTGTGCGCACCTGTGGTTATGTGTTGTGATGTCTATTAACGAAATCCAAAGACTGGAGTGGATCCGACGACATCGAATTTTTCACCTAAAAAAATGTACAGTGTATAGTAAGGATTTTAGAGCCTTTCCATGGCTCATCTTCCAACTGCCACAGCGGCCCAACTAGGCGTACCTACTACCTGTGCGCACCTGTGGTTATGTGTTGAGATGTCTATTAACGAAATCCAAAGACTGGAGTGGATCCGACGACATCGAATTTTTCACCTAAAAAAATGTACAGTGTATAGTAAGGATTTTGGAGCCTTCCATGGCTCATCTTCCAACTGCCATAGCGGCCCAACTAGGCGTACCTACGACCTGTGCGCACCTGTGGTTATGTGTTGAGATGTCTATTAACGAAATCCAAAGACTGGAGTGGATCCGACGACATCGAATTTTTCACCTAAAAAAATGTACAGTGTATAGTAAGAATTTTGGAGCCTTTCCATGGCTCATCTTCCAACTGCCACAGCGGCCCAAATAGGCGTACATACGACCTGTGCGCACCTGTAGTTATGTGTTGAGATGTCTATTAACGAAATCCAAAGACTGGAGTGTATCCGACGACATCGAATTTTTCACCTAAAAAAATGTACAGTGTATAGTAAGGATTTTAGAGCCTTTCCATGGCTCATCTTCCAACTGCCACAGCGGCCCAACTAGGCGTACCTACGACCTGTGCGCACCTGTGGTTATGTGTTGAGATGTGTATTAACGAAATCCAAAGACTGGAGTGGATCCGACGATATCGAATTTTTCACCTAAAAAAATGTACAGTGTATAGTAAGGATTTTGGAGCCTTCCATGGCTCATCTTCCAACTGCCATAGCGGCCCAACTAGGCGTACCTACGACCTGTGCGCACCTGTGGTTATGTGTTGAGATGTCTATTAACGAAATCCAAAGACTGGAGTGGATCCGACGACATCGAATTTTTCACCTAAAATAATGTACACTGTATAGTAAGGATTTTGGAGCCTTCCATGGCTCATCTTCCAACTGCCACAGCGGCCCAACTAATCGTACCTACGACCTGTGCGCACCTGTGGTTATGTGTTGTGATGTCTATTAACGAAATCCAAAGACTGGAGTGGATCCGACGACATCGAATTTTTCACCTAAAAAAATGTACAGTGTATAGTAAGGATTTTAGAGCCTTTCCATGGCTCATCTT
The DNA here is from genome assembly GCA_907269125.1 of Eristalis pertinax. NCBI lineage: Eukaryota > Metazoa > Arthropoda > Insecta > Diptera > Syrphidae > Eristalis > Eristalis pertinax. The sequence continues at coordinate 13,039,040 of OU026147.1, forward strand.
CCAACTGCCACAGCGGCCCAACTAGGCGTACCTACTACCTGTGCGCACCTGTGGTTATGTGTTGAGATGTCTATTAACGAAATCCAAAGACTGGAGTGGATCCGACGACATCGAATTTTTCACCTAAAAAAATGTACAGTGTATAGTAAGGATTTTGGAGCCTTTCCATGGCTCATCTTCCAACTGCCACAGCGGCCCAACTAGGCGTACCTACGACCTGTGCGCACCTGTGGTTATGTGTTGAGATGTCTATTAACGAAATCCAAAGAGTGGATCCGACGACATCGTATTTTTCACCTAAAAAAATGTACAGTGTATAGTAAGGATTTTGGAGCCTTCCATTGCTCATCTTCCAACTGCCACAGCGGCCCAACTAGGCGTACCTACGACCTGTGCGCACCTGTAGTTATGCGTTGAGATGTCTATTAACGAAATCTAAAGACTGGAGTGGATCCGACGACATCGAATTTTTCACCTAAAAAAATGTACAGTGTATAGTAAGGATTTTGGAGCCTTCCATGGATCATCTTCCAACTGCCACAGCGGCCCAACTAGGCGTACCTACGACCTGTGCGCACCTGTGGTTATGTGTTGAGATGTGTATTAACGAAATCCAAAGACTGGAGTGGATCCGACGACATCGAATTTTTCACCTAAAAAAATGTACAGTGTATAGTAAGGATTTTGGAGCCTTTCCATGGCTCATCTTCCAACTGCCACAGCGGCCCAACTAGGCGTACCTACGACCTGTGCGCACCTGTAGTTATGTGTTGCGATGTCTATTAACGAAATCCAAAGACTGGAGTGGATCCGACGACATCGAATTTTTCACCTAAAAAAATGTACAGTGTATAGTAAGAATTTTGGAGCCTTTCCATGGCTCATCTTCCAACTGCCACAGCGGCCCAAATAGGCGTACATACGACCTGTGCGCACCTGTGGTTATGTGTTGAGATGTCTATTAACGAAATCCAAAGACTGGAGTGGATCCGACGACATCGAATTTTTCACCTAAAAAAATGTACAGTGTATAGTAAGGATTTTGGAGCCTTCCATGGCTCATCTTCCAACTGCCATAGCGGCCCAACTAGGCGTACCTACGACCTGTGCGCACCTGTGGTTATGTGTTGAGATGTGTATTAACGAAATCCAAAGACTGGAGTGGATCCGACGACATCGAATTTTTCACCTAAAAAAATGTACAGTGTATAGTAAGGATTTTGGAGCCTTTCCATGGCTCATCTTCCAACTGCCACAGCGGCCCAACTAGGCGTACCTACGACCTGTGCGCACCTGTGGTTATGTGTTGAGATGTGTATTAACGAAATCCAAAGACTGGAGTGGATCCGACGACATCGAATTTTTCACCTAAAAAAATGTACAGTGTATAGTAAGGATTTTGGAGCCTTTCCATGGCTCATCTTCCAACTGCCACAGCGGCCCAACTAGGCGTACCTACGACCTGTGCGCACCTGTGGTTATGTGTTGAGATGTCTATTAACGAAATCCAAAGACTGGAGTGGATCCGACGACATCGAATTTTTCACCTAAAAAAATGTACAGTGTATAGTAAGGATTTTAGAGCCTTTCCATGGCTCATCTTCCAACTGCCACAGCGGCCCAACTAGGCGTACCTACGACCTGTGCGCACCTGTGGTTATGTGTTGAGATGTGTATTAACGAAATCCAAAGACTGGAGTGGAGCCGACGACATCGAATTTTTCACCTAAAAAAATGTACAGTGTATTGTAAGGATTTTGGAGCCTTCCATGGCTCATCTTCCAACTGCCACAGCGGCCCAACTAGGCGTACCTACGACCTGTGCGCACCTGTGGTTATGTGTTGAGATGTCTATTAACGAAATCCAAAGACTGGGGTGGATCCGACGACATCGAATTTTTCACCTAAAAAAATGTACAGTGTATAGTAAGGATTTTGGAGCCTTCCATGGCTCATCTTCCAACTGCCATAGCGGGCCAACTAGGCGTACCTACGATCTGTGCGCACCTGTGGTTATGTGTTGAGATGTCTATTAACGAAATCCAAAGACTGGAGTGGATCCGACGACATCGAATTTTTCACCTAAAAAAATGTACAGTGTATAGTAAGGATTTTGGAGCCTTCCATGGCTCATCTTCCAACTGCCACAGCGGCCCAACTAGGCGTACCTACGACCTGTGCGCACCTGTGGTTATGTGTTGAGATGTCTATTAACGAAATCCAAAGACTGGAGTGGATCCGACGACATCGAATTTTTCACCTAAAAAAATGTACAGTGTATAGTAAGGATTTTGGAGCCTTCCATGGCTCATCTTCCAACTGCCACAGCGGCCCAACTAGGCGTACCTACGACCTGTGCGCACCTGTGGTTATGTGTTGAGATGTGTATTAACGAAATCCAAAGACTGGAGTGGATCCGACGACATCGAATTTTTCACCTAAAAAAATGTACAGTGTATAGTAAGGATTTTGGAGCCTTTCCATGGCTCATCTTCCAACTGCCACAGCGGCCCAACTAGGCGTACCTACGACCTGTGCGCACCTGTAGTTATGTGTTGAGATGTCTATTAACGAAATCCAAAGACTGGAGTGGATCCGACTACATCGAATTTTTCACCTAAAAAAATGTACAGTGTATAGTAAGGATTTTGGAGCCTTTCCATGGCTCATCTTCCAACTGCCACAGCGGCCCAACTAGGCGTACCTACGACCTGTGCGCACCTGTGGTTATGTGTTGAGATGTCTATTAACGAAATCCAAAGACTGGAGTGGATCCGACGACATCGAATTTTTCACCTAAAAAAATGTACAGTGTATAGTAAGGATTTTGGAGCCTTTCCATGGCTCATCTTCCAACTGCCACAGCGGCCCAACTAGGCGTACCTACGACCTGTGCGCACCTGTGGTTATGTGTTGAGATGTCTATTAACGAAATCCAAAGACTGGAGTGGATCCGACGACATCGAATTTTTCACCTAAAAAAATGTACACTGTATAGTAAGGATTTTGGAGCCTTCCATGGCTCATCTTCCAACTGCCACAGCGGCCCAACTAGGCGTACCTACGACCTGTGCGCACCTGTGGTTATGTGCTGAGATGTCTATTAACGAAATCCAAAGACTGGAGTGGATCCGACGACATCGAATTTTTCACCTAAAAAAATGTACAGTGTATAGTAAGGATTTTAGAGCCTTTCCATGGCTCATCTTCCAACTGCCACAGCGGCCCAACTAGGCGTACCTACGACCTGTGCGCACCTGTGGTTATGTGTTGAGATGTGTATTAACGAAATCCAAAGACTGGAGTGGAGCCGACGACATCGAATTTTTCACCTAAAAAAATGTACAGTGTATTGTAAGGATTTTGGAGCCTTCCATGGCTCATCTTCCAACTGCCACAGCGGCCCAACTAGGCGTACCTACGACCTGTGCGCACCTGTAGTTATGTGTTGAGATGTCTATTAACGAAATCCAAAGACTGGAGTGGATCCGACGACATCGAATTTTTCACCTAAAAAAATGTACAGTGTATAGTAAGGATTTTGGAGCCTTCCATGGCTCATCTTCCAACTGCCATAGCGGGCCAACTAGGCGTACCTACGATCTGTGCGCACCTGTGGTTATGTGTTGAGATGTCTATTAACGAAATCCAAAGACTGGAGTGGATCCGACGACATCGAATTTTTCACCTAAAAAAATGTGTACTATACAGTGTATAGTAAGGATTTTGGAGCCTTCCATGGCTCATCTTCCAACTGCCACAGCGGCCCAACTAGGCGTACCTACGACCTGTGCGCACCTGTGGTTATGTGTTGAGATGTCTATTAACGAAATCCAAAGACTGGAGTGGATCCGACGACATCGAATTTTTCACCTAAAAAAATGTACAGTGTATAGTAAGGATTTTGGAGCCTTCCATGGCTCATCTTCCAACTGCCACAGCGGCCCAACTAGGCGTACCTACGACCTGTGCGCACCTGTGGTTATGTGTTGAGATGTGTATTAACGAAATCCAAAGACTGGAGTGGATCCGACGACATCGAATTTTTCACCTAAAAAAATGTACAGTGTATAGTAAGGATTTTGGAGCCTTTCCATGGCTCATCTTCCAACTGCCACAGCGGCCCAACTAGGCGTACCTACGACCTGTGCGCACCTTTAGTTATGTGTTGAGATGTCTATTAACGAAATCCAAAGACTGGAGTGGATCCGACGACATCGAATTTTTCACCTAAAAAAATGTACAGTGTATAGTAAGAATTTTGGAGCCTTTCAATGGCTCATCTTCCAACTGCCACAGCGGCCCAAATAGGCGTACATACGACCTGTGCGCACCTGTGGTTATGTGTTGAGATGTCTATTAACGAAATCCAAAGACTGGAGTGGATCCGACGACATCGAATTTTTCACCTAAAAAAATGTACAGTGTATAGTAATGATTTTGGAGCCTTCCATGGCTCATCTTCCAACTGCCATAGCGGCCCAACTAGGCGTACCTACGACCTGTGCGCACCTGTGGTTATGTGTTGAGATGTGTATTAACGAAATCCAAAGACTGGAGTGGATCCGACGACATCGAATTTTTCACCTAAAAAAATGTACAGTGTATAGTAAGGATTTTGGAGCCTTTCCATGGCTCATCTTCCAACTGCCACAGCGGCCCAACTAGGCGTACCTACGACCTGTGCGCACCTGTAGTTATGTGTTGAGATGTCTATTAACGAAATCCAAAGACTGGAGTGGATCCGACGACATCGAATTTTTCACCTAAAAAAATGTACAGTGTATAGTAAGGATTTTGGAGCCTTTCCATGGCTCATCTTCCAACTGCCACAGCGGCCCAACTAGGCGTACCTACGACCTGTGCGCACCTGTGGTTATGTGTTGAGATGTGTATTAACGAAATCCAAAGACTGGAGTGGAGCCGACGACATCGAATTTTTCACCTAAAAAAATGTACAGTGTATAGTAAGGATTTTGGAGCCTTCCATGGCTCATCTTCCAACTGCCACAGCGGCCCAACTAGGCGTACCTACGACCTGTGCGCACCTGTGGTTATGTGTTGAGATGTCTATTAACGAAATCCAAAGACTGGAGTGGATCCAACGACATCGAATTTTTCACCTAAAAAAATGTACAGTAAGGATTTTAGAGCCTTTCCATGGCTCATCTTCCAACTGCCACAGCGGCCCAACTAGGCGTACCTACGACCTGTGCGCACCTGTAGTTATGTGTTGAGATGTCTATTTACGAAATCCAAAGACTGGAGTGGATCCGACGACATCGAATTTTTCACCTAAAAAAATGTACAGTGTATAGTAAGGATTTCGGAGCCTTCCATGGCTCATCTTCCAACTGCCACAGCGGCCCAAATAGGCGTACCTACGACCTGTGCGCACCTGTAGTTATGTGTTGAGATGTCTATTAACGAAATCCAAAGACTGGAGTGGATCCGACGACATCGAATTGTTCACCTAAAAAAATGTACAGTGCATAGTAAGGATTTTGGAGCCTTCCATGGCTCATCTTCCAACTGCCACAGCGGCCCAACTAGGCGTACCTACGACCTGTGCGCACCTGTAGTTATGCGTTGAGATGTCTATTAACGAAATCTAAAGACTGGAGTGGATCCGACGACATCGAATTTTTCACCTAAAAAAATGTACAGTGTATAGTAAGAATTTTGGAGCCTTCCATGGCTCATCTTCCAACTGCCATAGCGGCCCAACTAGGCGTACCTACGACCTGTGCGCACCTGTGGTTATGTGTTGAGATGTCTATTAACGAAATCCAAAGACTGGAGAGGATCCAACGACATCGAATTTTTCACCTAAAAAAATGTACAGTGTATAGTAAGGATTTTGGAGCCTTTCCATGGCTCATCTTCCAACTGCCACAGCGGCCCAACTAGGCGTACCTACGACCTGTGCGCACCTGTGGTTATGTGTTGAGATGTGTATTAACGAAATCCAAAGACTGGAGTGGATCCGACGACATCGAATTTTTCACCTAAAAAAATGTACAGTGTATAGTAAGGATTTTGGAGCCTTTCCATGGCTCATCTTCCAACTGCCACAGCGGCCCAACTAGGCGTACCTACGACCTGTGCGCACCTGTGGTTATGTGTTGAGATGTGTATTAACGAAATCCAAAGACTGGAGTGGATCCGACGACATCGAATTTTTCACCTAAAAAAATGTACAGTGTATAGTTAGAATTTTGGAGCCTTCCATGGCTCAACTTCCAACTGCCATAGCGGCCCAACTAGGCGTACCTACGATCTGTGCGCACCTGTGGTTATGTGTTGAGATGTCTATTAATGAAATCCAAAGACTGGAGTGGGTCCAACGACATCGAATTTTTCACCTAAAAAAATGTTCAGTGTATAGTAAGGATTTTGGAGCCTTTCCATGGCTAATCTTCCAACTGCCACAGCGGCCCAACTAGGCGTACCTACGACCTGTGCGCACCTGTGGTTATGTGTTGAGATGTGTATTAACGAAATCCAAAGACTGGAGTGGATCCGACGACATCGAATTTTTCACCTAAAAAAATGTACAGTGTATAGTAAGGATTTTGGAGCCTTTCCATGGCTCATCTTCCAACTGCCACAGCGGCCCAACTAGGCGTACCTACGACCTGTGCGCACCTGTGGTTATGTGTTGAGATGTGTATTAACGAAATCCAAAGACTGGAGTGGATCCGACGATATCGAATTTTTCACCTAAAAAAATGTACAGTGTATAGTAAGGATTTTGGAGCCTTCCATGGCTCATCTTCCAACTGCCATAGCGGCCCAACTAGGCGTACCTACGACCTGTGCGCACCTGTGGTTATGTGTTGAGATGTCTATTAACGAAATCCAAAGACTGGAGTGGATCCGACGACATCGAATTTTTCACCTAAAAAAATGTACACTGTATAGTAAGGATTTTGGAGCCTTCCATGGCTCATCTTCCAACTGCCACAGCGGCCCAACTAGGCGTACCTACGACCTGTGCGCACCTGTGGTTATGTGTTGTGATGTCTATTAACGAAATCCAAAGACTGGAGTCGATCCGACGACATCGAATTTTTCACCTAAAAAAATGTACAGTGTATAGTAAGGATTTTAGAGCCTTTCCATGGCTCATCTTCCAACTGCCACAGCGGCCCAACTAGGCGTACCTACTACCTGTGCGCACCTGTGGTTATGTGTTGAGATGTCTATTAACGAAATCCAAAGACTGGAGTGGATCCGACGACATCGAATTTTTCACCTAAAAAAATGTACAGTGTATAGTAAGGATTTTGGAGCCTTTCCATGGCTCATCTTCCAACTGCCACAGCGGCCCAACTAGGCGTACCTACGACCTGTGCGCACCTGTGGTTATGTGTTGAGATGTCTATTAACGAAATCCAAAGAGTGGATCCGACGACATCGAATTTTTCACCTAAAAAAATGTACAGTGTATAGTAAGGATTTTGGAGCCTTCCATTGCTCATCTTCCAACTGCCACAGCGGCCCAACTAGGCGTACCTACGACCTGTGCGCACCTGTAGTTATGCGTTGAGATGTCTATTAACGAAATCTAAAGACTGGAGTGGATCCGACGACATCGAATTTTTCACCTAAAAAAATGTACAGTGTATAGTAAGGATTTTGGAGCCTTCCATGGCTCATCTTCCAACTGCCACAGCGGCCCAACTAGGCGTACCTACGACCTGTGCGCACCTGTGGTTATGTGTTGAGATGTGTATTAACGAAATCCAAAGACTGGAGTGGATCCGACGACATCGAATTTTTCACCTAAAAAAATGTACAGTGTATAGTAAGGATTTTGGAGCCTTTCCATGGCTCATCTTCCAACTGCCACAGCGGCCCAACTAGGCGTACCTACGACCTGTGCGCACCTGTAGTTATGTGTTGAGATGTCTATTAACGAAATCCAAAGACTGGAGTGGATCCGACGACATCGAATTTTTCACCTAAAAAAATGTACAGTGTATAGTAAGGATTTTGGAGCCTTTCCATGGCTCATCTTCCAACTGCCACAGCGGCCCAACTAGGCGTACCTACGACCTGTGCGCACCTGTGGTTATGTGTTGAGATGTGTATTAACGAAATCCAAAGACTGGAGTGGATCCGACGACATCGAATTTTTCACCTAAAAAAATGTACAGTGTATAGTAAGGATTTTGGAGCCTTTCCATGGCTCATCTTCCAACTGCCACAGCGGCCCAAATAGGCGTACATACGACCTGTGCGCACCTGTGGTTATGTGTTGAGATGTCTATTAACGAAATCCAAAGACTGGAGTGGATCCGACGACATCGAATTTTTCACCTAAAAAAATGTACAGTGTATAGTAAGGATTTTGGAGCCTTCCATGGCTCATCTTCCAACTGCCATAGCGGCCCAACTAGGCGTACCTACGACCTGTGCGCACCTGTGGTTATGTGTTGAGATGTGTATTAACGAAATCCAAAGACTGGAGTGGATCCGACGACATCGAATTTTTCACCTAAAAAAATGTACAGTGTATAGTAAGGATTTTGGAGCCTTTCCATGGCTCATCTTCCAACTGCCACAGCGGCCCAACTAGGCGTACCTACGACCTGTGCGCACCTGTAGTTATGTGTTGAGATGTCTATTAACGAAATCCAAAGACTGGAGTGGATCCGACGACATCGAATTTTTCACCTAAAAAAATGTACAGTGTATAGTAAGAATTTTGGAGCCTTTCCATGGCTCATCTTCCAACTGCCACAGCGGCCCAAATAGGCGTACATACGACCTGTGCGCACCTGTGGTTATGTGTTGAGATGTCTATTAACGAAATCCAAAGACTGGAGTGGATCCGACGACATCGAATTTTTCACCTAAAAAAATGTACAGTGTATAGTAAGGATTTTGGAGCCTTTCCTTGGCTCATCTTCCAACTGCCACAGCGGCCCAACTAGGCGTACCTACGACCTGTGCGCACCTGTGGTTATGTGTTGAGATGTCTATTAACGAAATCCAAAGACTGGAGTGGATCCGACGACATCGAATTTTTCACCTAAAAAAATGTACACTGTATAGTAAGGATTTTGGAGCCTTCCATGGCTCATCTTCCAACTGCCACAGCGGCCCAACTAGGCGTACCTACGACCTGTGCGCACCTGTGGTTATGTGTTGAGATGTCTATTAACGAAATCCAAAGACTGGAGTGGATCCGACGACATCGAATTTTTCACCTAAAAAAATGTACAGTGTATAGTAAGGATTTTGGAGCCTTCCATGGCTCATCTTCCAACTGCCATAGCGGGCCAACTAGGCGTACCTACGATCTGTGCGCACCTGTGGTTATGTGTTGAGATGTCTATTAACGAAATCCAAAGACTGGAGTGGATCCGACGACATCGAATTTTTCACCTAAAAAAATGTACAGTGTATAGTAAGGATTTTGGAGCCTTCCATGGCTCATCTTTCAACTGCCACAGCGGCCCAACTAGGCGTACCTACGACCTGTGCGCACCTGTGGTTATGTGTTGAGATGTCTATTAACGAAATCCAAAGACTGGAGTGGATCCGACGACATCGAATTTTTCACCTAAAAAAATGTACAGTGTATAGTAAGGATTTTGGAGCCTTTCCATGGCTCATCTTCCAACTGCCACAGCGGCCCAACTAGGCGTACCTACGACCTGTGCGCACCTGTGGTTATGTGTTGAGATGTGTATTAACGAAATCCAAAGACTGGAGTGGATCCGACGACATCGAATTTTTCACCTAAAAAAATGTACAGTGTATAGTAAGGATTTTGGAGCCTTCCATGGCTCATCTTCCAACTGCCACAGCGGCCCAACTAGGCGTACCTACGACCTGTGCGCACCTGTGGTTATGTGTTGAGATGTCTATTAACGAAATCCAAAGACTGGAGTGGATCCAACGACATCGAATTTTTCACCTAAAAAAATGTACAGTGTATAGTAAGGATTTTAGAGCCTTTCCATGGCTCATCTTCCAACTGCCACAGCGGCCCAACTAGGCGTACCTACGACCTGTGCGCACCTGTAGTTATGTGTTGAGATGTCTATTTACGAAATCCAAAGACTGGAGTGGATCCGACGACATCGAATTTTTCACCTAAAAAAATGTACAGTGTATAGTAAGGATTTCGGAGCCTTCCATGGCTCATCTTCCAACTGCCACAGCGGCCCAAATAGGCGTAGCTACGACCTGTGCGCACCTGTAGTTATGTGTTGAGATGTCTATTAACGAAATCCAAAGACTGGAGTGGATCCGACGACATCGAATTGTTCACCTAAAAAAATGTACAGTGTATAGTAAGGATTTTGGAGCCTTCCATGGCTCATCTTCCAACTGCCACAGCGGCCCAACTAGGCGTACCTACGACCTGTGCGCACCTGTGGTTATGTGTTGAGATGTGTATTAACGAAATCCAAAGACTGGAGTGGATCCGACGACATCGAATTTTTCACCTAAAAAAATGTACAGTGTATAGTAAGGATTTTGGAGCCTTCCATGGCTCATCTTCCAACTGCCATAGCGGCCCAACTAGGCGTACCTACGACCTGTGCGCACCTGTGGTTATGTGTTGAGATGTCTATTAACGAAATTAAAAGACTGGAGTGGACCCGACGACATCGAATTTTTCACCTAAAAAAATGTATAGTAAGGCATTTTCAGCCTTATCCTAGCTCATCTTCCAACTGGCACAGCGGCCAAACTAGGCTACCCCGGACTTTCGTACACCTGTGGGTGTGTTGTCTAGTGTCTATTAATCGAATCAAATACATTTGGAGTGAATCCGACGACATCGAGATTTACACCTGAAACCTGTTGACAGTGTATAGTAAGGCATTTTCAGCCTTATCCTAGCTCATCTTCCAACTGGCACAGCGGCCAAACTAGGCTACCTACGACTTTCGTACACCTGTGGGTGTGTTGTCTAGTGTCTATTAATCGAATCAGATACATTTGGAGTGAATCCGACGACATCGAGATTTTCACCTGAAAAAATTGACAGTGTATAAGTAAGGCATTTTCAGCCTTATCCTAGCTTATCTTCCAACTGGCACAGCGGCCGAACTAGGCTACCTACGACTTTCGTACACCTGTGGGTGTGTTGTCTAGTATCTATTAATCGAATCAAATACATTTGGAGTGAATCCGACGACATCGAGATTTTCACCTGAAAAATTGACAGTGTGTAGTAAGGCATTTTCAGCCTCATCCTAGCTCATCTTCCAACTGGCACAGCGGCCAAATTAGGCTACCCCGGACTTTCGTACACCTGTGGGTGTGTTGTCTAGTGTCTATTAATCGAATCAAATACATTTGGAGTGAATCCGACGACATCGAGATTTTCACCTGAAACCTGTTGACAGTGTATAGTAAGGAATTTTCAGCCTTATCCTAGCTCATCTTCCAACTGGCACAGCGGCCAAACTAGGCTACCATCGACAAATGTCGAAAAAAAAAAAAGAATTTTAGAAAAGTTTGAAATTTGTCCGAGAATTTAAAAAAAGTTCTAAATATCTGGGAACAAAATTTGTCCGAGAATTTTAGAAAAGTTCTAAATATCTCGGAACAAAATTTGTCCGAGAATTTTAGAAAAGTTCTAAATATCTCGGAACAAAATTTGTCCGAGAATTTTAGAAAAGTTCTAAATATCTCGGAACAAAATTTGTCCGAGAATTTTAGAAAAGTTCTAAATATCTCGGAACAAAATTTGTCCGAGAATTTTAGAAAAGTTCTAAATATCTCGGAACGAAATTTGTCCGAGAATTTTAGAAAAGTTCTAAATATCTCGGAACAAAATTTGTCCGAGAATTTTAGAAAAGTTCTAAATATCTCGGAACAAAATTTGTCCGAGAATTTTAGAAAAGTTCTAAATATCTCGGAACAAAATTTGTCCGAGAATTTTAGAAAAGTTCTAAATATCTCGGAACAAAATTTGTCCGAGAATTTTAGAAAAGTTCTAAATATCTCGGAACGAAATTTGTCCGAGAATTTTAGAAAAGTTCTAAATATCTCGGAACAAAATTTGTCCGAGAATTTTAGAAAAGTTGTAAATATCTCGGAACAAAATTTGTCCGAGAATTTTAGAAAAGTTCTAAATATCTCGGAACAAAATTTGTCCGAGAATTTTAGAAAAGTTCTAAATATCTCGGAACAAAATTTGTCCGAGAATTTTAGAAAAGTTCTAAATATCTCGGAACAAAATTTGTCCGAGAATTTTAGAAAAGTTCTAAATATCTCGGAACAAAATTTGTCCGAGAATTTTAGAAAAGTTCTAAATATCTCGGAACAAAATTTGTCCGAGAATTTTAGAAAAGTTCTAAATATCTCGGAACGAAATTTGTCCGAGAATTTTAGAAAAGTTCTAAATATCTCGGAACAAAATTTGTCCGAGAATTTTAGAAAAGTTCTAAATATCTCGGAACAAAATTTGTCCGAGAATTTTAGAAAAGTTCTAAATATCTCGGAACGAAATTTGTCCGAGAATTTTAGAAAAGTTCTAAATATCTCGGAACAAAATTTGTCCGAGAATTTTAGAAAAGTTCTAAATATCTCGGAACAAAATTTGTCCGAGAATTTTAGAAAAGTTCTAAATATCTCGGAACAAAATTTGTCCGAGAATTTTAGAAAAGTTCTAAATATCTCGGAACAAAATTTGTCCGAGAATTTTAGAAAAGTTCTAAATATCTCGGAACGAAATTTGTCCGAGAATTTTAGAAAAGTTCTAAATATCTCGGAACAAAATTTGTCCGAGAATTTTAGAAAAGTTCTAAATATCTCGGAACAAAATTTGTCCGAGAATTTTAGAAAAGTTCTAAATATCTCGGAACAAAATTTGTCCGAGAATTTTAGAAAAGTTCTAAATATCTCGGAACAAAATTTGTCCGAGAATTTTAGAAAAGTTCTAAATATCTCGGAACGAAATTTGTCCGAGAATTTTAGAAAAGTTCGAAATATCTCGGAACAAAATTTGTCCGAGAATTTTAGAAAAGTTCTAAATATCTCGGAACAAAATTTGTCCGGGAATTTTAGAAAAGTTCTAAATATCTCGGAACAAAATTTGTCCGAGAATTTTAGAAAAGTTCTAAATATCACGGAACAAAATTTGTCCGAGAATTTTAGAAAAGTTCTAAAGTTTTCAGTGTTGAGATGTGTATTAACGAAATCCAAAGACTGGAGTGGATCCGACGACATCGAATTTTTCACCTAAAAAAATGTACAGTGTATAGTAAGGATTTTAGAGCCTTCCATGGCTCATCTTCCAACTGCCATAGCGGCCCAACTAGGCGTACCTACGACCTGTGCGCACCTGTGGTTATGTGCTGAGATGTCTATTAACGAAATCCAAAGACTGGAGTGGATCCGACGACATCGAATTTTTCACCTAAAAAAATGTACAGTGTATAGTAAGGATTTTGGAGCCTTCCATGGCTCATCTTCCAACTGCCACATCGGCCCAACTAGGCGTACCTACGACCTGTGCGCACCTGTATTTATGTGTTGAGATGTCTATTAACGAAATCCAAAGACTGGAGTGGATCCGACGACATCGAATTTTTCACCTAAAAAAATGTACAGTGTATAGTAAGGATTTTGGAGCCTTCCATGGCTCATCTTCCAACTGCCACAGCGGCCCAACTAGGCGTACCTACGACCTGTGCGCACCTGTAGTTATGTGTTGAGATGTCTATTAACGAAATCCAAAGACTGGAGTGGATCCGACGACATCGAATTTTTCACCTAAAAAAATGTACAGTGTATAGTAAGGATTTTGGAGCCTTTCCATGGCTCATCTTCCAACTGCCACAGCGGCCCAACTAGGCGTACCTACGACCTGTGCGCACCTGTAGTTATGTGTTGAGATGTCTATTAACGAAATCCAAAGATTGGAGTGGATCCGACGACATCGAATTTTTCACCTAAAAAAATGTACAGTGTATAGTAAGGATTTTGGAGCCTTTCCATGGCTCATCTTCCAACTGCCACAGCGGCCCAACTAGGCGTACCTACGACCTGTGCGCACCTGTAGTTATGTGTTGAGATGTCTATTAACGAAATCCAAAGACTGGAGTGGATCCGCCGACATCGAATTTTTCACCTAAAAAAATGTACGGTGTATAGTAGGGATTTTGGAGCCTTCCATGGCTCATCTTCCAACTGCCACAGCGGCCCAACTAGGCGTACCTACGATCTGTGCGCACCTGTAGTTATGTGTTGAGATGTCTATTAACGAAATCCAAAGACTGGAGTGGATCCGACGACATCGAATTTTTCACCTAAAAAAATGTACAGTGTATAGTAAGGATTTTGGAGCCTTTCCATGGCTCATCTTCCAACTGCCACAGCGGCCCAACTAGGCGTACCTACGACCTGTGCGCACCTGTAGTTATGTGTTGAGATGTCTATTAACGAAATCCAAAGACTGGAGTGGATCCGACGACATCGAATTTTTCACCTAAAAAAATGTACAGTGTATAGTAAGGATTTTGGAGCCTTCCATGGCTCATCTTCCAACTGCCACAGCGGCCCAACTAGGCGTACCTACGACCTGTGCGCACCTGTGGTTATGTGTTGAGATGTCTATTAACGAAATCCAAAGACTGGAGTGGATCCGACGACATCGAATTTTTCACCTACAAAAATGTACAGTGTATAGTAAGGATTTTGGAGCCTTTCCATGGCTCATCTTCCAACTGCCACAGCGGCCCAACTAGGCGTACCTACGATCTGTGCGCACCTGTGGTTATGTGTTGAGATGTGTATTAACGAAATCCAAAGACTGGAGTGGATCCGACGACATCGAATTTTTCACCTAAAAAAATGTACAGTGTATAGTAAGGATTTTGGAGCCTTTCCATGGCTCATCTTCCAACTGCCACATCGGCCCAACTAGGCGTACCTACGACCTGTGCGCACCTGTGGTTATGTGTTGAAATAATAAGACTGGAGTGGATCCGACGACATCGAATTTTTCACCTAAAAAAATGTACAGTGTATAGTAAGGATTTTGGAGCCTTCCATGGCTCATCTTCCAACTGCCATAGCGGCCCAACTAGGCGTACCTACGACCTGTGCGCACCTGTGGTTATGTGTTGAGATGTCTATTAACGAAATCCAAAGACTGGAGTGTATCCGACGACATTGAATTTTTCACCTAAAAAAATGTACAGTGTTTAGTAAGGATTTTGGAGCCTTCCATGGCTCATCTTCCAACTGCCACAGCGGCCCAACTAGGCGTACCTACGACCTGTGCGCACCTGTAGTTATGTGTTGAGATGTCTATTAACGAAATCCAAAGACTGGAGTGGATCCGACGACATCGAATTTTTCACCTAAAAAAATGTACAGTGTATAGTAAGGATTTTGGAGCCTTTCCATGGCTCATCTTCCAACTGCCACAGCGGCCCAACTAGGCGTACCTACGACCTGTGCGCACCTGTGGTTATGTGTTGAGATGTCTATTAACGAAATCCAAAGACTGGAGTGGATCCGACGACATCGAATTTTTCACCTAAATAAATGTACAGTGTATAGTAAGGATTTTGGAGCCTTCCATGGCTCATCTTCCAACTGCCACAGCGGCCCAACTAGGCGTACCTACGACCTGTGCGCACCTGTGGTTATGTGTTGAGATGTGTATTAACGAAATCCAAAGACTGGAGTGGATCCGACGACATCGAATTTTTCACCTAAAAAAATGTACAGTGTATAGTAAGGATTTTGGAGCCTTCCATGGCTCATCTTCCAACTGCCATAGCGGCCCAACTAGGCGTACCTACGACCTGTGCGCACCTGTGGTTATGTGTTGAGATGTCTATTAACGAAATCCAAAGACTGGAGTGGGTCCGACGACATCGAATTTTTCACCTAAAAAAATGTACAGTGTATAGTAAGGATTTTGGAGCCTTCCATGGCTCATCTTCCAACTGCCACGGCGGCCCAACTAGGCGTAGCTACGACCTGTGCGCACCTGTAGTTATGTGTTGAGATGTCTATTAACGAAATCCAAAGACTGGAGTGGATCCGACGACATCGAATTTTTCACCTAAAAAAATGTACAGTGTATAGTAAGGATTTTGGAGCCTTCCATGGCTCATCTTCCAACTGCCACAGCGGCCCAACTAGGCGTACCTACGACCAGTGCGCACCTGTTGTTATGTGTTGAGATGTCTATTAACGAAATCCAAAGACTGGAGTGGATCCGACGACATCGAATTTTTCACCTAAAAAAATGTACAGTGCATAGTAAGGATTTTGGAGCCTTCCATGGCTCATCTTCCAACTGCCATAGCGGCCCAACTAGGCGTACCTACGACCTGTGCGCACCTGTGGTTATGTGTTGAGATGTCTATTAACGAAATCCAAAGACTGGAGTGGATCCGACGACATCGAATTTTTCACCTACAAAAATGTACAGTGTATAGTAAGGATTTTGGAGCCTTCCATGGCTCATCTTCCAACTGCCACAGCGGCCCAACTAGGCGTACCTACGACCTGTGCGCACCTGTGGTTATGTGTTGAGATGTCTATTAACGAAATCCAAAGACTGGAGTGAATCCGACGACATCGAATTTTTCACCTAAAAAAATGTGCAGTGTATAGTAAGGATTTTGGAGCCTTTCCATGGCTCATCTTCCAACTGCCACAGCGGCCCAACTAGGCGTACCTACGACCTGTGCGCACCTGTGGTTATGTGTTGAGATGTCTATTAACGAAATCCAAAGACTGGAGTGGATCCGACGACATCGAATTTTTCACCTAAAAAAATGTACAGTGTATAGTAAGGATTTTGGAGCCTTCCATGGCTCATCTTCCAACTGCCACAGCGGCCCAACTAGGCGTACCTACGACCTGTGCGCACCTGTGGTTATGTGTTGAGATGTCTATTAACGAAATCCAAAGACTGGAGTGGATCCGACGACATCGAATTTTTCACCTAAAAAAATGTACAGTGTATAGTAAGGATTTTGGAGCCTTTCCATGGCTCATTTTCCAACTGCCACAGCGGCCCAACTAGGCGTACCTACGACCTGTGCGCACCTGTGGTTATGTGTTGAGATGTCTATTAACGAAATCCAAAGACTGGAGTGGATCCGACGACATCGAATTTTTCACCTAAAAAAATGTACAGTGTATAGTAAGGATTTTGGAGCCTTTCCATGGCTCATCTTCCAACTGCCACAGCGGCCCAACTAGGCGTACCTACGATCTGTGCGCACCTGTGGTTATGTGTTGAGATGTGTATTAACGAAATCCAAAGACTGGAGTGGATCCGACGACATCGAATTTTTCACCTAAAAAAATGTACAGTGTATAGTAAGGATTTTGGAGCCTTCCATGGCTCATCTTCCAACTGCCACAGCGGCCCAACTAGGCGTACCTACGACCTGTGCGCACCTGTGGTTATGTGTTGAGATGTCTATTAACGAAATCCAAAGACTGGAGTGGATCCGACGACATCGAATTTTTCACCTAAAAAAATGTACAGTGTATAGTAAGGATTTTGGAGCCTTCCATGGCTCATCTTCCAACTGCCACAGCGGCCCAACTAGGCGTAGCTACGACCTGTGCGCACCTGTAGTTATGTGTTGAGATGTCTATTAACGAAATCCAAAGACTGGAGTGGATCCGACGACATCGAAGTTTTCACCTAAAAAAATGTACAGTGTATAGTAAGGATTTTGGAGCCTTCCATGGCTCATCTTCCAACTGCCACAGCGGCCCAACTAGGCGTACCTACGACCTGTGCGCACCTGTTGTTATGTGTTGAGATGTCTATTAACGAAATCCAAAGACTGGAGTGGATCCGACGACATCGAATTTTTCACCTAAAAAAATGTACAGTGTATAGTAAGGATTTTGGAGCCTTCCATGGCTCATCTTCCAACTGCCATAGCGGCCCAACTAGGCGTACCTACGACCTGTGCGCACCTGTGGTTATGTGTTGAGATGTCTATTAACGAAATCCAAAGACTGGAGTGGAGCCGACGACATCGAATTTTTCACCTAAAAAAATGTACAGTGTATAGTAAGGATTTTGGAGCCTTCCATGGCTCATCTTCCAACTGCCATAGCGGCCCAACTAGGCGTACCTACGACCTGTGCGCACCTGTGGTTATGTGTTGAGATGTCTTTTAACGAAATCCAAAGACTGGAGTGGATCCGACGACATCGAATTTTTCACCTAAAAAAATGTACAGTGTATAGTAAGGATTTTGGAGCCTTCCATGGCTCATCTTCCAACTGCCACAGCGGCCCAACTAGGCGTACCTACGACCTGTGCGCACCTGTGGTTATGTGTTGAGATGTCTATTAACGAAATCCAAAGACTGGAGTGGATCCGACGACATCGAATTTTTCACCTAAAAAAATGTACAGTGCATAGTAAGGATTTTGGAGCCTTCCATGGCTCATCTTCCAACTGCCATAGCGGCCCAACTAGGCGTACCTACGACCTGTGCGCACCTGTGGTTATGTGTTGAGATGTCTATTAACGAAATCCAAAGACTGGAGTGGATCCGACGACATCGAATTTTTCACCTACAAAAATGTACAGTGTATAGTAAGGATTTTGGAGCCTTCCATGGCTCATCTTCCAACTGCCACAGCGGCCCAACTAGGCGTACCTACGACCTGTGCGCACCTGTGGTTATGTGTTGAGATGTCTATTAACGAAATCCAAAGACTGGAGTGGATCCGACGACATCGAATTTTTCACCTAAAAAAATGTACAGTGCATAGTAAGGATTTTGGAGCCTTCCATGGCTCATCTTCCAACTGCCATAGCGGCCCAACTAGGCGTACCTACGACCTGTGCGCACCTGTGGTTATGTGTTGAGATGTCTATTAACGAAATCCAAAGACTGGAGTGGATCCGACGACATCGAATTTTTCACCTACAAAAATGTACAGTGTATAGTAAGGATTTTGGAGCCTTCCATGGCTCATCTTCCAACTGCCACAGCGGCCCAACTAGGCGTACCTACGACCTGTGCGCACCTGTGGTTATGTGTTGAGATGTCTATTAACGAAATCCAAAGACTGGAGTGGATCCGACGACATCGAATTTTTCACCTAAAAAAATGTACAGTGCATAGTAAGGATTTTGGAGCCTTCCATGGCTCATCTTCCAACTGCCATAGCGGCCCAACTAGGCGTACCTACGACCTGTGCGCACCTGTGGTTATGTGTTGAGATGTCTATTAACGAAATCCAAAGACTGGAGTGGATCCGACGACATCGAATTTTTCACCTACAAAAATGTACAGTGTATAGTAAGGATTTTGGAGCCTTCCATGGCTCATCTTCCAACTGCCACAGCGGCCCAACTAGGCGTACCTACGACCTGTGCGCACCTGTGGTTATGTGTTGAGATGTCTATTAACGAAATCCAAAGACTGGAGTGGATCCGACGACATCGAATTTTTCACCTAAAAAAATGTACAGTGTATAGTAAGGATTTTGGAGCCTTTCCATGGCTCATCTTCCAACTGCCACAGCGGCCGACTAGGCGTACCTACGACCTGTGCGCACCTGTGGTTATGTGTTGAGATGTCTATTAACGAAATCCAAAGACTGGAGTGGATCCGACGACATCGAATTTTTCACCTAAAAAAATGTACAGTGTATAGTAAGGATTTTGGAGCCTTCCATGGCTCATCTTCCAACTGCCACAGCGGCCCAACTAGGCGTAGCTACGACCTGTGCGCACCTGTAGTTATGTGTTGAGATGTCTATTAACGAAATCCAAAGACTGGAGTGGATCCGACGACATCGAATTTTTCACCTAAAAAAATGTACAGTGTATAGTAAGGATTTTGGAGCCTTCCATGGCTCATCTTCCAACTGCCACAGCGGCCCAACTAGGCGTACCTACGACCTGTGCGCACCTGTTGTTATGTGTTGAGATGTCTATTAACGAAATCCAAAGACTGGAGTGGATCCGACGACATCGAATTTTTCACCTAAAAAAATGTAGTGTATAGTAAGGATTTTGGAGCCTTCCATGGCTCATCTTCCAACTGCCATAGCGGCCCAACTAGGCGTACCTACGACCTGTGCGCACCTGTGGTTATGTGTTGAGATGTCTTTTAACGAAATCCAAAGACTGGAGTGGAGCCGACGACATCGAATTTTTCACCTAAAAAAATGTACAGTGTATAGTAAGGATTTTGGAGCCTTCCATGGCTCATCTTCCAACTGCCACAGCGGCCCAACTAGGCGTACCTACGACCTGTGCGCACCTGTGGTTATGTGTTGAGATGTCTATTAACGAAATCCAAAGACTGGAGTGGATCCGACGACATCGAATTTTTCACCTAAAAAAATGTACAGTGCATAGTAAGGATTTTGGAGCCTTCCATGGCTCATCTTCCAACTGCCATAGCGGCCCAACTAGGCGTACCTACGACCTGTGCGCACCTGTGGTTATGTGTTGAGATGTCTATTAACGAAATCCAAAGACTGGAGTGGATCCGACGACATCGAATTTTTCACCTACAAAAATGTACAGTGTATAGTAAGGATTTTGGAGCCTTCCATGGCTCATCTTCCAACTGCCACAGCGGCCCAACTAGGCGTACCTACGACCTGTGCGCACCTGTGGTTATGTGTTGAGATGTCTATTAACGAAATCCAAAGACTGGAGTGGATCCGACGACATCGAATTTTTCACCTAAAAAAATGTACAGTGTATAGTAAGGATTTTGGAGCCTTTCCATGGCTCATCTTCCAACTGCCACAGCGGCCGACTAGGCGTACCTACGACCTGTGCGCACCTGTGGTTATGTGTTGAGATGTCTATTAACGAAATCCAAAGACTGGAGTGGATCCGACGACATCGAATTTTTCACCTAAAAAAATGTACAGTGTATAGTAAGGATTTTGGAGCCTTCCATGGCTCATCTTCCAACTGCCACAGCGGCCCAACTAGGCGTACCTACGACCTGTGCGCACCTGTGGTTATGTGTTGAGATGTCTATTAACGAAATCCAAAGACTGGAGTGGATCCGACGACATCGAATTTTTCACCTAAAAAAATGTACAGTGTATAGTAAGGATTTTGGAGCCTTCCATGGCTCATCTTCCAACTGCCATAGCGGCCCAACTAGGCGTACCTACGATCTGTGCGCACCTGTGGTTATGTGTTGAGATGTGTATTAACGAAATCCAAAGACTGGAGTGTATCCGACGACATCGAATTTTTCACCTAAAAATATGTACAGTGTTTAGTAAGGATTTTGGAGCCTTCCATGGCTCATCTTCCAACTGCCACAGCGGCCCAACTAGGCGTACCTACGACCTGTGCGCACCTGTGGTTATGTGTTGAGATGTCTATTAACGAAATCCAAAGACTGGAGTGGATCCGACGACATCGAATTTTTCACCTAAAAAAATGTACAGTGTATAGTAAGGATTTTGGAGCCTTCCATGGCTCATCTTCCAACTGCCATAGCGGCCCAACTAGGCGTACCTACGATCTGTGCGCACCTGTGGTTATGTGTTGAGATGTGTATTAACGAAATCCAAAGACTGGAGTGTATCCGACGACATCGAATTTTTCACCTAAAAATATGTACAGTGTTTAGTAAGGATTTTGGAGCCTTCCATGGCTCATCTTCCAACTGCCACAGCGGCCCAACTAGGCGTACCTACGACCTGTGCGCACCTGTGGTTATGTGTTGAGATGTCTATTAACGAAATCCAAAGACTGGAGTGGATCCGACGACATCGAATTTTTCACCTAAAAAAATGTACAGTGTATAGTAAGGATTTTGGAGCCTTCCATGGCTCATCTTCCAACTGCCACAGCGGCCCAACTAGGCGTAGCTACGACCTGTGCGCACCTGTAGTTATGTGTTGAGATGTCTATTAACGAAATCCAAAGACTGGAGTGGATCCGACGACATCGAATTTTTCACCTAAAAATATGTACAGTGTTTAGTAAGGATTTTGGAGCCTTCCATGGCTCATCTTCCAACTGCCACAGCGGCCCAACTAGGCGTACCTACGACCTGTGCGCACCTGTGGTTATGTGTTGAGATGTCTATTAACGAAATCCAAAGACTGGAGTGGATCCGACGACATCGAATTTTTCACCTAAAAAAATGTACAGTGTACAGTAAGGATTTTGGAGCCTTCCATGGCTCATCTTCCAACTGCCACAGCGGCCCAACTAGGCGTACCTACGACCTGTGCGCACCTGTGGTTATGTGTTGAGATGTCTATTAACGAAATCCAAAGACTGGAGTGGATCCGACGACATCGAATTTTTCACCTAAAAAAATGTACAGTGTATAGTAAGGATTTTGGAGCCTTCCATGGCTCATCTTCCAACTGCCACAGCGGCCCAACTAGGCGTAGCTACGACCTGTGCGCACCTGTAGTTATGTGTTGAGATGTCTATTAACGAAATCCAAAGACTGGAGTGGATCCGACGACATCGAATTTTTCACCTAAAAAAATGTACAGTGTATAGTAAGGATTTTGGAGCCTTTCCATGGCTCATCTTCCAACTGCCACAGCGGCCCAACTAGGCGTACCTACGATCTGTGCGCACCTGTGGTTATGTGTTGAGATGTGTATTAACGAAATCCAAAGACTGGAGTGGATCCGACGACATCGAATTTTTCACCTAAAAAAATGTACAGTGTATAGTAAGGATTTTGGAGCCTTCCATGGCTCATCTTCCAACTGCCACAGCGGCCCAACTAGGCGTACCTACGACCTGTGCGCACCTGTGGTTATGTGTTGAGATGTCTATTAACGAAATCCAAAGACTGGAGTGGATCCGACGACATCGAATTTTTCACCTAAAAAAATGTACAGTGTATAGTAAGGATTTTGGAGCCTTTCCATGGCTCATCTTCCAACTGCCACAGCGGCCCAACTAGGCGTACCTACGACCTGTGCGCACCTGTGGTTATGTGTTGAGATGTCTATTAACGAAATCCAAAGACTGGAGTGGATCCGACGACATCGAATTTTTCACCTAAAAAAATGTACAGTGTATAGTAAGGATTTTGGAGCCTTCCATGGCTCATCTTCCAACTGCCACAGCGGCCCAACTAGGCGTACCTACGACCTGTGCGCACCTGTGGTTATGTGTTGAGATGTCTATTAACGAAATCCAAAGACTGGAGTGGATCCGACGACATCGAATTTTTCACCTAAAAAAATGTACAGTGTATAGTAAGGATTTTGGAGCCTTCCATGGCTCATCTTCCAACTGCCATAGCGGCCCAACTAGGCGTACCTACGACCTGTGCGCACCTGTGGTTATGTGTTGAGATGTCTATTAACGAAATCCAAAGACTGGAGTGGAGCCGACGACATCGAATTTTTCACCTAAAAAAATGTACAGTGTATAGTAAGGATTTTGGAGCCTTCCATGGCTCATCTTCCAACTGCCACAGCGGCCCAACTAGGCGTACCTACGACCTGTGCGCACCTGTGGTTATGTGTTGAGATGTCTATTAACGAAATCCAAAGACTGGAGTGGATCCGACGACATCGAATTTTTCACCTAAAAAAATGTACAGTGCATAGTAAGGATTTTGGAGCCTTCCATGGCTCATCTTCCAACTGCCACAGCGGCCCAACTAGGCGTACCTACGACCTGTGCGCACCTGTGGTTATGTGTTGAGATGTCTATTAACGATATCCAAAGACTGGAGTGGATCCGACGACATCGAATTTTTCACCTAAAAAAATGTACAGTGTATAGTAAGGATTTTGGAGCCTTTCCATGGCTCATCTTCCAACTGCCACAGCGGCCGACTAGGCGTACCTACGACCTGTGCGCACCTGTGGTTATGTGTTGAGATGTCTATTAACGAAATCCAAAGACTGGAGTGGATCCGACGACATCGAATTTTTCACCTAAAAAAATGTACAGTGTATAGTAAGGATTTTGGAGCCTTCCATGGCTCATCTTCCAACTGCCACAGCGGCCCAACTAGGCGTAGCTACGACCTGTGCGCACCTGTAGTTATGTGTTGAGATGTCTATTAACGAAATCCAAAGACTGGAGTGGATCCGACGACATCGAATTTTTCACCTAAAAAAATGTACAGTGTATAGTAAGGATTTTGGAGCCTTTCCATGGCTCATCTTCCAACTGCCACAGCGGCCGACTAGGCGTACCTACGACCTGTGCGCACCTGTGGTTATGTGTTGAGATGTCTATTAACGAAATCCAAAGACTGGAGTGGATCCGACGACATCGAATTTTTCACCTAAAAAAATGTACAGTGTATAGTAAGGATTTTGGAGCCTTCCATGGCTCATCTTCCAACTGCCACAGCGGCCCAACTAGGCGTAGCTACGACCTGTGCGCACCTGTAGTTATGTGTTGAGATGTCTATTAACGAAATCCAAAGACTGGAGTGGATCCGACGACATCGAATTTTTCACCTAAAAAAATGTACAGTGTATAGTAAGGATTTTGGAGCCTTCCATGGCTCATCTTCCAACTGCCACAGCGGCCCAACTAGGCGTACCTACGACCTGTGCGCACCTGTTGTTATGTGTTGAGATGTCTATTAACGAAATCCAAAGACTGGAGTGGATCCGACGACATCGAATTTTTCACCTAAAAAAATGTACAGTGTATAGTAAGGATTTTGGAGCCTTCCATGGCTCATCTTCCAACTGCCATAGCGGCCCAACTAGGCGTACCTACGACCTGTGCGCACCTGTGGTTATGTGTTGAGATGTCTTTTAACGAAATCCAAAGACTGGAGTGGAGCCGACGACATCGAATTTTTCACCTAAAAAAATGTACAGTGTATAGTAAGGATTTTGGAGCCTTCCATGGCTCATCTTCCAACTGCCACAGCGGCCCAACTAGGCGTACCTACGACCTGTGCGCACCTGTGGTTATGTGTTGAGATGTCTATTAACGAAATCCAAAGACTGGAGTGGATCCGACGACATCGAATTTTTCACCTAAAAAAATGTACAGTGCATAGTAAGGATTTTGGAGCCTTCCATGGCTCATCTTCCAACTGCCATAGCGGCCCAACTAGGCGTACCTACGACCTGTGCGCACCTGTGGTTATGTGTTGAGATGTCTATTAACGAAATCCAAAGACTGGAGTGGATCCGACGACATCGAATTTTTCACCTACAAAAATGTACAGTGTATAGTAAGGATTTTGGAGCCTTCCATGGCTCATCTTCCAACTGCCACAGCGGCCCAACTAGGCGTACCTACGACCTGTGCGCACCTGTGGTTATGTGTTGAGATGTCTATTAACGAAATCCAAAGACTGGAGTGGATCCGACGACATCGAATTTTTCACCTAAAAAAATGTACAGTGTATAGTAAGGATTTTGGAGCCTTTCCATGGCTCATCTTCCAACTGCCACAGCGGCCGACTAGGCGTACCTACGACCTGTGCGCACCTGTGGTTATGTGTTGAGATGTCTATTAACGAAATCCAAAGACTGGAGTGGATCCGACGACATCGAATTTTTCACCTAAAAAAATGTACAGTGTATAGTAAGGATTTTGGAGCCTTCCATGGCTCATCTTCCAACTGCCACAGCGGCCCAACTAGGCGTACCTACGACCTGTGCGCACCTGTGGTTATGTGTTGAGATGTGTATTAACGAAATCCAAAGACTGGAGTGTATCCGACGACATCGAATTTTTCACCTAAAAATATGTACAGTGTTTAGTAAGGATTTTGGAGCCTTCCATGGCTCATCTTCCAACTGCCACAGCGGCCCAACTAGGCGTACCTACGACCTGTGCGCACCTGTGGTTATGTGTTGAGATGTCTATTAACGAAATCCAAAGACTGGAGTGGATCCGACGACATCGAATTTTTCACCTAAAAAAATGTACAGTGTATAGTAAGGATTTTGGAGCCTTCCATGGCTCATCTTCCAACTGCCATAGCGGCCCAACTAGGCGTACCTACGATCTGTGCGCACCTGTGGTTATGTGTTGAGATGTGTATTAACGAAATCCAAAGACTGGAGTGTATCCGACGACATCGAATTTTTCACCTAAAAATATGTACAGTGTTTAGTAAGGATTTTGGAGCCTTCCATGGCTCATCTTCCAACTGCCACAGCGGCCCAACTAGGCGTACCTACGACCTGTGCGCACCTGTGGTTATGTGTTGAGATGTCTATTAACGAAATCCAAAGACTGGAGTGGATCCGACGACATCGAATTTTTCACCTAAAAAAATGTACAGTGTATAGTAAGGATTTTGGAGCCTTCCATGGCTCATCTTCCAACTGCCACAGCGGCCCAACTAGGCGTAGCTACGACCTGTGCGCACCTGTAGTTATGTGTTGGGATGTCTATTAACGAAATCCAAAGACTGGAGTGGATCCGACGACATCGAATTTTTCACCTAAAAATATGTACAGTGTTTAGTAAGGATTTTGGAGCCTTCCATGGCTCATCTTCCAACTGCCACAGCGGCCCAACTAGGCGTACCTACGACCTGTGCGCACCTGTGGTTATGTGTTGAGATGTCTATTAACGAAATCCAAAGACTGGAGTGGATCCGACGACATCGAATTTTTCACCTAAAAAAATGTACAGTGTACAGTAAGGATTTTGGAGCCTTCCATGGCTCATCTTCCAACTGCCACAGCGGCCCAACTAGGCGTACCTACGACCTGTGCGCACCTGTGGTTATGTGTTGAGATGTCTATTAACGAAATCCAAAGACTGGAGTGGATCCGACGACATCGAATTTTTCACCTAAAAAAATGTACAGTGTATAGTAAGGATTTTGGAGCCTTCCATGGCTCATCTTCCAACTGCCACAGCGGCCCAACTAGGCGTAGCTACGACCTGTGCGCACCTGTAGTTATGTGTTGAGATGTCTATTAACGAAATCCAAAGACTGGAGTGGATCCGACGACATCGAATTTTTCACCTAAAAAAATGTACAGTGTATAGTAAGGATTTTGGAGCCTTCCATGGCTCATCTTCCAACTGCCACAGCGGCCCAACTAGGCGTACCTACGACCTGTGCACACCTGTGGTTATGTGTTGAGATGTCTATTAACGAAATCCAAAGACTGGAGTGGATCCGACGACATCGAATTTTTCACCTAAAAAAATGTACAGTGTATAGTAAGGATTTTGGAGCCTTTCCATGGCTCATCTTCCAACTGCCACAGCGGCCGACTAGGCGTACCTACGACCTGTGCGCACCTGTGGTTATGTGTTGAGATGTCTATTAACGAAATCCAAAGACTGGAGTGGATCCGACGACATCGAATTTTTCACCTAAAAAAATGTACAGTGTATAGTAAGGATTTTGGAGCCTTCCATGGCTCATCTTCCAACTGCCACAGCGGCCCAACTAGGCGTAGCTACGACCTGTGCGCACCTGTAGTTATGTGTTGAGATGTCTATTAACGAAATCCAAAGACTGGAGTGGATCCGACGACATCGAATTTTTCACCTAAAAAAATGTACAGTGTATAGTAAGGATTTTGGAGCCTTCCATGGCTCATCTTCCAACTGCCACAGCGGCCCAACTAGGCGTACCTACGACCTGTGCGCACCTGTTGTTATGTGTTGAGATGTCTATTAACGAAATCCAAAGACTGGAGTGGAACCGACGACATCGAATTTTTCACCTAAAAAAATGTACAGTGTATAGTAAGGATTTTGGAGCCTTCCATGGCTCATCTTCCAACTGCCATAGCGGCCCAACTAGGCGTACCTACGACCTGTGCGCACCTGTGGTTATGTGTTGAGATGTCTTTTAACGAAATCCAAAGACTGGAGTGGAGCCGACGACATCGAATTTTTCACCTAAAAAAATGTACAGTGTATAGTAAGGATTTTGGAGCCTTCCATGGCTCATCTTCCAACTGCCACAGCGGCCCAACTAGGCGTACCTACGACCTGTGCGCACCTGTGGTTATGTGTTGAGATGTCTATTAACGAAATCCAAAGACTGGAGTGGATCCGACGACATCGAATTTTTCACCTAAAAAAATGTACAGTGCATAGTAAGGATTTTGGAGCCTTCCATGGCTCATCTTCCAACTGCCATAGCGGCCCAACTAGGCGTACCTACGACCTGTGCGCACCTGTGGTTATGTGTTGAGATGTCTATTAACGAAATCCAAAGACTGGAGTGGATCCGACGACATCGAATTTTTCACCTACAAAAATGTACAGTGCATAGTAAGGATTTTGGAGCCTTCCATGGCTCATCTTCCAACTGCCACAGCGGCCCAACTAGGCGTACCTACGACCTGTGCGCACCTGTGGTTATGTGTTGAGATGTCTATTAACGAAATCCAAAGACTGGAGTGGATCCGACGACATCGAATTTTTCACCTAAAAATATGTACAGTGTTTAGTAAGGATTTTGGAGCCTTCCATGGCTCATCTTCCAACTGCCACAGCGGCCCAACTAGGCGTACCTACGACCTGTGCGCACCTGTGGTTATGTGTTGAGATGTCTATTAACGAAATCCAAAGACTGGAGTGGATCCGACGACATCGAATTTTTCACCTAAAAAAATGTACAGTGTACAGTAAGGATTTTGGAGCCTTCCATGGCTCATCTTCCAACTGCCACAGCGGCCCAACTAGGCGTACCTACGACCTGTGCGCACCTGTGGTTATGTGTTGAGATGTCTATTAACGAAATCCAAAGACTGGAGTGGATCCGACGACATCGAATTTTTCACCTAAAAAAATGTACAGTGTATAGTAAGGATTTTGGAGCCTTCCATGGCTCATCTTCCAACTGCCACAGCGGCCCAACTAGGCGTAGCTACGACCTGTGCGCACCTGTAGTTATGTGTTGAGATGTCTATTAACGAAATCCAAAGACTGGAGTGGATCCGACGACATCGAATTTTTCACCTAAAAAAATGTACAGTGTATAGTAAGGATTTTGGAGCCTTTAAATGGCTAATCTTCCAACTGCCATAGCGGCCCAACTAGGCGTACCTACGACCTGTGCGCACCTGTGGTTATGTGTTGAGATGTCTATTAACGAAATCCAAAGACTGGAGTGGATCCGACGACATCGAATTTTTCACCTAAAAAAATGTACAGTGTATAGTAAGGATTTTGGAGCCTTCCATGGCTCATCTTCCAACTGCCACAGCGGCCCAACTAGGCGTACCTACGACCTGTGCGCACCTGTGGTTATGTGTTGAGATGTCTATTAACGAAATCCAAAGACTGGAGTGGATCCGACGACATCGAATTTTTCACCTAAAAAAATGTACAGTGTATAGTAAGGATTTTGGAGCCTTCCATGGCTCATCTTCCAACTGCCACAGCGGCCCAACTAGGCGTACCTACGACTTGTAGTTATGTGTTGAGATGTCTATTAACGAAATCCAAAGACTGGAGTGGATCCGACGACATCGAATTTTTCACCTAAAAAAATGTACAGTGTATAGTAAGGATTTTGGAGCCTTCCATGGCTCATCTTCCAACTGCCACAGCGGCCCAACTAGGCGTACCTACGATCTGTGCGCACTTGTAGTTATGTGTTGAGATGTCTATTAACGAAATCCAAAGACTGGAGTGGATCCGACGACATCGAATTTTTCACCTAAAAAAATGTACAGTGTATAGTAAGGATTTTGGAGCCTTTCCATGGCTCATCTTCCAACTGCCACAGCGGCCCAACTAGGCGTACCTACGATCTGTGCGCACCTGTGGTTATGTGTTGAGATGTGTATTAACGAAATCCAAAGACTGGAGTGGATCCGACGACATCGAATTTTTCACCTAAAAAAATGTACAGTGTATAGTAAGGATTTTGGAGCCTTTCCATGGCTCATCTTCCAACTGCCATAGCGGCCCAACTAGGCGTACCTACGACCTGTGCGCACCTGTGGTTATGTGTTGAGATGTCTATTAACGAAATCCAAAGACTGGAGTGGATCCGACGACATCGAATTTTTCACCTAAAAAAATGTACAGTGTATAGTAAGGATTTTGGAGCCTTCCATGGCTCATCTTCCAACTGCCACAGCGGCCCAACTAGGCGTACCTACGACCTGTGCGCACCTGTAGTTATGTGTTGAGATGTCTATTAACGAAATGCAAAGACTGAAGTGGATCCGACGACATCGAATTTTTCACCTAAAAAAATGTACAGTGTATGGTAAAGATTTTGGAGCCTTCCATGGCTCATTTTCCAACTGCCACAGCGGCCCAACTAGGCGTACCTACGACCTGTGCGCACCTGTGGTTATGTGTTGAGATGTCTATTAACGAAATCCAAAGACTGGAGTGGATCCGACGACATCGAATTTTTCACCTAAAAAAATGTACAGTGTATAGTAAGGATTTTGGAGCCTTCCATGGCTCATCTTCCAACTGCCACAGCGGCCCAACTAGGCGTACCTACGACCTGTGCGCACCTGTGGTTATGTGTTGAGATGTCTATTAACGAAATCCAAAGACTGGAGTGGATCCGACGACATCGAATTTTTCACCTAAAAAAATGTACAGTGTATAGTAAGGATTTTGGAGCCTTCCATGGCTCATCTTCCAACTGCCATAGCGGCCCAACTAGGCGTACCTACGACCTGTGCGCACCTGTGGTTATGTGTTGAGATGTCTATTAACGAAATCCAAAGACTGGAGTGGATCCGACGACATCGAATTTTTCACCTAAAAAAATGTACAGTGTATAGTAAGGATTTTGGAGCCTTCCATGGCTCATCTTCCAACTGCCATAGCGGCCCAACTAGGCGTACCTACGACCTGTGTGCACCTGTGGTTATGTGTTGAGATGTCTATTAACGAAATCCAAAGACTGGAGTGGATCCGACGACATCGAATTTTTCACCTAAAAAAATGTACAGTGTATAGTAAGGATTTTGGAGCCTTTCCATGGCTCATCTTCCAACTGCCACAGCGGCCCAACTAGGCGTACCTACGACCTGTGCGCACCTGTATTTATGTGTTGAGATGTCTATTAACGAAATCCAAAGACTGGAGTGTATCCGACGACATCGAATTTTTCACCTAAAAATATGTACAGTGTTTAGTAAGGATTTTGGAGCCTTCCATGGCTCATCTTCCAACTGCCACAGCGGCCCAACTAGGCGTAGCTACGACCTGTGCGCACCTGTAGTTATGTGTTGAGATGTCTATTAACGAAATCCAAAGACTGGAGTGGATCCGACGACATCGAATTTTTCACCTAAAAAAATGTACAGTGTATAGTAAGGATTTTGGAGCCTTTCCATGGCTCATCTTCCAACTGCCACAGCGGCCCAACTAGGCGTACCTACGACCTGTGCGCACCTGTGGCATGTGTATTAACGAAATCCAAAGACTGGAGTGGATCCGACGACATCGAATTTTTCACCTAAAAAAATGTACAGTGTATAGTAAGGATTTTGGAGCCTTTCCATGGCTCATCTTCCAACTGCCACAGCGGCCCAACTAGGCGTACCTACGACCTGTGCGCACCTGTGGTTATGTGTTGAGATGTGTATTAACGAAATCCAAAGACTGGAGTGGATCCGACGACATCGAATTTTTCACCTAAAGAATGTACAGTGTATAGTAAGGATTTTGGAGCCTTCCATGGCTCATCTTCCAACTGCCACAGCGGCCCAACTAGGCGTACCTACGACCTGTGCGCACCTGTGGTTATGTGTTGAGATGTCTATTAACGAAATCCAAAGACTGGAGTGGAACCGACGACATCGAATTTTTCACCTAAAAAAATGTACAGTGTATAGTAAGGATTTTGGAGCCTTCCATGGCTCATCTTCCAACTGCCACAGCGGCCCAACTAGGCGTACCTACGACCTGTGCGCACCTGTGGTTATGTGTTGAGATGTGTATTAACGAAATCCAAAGACTGGAGTGGATCCGACGACATCGAATTTTTCACCTAAAAAAATGTACAGTGTATAGTAAGGATTTTGGAGCCTTCCATGGCTCATCTTCCAACTGCCATAGCGGCCCAACTAGGCGTACCTACGACCTGTGCGCACCTGTGGTTATGTGTTGAGATGCCTATTAACGAAATCCAAAGACTGGAGTGGATCCGACGACATCGAATTTTTCACCTAAAAAAATGTACTGTGTATAGTAAGGATTTTGGAGCCTTCCATGGCTCATCTTCCAACTGCCACAGCGGCCCAACTAGGCGTACCTACGACCTGTGCGCACCTGTAGTTATGTGTTGAGATGTCTATTAACGAAATCCAAAGACTGGAGTGGATCCGACGACATCGAATTTTTCACCTAAAAAAATGTACAGTGTATAGTAAGGATTTTGGAGCCTTCCATGGCTCATCTTCCAACTGCCACAGCGGCCCAACTAGGCGTACCTACGACCTGTGCGCACCTGTTGTTATGTGTTGAGATGTCTATTAACGAAATCCAAAGACTGGAGTGGATCCGACGACATCGAATTTTTCACCTAAAAAAATGTACAGTGTATAGT
The DNA here is from genome assembly GCA_907269125.1 of Eristalis pertinax. Taxonomy (NCBI): domain Eukaryota; kingdom Metazoa; phylum Arthropoda; class Insecta; order Diptera; family Syrphidae; genus Eristalis; species Eristalis pertinax. Next base: position 13,071,481 of record OU026147.1, read on the forward strand.
AAGGATTTTGGAGCCTTCCATGGCTCATCTTCCAACTGCCATAGCGGCCCAACTAGGCGTACCTACGACCTGTGCGCACCTGTGGTTATGTGTTGAGATGTCTATTAACGAAATCCAAAGACTGGAGTGGATCCGACGACATCGAATTTTTCACCTAAAAAAATGTACAGTGTATAGTAAGGATATTGGAGCCTTCCATGGCTCATCTTCCAACTGCCACAGCGGCCCAACTAGGCGTACCTACGACCTGTGCGCACCTGTGGTTATGTGTTGAGATGTGTATTAACGAAATCCAAAGACTGGAGTGGATCCGACGACATCGAATTTTTCACCTAAAAAAATGTACAGTGTATAGTAAGGATTTTGGAGCCTTCCATGGCTCATCTTCCAACTGCCACAGCGGCCCAACTAGGCGTACCTACGACCTGTGCGCACCTGTTGTTATGTATTGAAATGTCTATTAACGAAATCCAAAGACTGGAGTGGATCCGACGACATCGAATTTTTCACCTAAAAAAATGTACAGTGTATAGTAAGGATTTTGGAGCCTTCCATGGCTCATCTTCCAACTGCCATAGCGGCCCAACTAGGCGTACCTACGACCTGTGCGCACCTGTGGTTATGTGTTGAGATGTCTATTAACGAAATCCAAAGACTGGAGTGGATCCGACGACATCGAATTTTTCACCTAAAAAAATGTACAGTGTATAGTAAGGATTTTGGAGCCTTTCCATGGCTCATCTTCCAACTGCCATAGCGGCCCAACTAGGCGTACCTACGACCTGTGCGCACCTGTGGTTATGTGTTGAGATGTCTATTAACGAAATCCAAAGACTGGAGTGGATCCGACGACATCGAATTTTTCACCTAAAAAAATGTACAGTGTATAGTAAGGATTTTGGAGCCTTTCCATGGCTCATCTTCCAACTGCCATAGCGGCCCAACTAGGCGTACCTACGACCTGTGCGCACCCGTGGTTATGTGTTGAGATGTCTATTAACGAAATCCAAAGACTGGAGTGGATCCGACGACATCGAATTTTTCACCTAAAAAAATGTACAGTGTATAGTAAGGATTTTGGAGCCTTTCCATGGCTCATCTTCCAACTGCCATAGCGGCCCAACTAGGCGTACCTACGACCTGTGCGCACCTGTGGTTATGTGTTGAGATGTCTATTAACGAAATCCAAAGACTGGAGTGGATCCGACGACATCGAATTTTTCACCTAAAAAAATGTACAGTGTATAGTAAGGATTTTGGAGCCTTCCATGGCTCATCTTCCAACTGCCATAGCGGCCCAACTAGGCGTACCTACGACCTGTGCGCACCTGTGGTTATGTGTTGAGATGTCTATTAACGAAATCCAAAGACTGGAGTGGATCCGACGACATCGAATTTTTCGCCTAAAAAAATGTACAGTGTATAGTAAGGATTTTGGAGCCTTCCATGGCTCATCTTCCAACTGCCACAGCGGCCCAACTAGGCGTAGCTACGACCTGTGCGCACCTGTAGTTATGTGTTGAGATGTCTATTAACGAAATCCAAAGACTGGAGTGGATCCGACGACATCGAATTTTTCACCTAAAAAAATGTACAGTGTATAGTAAGGATTTTGGAGCCTTCCATGGCTCATCTTCCAACTGCCACAGCGGCCCAACTAGGCGTAGCTACGACCTGTGCGCACCTGTAGTTATGTGTTGAGATGTCTATTAACGAAATCCAAGGACTGGAGTGGATCCGACGACATCGAATTTTTCACCTAAAAAAATGTACAGTGTATAGTAAATATTTTGGAGCCTTCCATGGCTCATCTTCCAACTGCCACAGCGGCCCAACTAGGCGTACCTACGACCTGTGCGCACCTGTTGTTATGTGTTGAGATGTCTATTAACGAAATCCAAAGACTGGAGTGGATCCGACGACATCGAATTTTTCACCTAAAAAAATGTACAGTGTATAGTAAGGATTTTGGAGCCTTCCATGGCTCATCTTCCAACTGCCATAGCGGCCCAACTAGGCGTACCTACGACCTGTGCGCACCTGTGGTTATGTGTTGAGATGTCTATTAACGAAATCCAAAGACTGGAGTGGATCCGACGACATCGAATTTTTCACCTAAAAAAATGTACAGTGTATAGTAAGGATCTTGGAGCCTTTCCATGGCTCATCTTCCAACTGCCACAGCGGCCCAACTAGGCGTACCTACGACCTGTGCGCACCTGTGGTTATGTGTTGAGATGTGTATTAACGAAATCCAAAGACTGGAGTGGATCCGACGACATCGAATTCACCTAAAAAACTGTACAGTGTATAGTAAGGATTTTGGAGCCTTCCATGGCTCATCTTCCAACTGCCATAGCGGCCCAACTAGGCGTACCTACGACCTGTGAGCACCTATGGTTATGTGTTGAGATGTCTATTGACGAAATCCAAAGACTGGAGTGGATCCGACGACATCGAATTTTTCACCTAAAAAAATGTACAGTGTATAGTAAGGATTTTGGAGCCTTCCATGGCTCATCTTCCAACTGCCATAGCGGCCCAACTAGGCGTACCTACGACCTGTGCGCACCTGTGGTTATGTGTTGAGATGTCTATTAACGAAATCCAAAGACTGGAGTGGATCCGACGACATCGAATGTTTCACCTAAAAAAATGTACAGTGTATAGTAAGGATTTTGGAGCCTTCCATGGCTCATCTTCCAACTGCCACAGCGGCCCAACTAGGCGTAGCTACGACCTGTGCGCACCTGTAGTTATGTGTTGAGATGTCTATTAACGAAATCCAAAGACTGGAGTGGATCCGACGACATCGAATTTTTCACCTAAAAAAATGTACAGTGTATAGTAAGGATTTTGGAGCCTTCCATGGCTCATCTTCCAACTGCCACAGCGGCCCAACTAGGCGTAGCTACGACCTGTGCGCACCTGTAGTTATGTGTTGAGATGTCTATTAACGAAATCCAAAGACTGGAGTGGATCCGACGACATCGAATTTTTCACCTAAAAAAATGTACAGTGTATAGTAAGGATTTTGGAGCCTTCCATGGCTCATCTTCCAACTGCCACAGCGGCCCAACTAGGCGTACCTACGACCTGTGCGCACCTGTGGTTATGTGTTGAGATGTGTATTAACGAAATCCAAAGACTGGAGTGGATCCGACGACATCGAATTTTTCACCTAAAAAAATGTACAGTGTATAGTAAGGATTTTGGAGCCTTTCCATGGCTCATCTTTCAACTGCCACAGCGGCCCAACTAGGCGTACCTACGACCTGTGCGCACCTGTGGTTATGTGTTGAGATGTCTATTAACGAAATCCAAAGACTGGAGTGGATCCGACGACATCGAATTTTTCACCTAAAAAAATGTACAGTGTATAGTAAGGATTTTGGAGCCTTCCATGGCTCATCTTCCAACTCCCACAGCGGCCCAACTAGGCGTACCTACGACCTGTGCGCACCTGTGGTTATGTGTTGAGATGTGTATTAACGAAATCCAAAGACTGGAGTGCATCGAATTTTTCACCTAAAAAAATGTACAGTGTATAGTAAGGATTTTGGAGCCTTCCATGGCTCATCTTCCAACTGCCATAGCGGCCCAACTAGGCGTACCTACGACCTGTGCGCACCTGTGGTTATGTGTTGAGATGTCTATTAACGAAATCCAAAGACTGGAGTGGATCCGACGACATCGAATTTTTCACCTAAAAAAAATGTACAGTGTATAGTAAGGATTTTGGAGCCTTCCATGGCTCATCTTCCAACTGCCACAGCGGCCCAACTAGGCGTAGCTACGACCTGTGCGCACCTGTAGTTATGTGTTGAGATGTCTATTAACGAAATCCAAAGACTGGAGTGGATCCGACGACATCGAATTTTTCACCTAAAAAAATGTACAGTGTATAGTAAGGATTTTGGAGCCTTCCATGGCTCATCTTCCAACTGCCACAGCGGCCCAACTAGGCGTAGCTACGACCTGTGCGCACCTGTAGTTATGTGTTGAGATGTCTATTAACGAAATCCAAAGACTGGAGTGGATCCGACGACAGCGAATTTTTCACCTAAAAAAATGTACAGTAAGGATTTTGGAGCCTTCCATGGCTCATCTTCCAACTGCCACAGCGGCCCAACTAGGCGTACCTACGACCTGTGCGCACCTGTAGTTATGTGTTGAGATGTCTATTAACGAAATCCAAAGACTGGAGTGGATCCGACGACATCGAATTTTTCACCTAAAAAAATGTACAGTGTATAGTAAGGATTTTGGAGCCTTCCATGGCTCATCTTCCAACTGCCACAGCGGCCCAACTAGGCGTAGCTACGACCTGTGCGCACCTGTGGTTATGTGTTGAGATGTCTATTAACGAAATCCAAAGACTGGAGTGGATCCGACGACATCGAATTTTTCACCTAAAAAAATGTACAGTGTATAGTAAGGATTTTGGAGCCTTCCATGGCTCATCTTCCAACTGCCACAGCGGCCCAACTAGGCGTACCTACGACCTGTGCGCACCTGTGGTTATGTGTTGAGATGTCTATTAACGAAATCCAAAGACTGGAGTGGATCCGACGACATCGAATTTTTCACCTAAAAAAATGTACAGTGTATAGTAAGGATTTTGGAACCTTTCCATGGCTCATCTTCCAACTGCCACAGCGGCCCAACTAGGCGTACCTACGACCTGTGCGCACCTGTGGTTATGTGTTGAGATGTCTATTAACGAAATCCAAAGACTGGAGTGGATCCGACGACATCGAATTTTTCACCTAAAAAAATGTACAGTGTATAGTAAGGATTTTGGAGCCTTCCATGGCTCATCTTCCAACTGCCACAGCGGCCCAACTAGGCGTACCTACGACCTGTGCGCACCTGTGGTTATGTGTTGAGATGTGTATTAACGAAATCCAAAGACTGGAGTGCATCGAATTTTTCACCTAAAAAAATGTACAGTGTATAGTAAGGATTTTGGAGCCTTCCATGGCTCATCTTCCAACTGCCACAGCGGCCCAACTAGGCGTACCTACGACCTGTGCGCACCTGTGGTTATGTGTTGAGATGTGTATTAACGAAATCCAAAGACTGGAGTGCATCGAATTTTTCACCTAAAAAAATGTACAGTGTATAGTAAGGATTTTGGAGCCTTCCATGGCTCATCTTCCAACTGCCACAGCGGCCCAACTAGGCGTACCTACGACCTGTGCGCACCTGTGGTTATGTGTTGAGATGTGTATTAACGAAATCCAAAGACTGGAGTGCATCGAATTTTTCACCTAAAAAAATGTACAGTGTATAGTAAGGATTTTGGAGCCTTCCATGGCTCATCTTCCAACTGCCACAGCGGCCCAACTAGGCGTACCTACGACCTGTGCGCACCTGTGGTTATGTGTTGAGATGTCTATTAACGAAATCCAAAGACTGGAGTGTATCCGACGACATCGAATTTTTCACAACCTGTGCGCACCTGTAGTTATGTGTTGAGATGTCTATTAACGAAATCCAAAGACTGGAGTGGATCCGACGACATCGAATTTTTCACCTAAAAAAATGTACAGTGTATAGTAAGGATTTTGGAGCCTTTCCAAGGCTCATCTTCCAACTGCCACAGCGGCCCAACTAGGCGTACCTACGATCTGTGCGCACCTGTGGTTATGTGTTGAGATGTGTATTAACGAAATCCAAAGACTGGAGTGGATCCGACGACATCGAATTTTTCACCTAAAAAAATGTACAGTGTATAGTAAGGATTTTGGAGCCTTCCATGGCTCATCTTCCAACTGCCATAGCGGCCCAACTAGGCGTACCTACGACCTGTGCGCACCTGTGGTTATGTGCTGAGATGTCTATTAACGAAATCCAAAGACTGGAGTGGATCCGACGACATCGAATTTTTCACCTAAAAAAATGTACAGTGTATAGTAAGGATTTTGGAGCCTTCCATGGCTCATCTTCCAACTGCCACAGCGGCCCAACTAGGCGTACCTACGACCTGTGCGCACCTGTGGTTATGTGTTGAGATGTGTATTAACGAAATCCAAAGACTGGAGTGCATCGAATTTTTCACCTAAAAAAATGTACAGTGTATAGTAAGGATTTTGGAGCCTTCCATGGCTCATCTTCCAACTGCCACAGCGGCCCAACTAGGCGTAGCTACGACCTGTGCGCACCTGTAGTTATGTGTTGAGATGTCTATTAACGAAATCCAAAGACTGGAGTGGATCCGACGACATCGAATTTTTCACCTAAAAAAATGTACAGTGTATAGTAAGGTTTTTGGAGCCTTCCATGGCTCATCTTCCAACTGCCACAGCGGCCCAACTAGGCGTAGCTACGACCTGTGCGCACCTGTAGTTATATGTTGAGATGTCTATTAACGAAATCCAAAGACTGGAGTGTATCCGACGACATCGAATTTTTCACGACCTGTGCGCACCTGTAGTTATGTGTTGAGATGTCTATTAACGAAATCCAAAGACTGGAGTGGATCCGACGACATCGAATTTTTCACCTAAAAAAATGTACAGTGTATAGTAAGGATTTTGGAGCCTTCCATGGCTCATCTTCCAACTGCCATAGCGGCCTAACTAGGCGTACCTACGACCTGTGCGCACCTGTGGTTATGTGTTGAGATGTCTATTAACGAAATCCAAAGACTGGAGTGGATCCGACGACATCGAATTTTTCACCTAAAAAAATGTACAGTGTATAGTAAGGATTTTGGAGCCTTTCCATGGCTCATCTTCCAACTGCCACAGCGGCCCAACTAGGCGTACCTACGACCTGTGCGCACCTGTGGTTATGTGTTGAGATGTCTATTAACGAAATCCAAAGACTGGAGTGGATCCGACGACATCGAATTTTTCACCTAAAAAAATGTACAGTGTATAGTAAGGATTTTGGAGCCTTCCATGGCTCATCTTCCAACTGCCATAGCGGCCCAACTAGGCGTACCTACGACCTGTGCGCACCTGTGGTTATGTGCTGAGATGTCTATTAACGAAATCCAAAGACTGGAGTGGATCCGACGACATCGAATTTTTCACCTTAAAAAATGTACAGTGTATAGTAAGGATTTTGGAGCCTTTCCATGGCTCATCTTCCAACTGCCACAGCGGCCCAACTAGGCGTACCTACGACCTGTGCGCACCTGTGGTTATGTGTTGAGATGTCTATTAACGAAATCCAAAGACTGGAGTGGATCCGACGACATCGAATTTTTCACATAGAAAAATGTACAGTGTATAGTAAGGATTTTGGAGCCTTCCATGGCTCATCTTCCAACTGCCACAGCGGCCCAACTAGGCGTAGCTACGACCTGTGCGCACCTGTAGTTATGTGTTGAGATGTCTATTAACGAAATCCAAAGACTGGAGTGGATCCGACGACATCGAATTTTTCACCTAAAAAAATGTACAGTGTATAGTAAGGATTTTGGAGCCTTCCATGGCTCATCTTCCAACTGCCACAGCGGCCCAACTAGGCGTACCTACGACCTGTGCGCACCTGTGGTTATGTGTTGAGATGTCTATTAACGAAATCCAAAGACTGGAGTGGATCCGACGACATCGAATTTTTCACCTAAAAAAATGTACAGTGTATAGTAAGGATTTTGGAGCCTTTCCATGGCTCATCTTCCAACTGCCACAGCGGCCCAACTAGGCGTACCTACGACCTGTGCGCACCTGTGGTTATGTGTTGAGATGTCTATTAACGAAATCCAAAGACTGGAGTGGATCCGACGACATCGAATTTTTCACCTAAAAAAATGTACAGTGTATAGTAAGGATTTTGGAGCCTTCCATGGCTCATCTTCCAACTGCCACAGCGGCCCAACTAGGCGTACCTACGACCTGTGCGCACCTGTGGTTATGTGTTGAGATGTGTATTAACGAAATCCAAAGACTGGAGTGCATCGAATTTTTCACCTAAAAAAATGTACAGTGTATAGTAAGGATTTTGGAGCCTTCCATGGCTCATCTTCCAACTGCCACAGCGGCCCAACTAGGCGTACCTACGACCTGTGCGCACCTGTGGTTATGTGTTGAGATGTCTAGTAACGAAATCCAAAGACTGGAGTGTATCCGACGACATCGAATTTTTCACGACCTGTGCGCACCTGTAGTTATGTGTTGAGATGTCTATTAACGAAATCCAAAGACTGGAGTGGATCCGACGACATCGAATTTTTCACCTAAAAAAATGTACAGTGTATAGTAAGGATTTTGGAGCCTTCCATGGCTCATCTTCCAACTGCCACAGCGGCCCAACTAGGCGTACCTACGACCTGTGGTTATGTGTTGAGATGTCTATTAACGAAATCCAAAGACTGGAGTGGATCCGACGACATCGAATTTTTCACCTAAAAAAATGTACAGTGTAAGGATTTTGGAGCCTTTCCATGGCTCATCTTCCAACTGCCACAGCGGCCCAACTAGGCGTAAATACGACCTGTGCGCACCTGTGGTTATGTGTTGAGATGTCTATTAACGAAATCCAAAGACTGGAGTGGATCCGACGACATCGAATTTTTCACCTAAAAAAATGTACAGTGTATAGGTGCGCACAGGTCGTAGGTACGCCTAGTTGGGCCGCTATGGCAGTTGGAAGATGAGCCATGGAAGGCTCCAAAATCCTTACTATACACTGTACATTTTTTTAGGTGAAAAATTCGATGTCGTCGGATCCACTCCAGTCTTTGGATTTCGTTAATACACATCTCAACACATAACCACAGGTGCGCACAGATCGTAGGTACGCCTAGTTGGGCCGCTGTGGCAGTTGGAAGATGAGAATTGGAAAGGCTCCAAAATCCTTACTATACACTGTACATTTTTTTAGGTGAAAAATTCGATGTCGTCGGATCCACTCCAGTCTTTGGATTTCGTTAATAGACATCTCAGCACATAACCACAGGTGCGCACAGGTCGTAGGTACGCCTAGTTGGGCCGCTGTGGCAGTTGGAAGATGAGCCATGGAAGGCTCCAAAATCCTTACTATAGACTGTACATTTTTTTAGGTGAAAAATTCGATGTCGTCGGATCCACTCCAGTCTCTGGATTTCGTTAATAGACATCTCAACACATAACCACAGGTGCGCACAGGTCGTAGGTACGCCTAGTTGGGCCGCTGTGGCAGTTGGAAGATGAGCCATGGAAGGCTCCAAAATCCTTACTGAAAAATTCGATGTCGTCGGATCCACTCCAGTCTTTGGATTTCGTTAATAGACATCTCACTGTGGTTATGTGTTGAGATGTCTATTAACGAAATCCAAAGACTGGAGTGGATCCGACGACATCGAATTTTTCACCTTAAAAAATGTACAGTGTATAGTAAGGATTTTGGAGCCTTTCCATGGCTCATCTTCCAACTGCCACAGCGGCCCAACTAGGCGTACCTACGACCTGTGCGCACCTGTAGTTATGTGTTGAGATGTCTATTAACGAAATCCAAAGACTGGAGTGGATCCGACGACATCGAATTTTTCACCTAAAAAAATGTACAGTGTATAGTAAGGATTTTGGAGCCTTTCCATGGCTCATCTTCCAACTGCCACAGCGGCCCAACTAGGCGTACCTACGACCTGTGCGCACCTGTGGTTATGTGTTGAGATGTGTATTAACGAAATCCAAAGACTGGAGTGGATCCGACGACATCGAATTTTTCACCTAAAAAAATGTACAGTGTATAGTTAGGATTTTGGAGCCTTCCATGGCTCATCTTCCAACTGCCACAGCGGCCCAACTAGGCGTACCTACGACCTGTGCGCACCTGTAGTTATGTGTTGAGATGTCTATTAACGAAATCCAAAGACTGGAGTGGATCCGACGACATCGAATTTTTCACCTAAAAAAATGTACAGTGTATAGTAAGGATTTTGGAGCCTTCCATGGCTCATCTTCCAAGTGCCACAGCGGCCCAACTAGGCGTACCTACGACCTGTGCGCACCTGTGGTTATGTGTTGAGATGTCTATTAACGAAATCCAAAGACTGGAGTGGATCCGACGACATCGAATTTTTCACCTAAAAAAATGTACAGTGTATAGTAAGGATTTTGGAGCCTTCCATGGCTCATCTTCCAACTGCCATAGCGGCCCAACTAGGCGTACCTACGACCTGTGCGCACCTGTGGTTATGTGTTGAGATGTCTATTAACGAAATCCAAAGACTGGAGTGGATCCGACGACATCGAATTTTTCACCTAAAAAAATGTACAGTGTATAGTAAGGATTTTGGAGCCTTCCATGGCTCATCTTCCAACTGCCACAGCGGCCCAACTAGGCGTACCTACGACCTGTGCGGACCTGTAGTTATGTGTTGAGATGTCTATTAACGAAATCCAAAGACTGGAGTGGATCCGACGACATCGAATTTTTCACCTAAAAAAATGTACAGTGTATAGTAAGGATTTTGGAGCCTTCCATGGCTCATCTTCCAACTGCCACAGCGGCCCAACTAGGCGTACCTACGACCTGTGCGCACCTGTGGTTATGTGTTGAGATGTCTATTAACGAAATCCAAAGACTGGAGTGGATCCGACGACATCGAATTTTTCACCTAAAAAAATGTACAGTGTATAGTAAGGATTTTGGAGCCTTCCAGGGCTCATCTTCCAACTGCCATAGCGGTCCAACTAGGCGTACCTACGACCTGTGCGCACCTGTGGTTATGTGTTGAGATGTCTATTAACGAAATCCAAAGACTGGAGTGGATCCGACGACATCGAATTTTTCACCTAAAAAAATGTACAGTGTATAGTAAGGATTTTGGAGCCTTCCATGGCTCATCTTCCAACTGCCATAGCGGCCCAACTAGTCGTACCTACGACCTGTGCGCACCTGTAGTTATGTGTTGAGATGTCTATTAACGAAATCCAAAGACTGGAGTGGATCCGACGACATCGAATTTTTCACCTAAAAAAATGTACAGTGTATAGTAAGGATTTTGGAGCCTTTCCATGGCTCATCTTCCAACTGCCACAGCGGCCCAACTAGGCGTACCTACGACCTGTGCGCACCTGTGGTTATGTGTTGAGATGTCTATTAACGAAATCCAAAGACTGGAGTGGATCCGACGACATCGAATTTTTCACCTAAAAAAATGTACAGTGTATAGTAAGGATTTTGGAGCCTTCCATGGCTCATCTTCCAACTGCCACAGCGGCCCAACTAGGCGTACCTACGACCTGTGCGCACCTGTAGTTATGTGTTGAGATGTCTATTAACGAAATCCAAAGACTGGAGTGGATCCGACGACATCGAATTTTTCACCTAAAAAAATGTACAGTCTATAGTAAGGATTTTGGAGCCTTCCATGGCTCATCTTCCAACTGCCACAGCGGCCCAACTAGGCGTACCTACGACCTGTGCACACCTGTGGTTATGTGTTGAGATGTCTATTAACGAAATCCAAAGACTGGAGTGGATCCGACGACATCGAATTTTTCACCTAAAAAAATGTACAGTGTATAGTAAGGATTTTGGAGCCTTCCATGGCTCATCTTCCAACTGCCACAGCGGCCCAACTAGGCGTACCTACGACCTGTGCGCACCTGTATTTATGTGTTGAGATGTCTATTAACGAAATCCAAAGACTGGAGTACAGTAGTAAGGCTTTTGGAGCCTTCCATGGCTCATCTTCCAACTGCCACAGCGGCCCAACTAGGCGTACCTACGACCTGTGCGCACCTGTAGTTATGTGTTGAGATGTCTATTAACGAAATCCAAAGACTGGAGTGGATCCGACGACATCGAATTTTTCACCTAAAAAAATGTACAGTGTATAGTAAGGATTTTGGAGCCTTCCATGGCTCATCTTCCAACTGCCACAGCGGCCCAACTAGGCGTACCTACGACCTGTGCGCACCTGTGGTTATGTGTTGAGATGTCTATTAACGAAATCCAAAGACTGGAGTGGATCCGACGACATCGAATTTTTCACCTAAAAAAATGTACAGTGTATCGTAAGGATTTTGGAGCCTTCCAGGGCTCATCTTCCAACTGCCATAGCGGTCCAACTAGGCCTACCTACGACCTGTGCGCATCTGTGGTTATGTGTTGAGATGTCTATTAACGAAATCAAAAGACTGGAGTGGATCCGACGACATCGAATTTTTCACCTAAAAAAATGTACAGTGTATAGTAAGGATTTTGGAGCCTTCCATGGCTCATCTTCCAACTGCCATAGCGGCCCAACTAGGCGTACCTACGACCTGTGCGCACCTGTGGTTATGTGTTGAGATGTCTATTAACGAAATCCAAAGACTGGAGTGGATCCGACGACATCGAATTTTTCACCTAAAAAAATGTACAGTGTATAGTAAGGATTTTGGAGCCTTTCCATGGCTCATCTTCCAACTGCCACAGCGGCCCAACTAGGCGTAACTACGACCTGTGCGCACCTGTGGTTATGTGTTGAGATGTCTATTAACGAAATCCAAAGACTGGAGTGGATCCGACGACATCGAATTTTTCACCTAAAAAAATGTACAGTGTATAGTAAGGATTTTGGAGCCTTCCTTGGCTCATCTTCCAACTGCCACAGCGGCCCAACTAGGCGTACCTACGACCTGTGCGCACCTGTAGTTATGTGTTGAGATGTCTATTAACGAAATCCAAAGACTGGAGTGGATCCGACGACATCGAATTTTTCACCTAAAAAAATGTACAGTCTATAGTAAGGATTTTGGAGCCTTCCATGGCTCATCTTCCAACTGCCACAGCGGCCCAACTAGGCGTACCTACGACCTGTGCGCACCTGTGGTTATGTGTTGAGATGTCTATTAACGAAATCCAAAGACTGGAGTGGATCCGACGACATCGAATTTTTCACCTAAAAAAATGTACAGTGTATAGTAAGGATTTTGGAGCCTTCCATGGCTCATCTTCCAACTGCCACAGCGTATGTGTATTAACGAAATCCAAGGACTGGAGTGGATCCGACGACATCGAATTTTTCACCTAAAAAAATGTACAGTGTATAGTAAGGATTTTGGAGCCTTCCATGGCTCATCTTCCAACTGCCACAGCGTATGTGTATTAACGAAATCCAAGGACTGGAGTGGATCCGACGACATCGAATTTTTCACCTTAAAAAAATGTACAGTGTATAGTAAGGATTTTGGAGCCTTTCCATGGCTCATCTTCCAACTGCCACAGCGGCCCAACTAGGCGTACCTACGACCTGTGCGCACCTGTGGTTATGTGTTGAGATGTGTATTAACGAAATCCAAAGACTGGAGTGGATCCGACGACATCGAATTTTTCACCTAAAAAAATGTACAGTGTATAGTAAGGATTTTGGAGCCTTCCATGGCTCATCTTCCAACTGCCATAGCGGCCCAACTAGGCGTACCTACGACCTGTGCGCACCTGTGGTTATGTGTTGAGATGTCTATTAACGAAATCCAAAGACTGGAGTGGATCCGACGACATCGAATTTTTCACCTAAAAAAATGTACAGTGTATAGTAAGGATTTTGGAGCCTTCCACGGCTCATCTTCCAACTGCCATAGCGGTCCAACTAGGCGTACCTACGACCTGTGCGCACCTGTGGTTATGTGTTGAGATGTCTATTAACGAAATCCAAAGACTGGAGTGGATCCGACGACATCGAATTTTTTACCTAAAAAAATGTACAGTGTATAGTAAGGATTTTGGAGCCTTCCATGGCTCATCTTCCAACTGCCACAGCGGCCCAACTAGGCGTACCTACGACCTGTGCGCACCTGTGGTTATGTGTTGAGATGTGTATTAACGAAATCCAAAGACTGGAGTGGATCCGACGACATCGAATTTTTCACCTAAAAAAATGTACAGTGTATAGTAAGGATTTTGGAGCCTTTCCATGGCTCATCTTCCAACTGCCACAGCGGCCCAACTAGGCGTACCTACGACCTGTGCGCACCTGTGGTTATGTGTTGAGATGTGTATTAACGAAATCCAAAGACTGGAGTGGATCCGACGATATCGAATTTTTCACCTAAAAAAATGTACAGTGTATAGTAAGGATTTTGGAGCCTTTCCATGGCTCATCTTCCAACTGCCACAGCGGCCCAACTAGGCGTACCTACGACCTGTGCGCACCTGTGGTTATGTGTTGAGATGTGTATTAACTAAATCCAAAGACTGGAGTGGATCCGACGACATCGAATTTTTCACCTAAAAAAATGTACAGTGTTTAGTAAGGATTTTGGAGCCTTCCATGGCTCATCTTCCAACTGCCACAGCGGCCCAACTAGGCGTACCTACAACCTGTGCGCACCTGTACTTATGTGTTGAGATGTCTATTAACGAAATCCAAAGACTGGAGTGGATCCGACGACATCCAATTTTTCACCTAAAAAAATGTACAGTGTACAGTGCCTTCCATGGCTCATCTTCCAACTGCCATAGCGGCCCAACTAGGCGTACCTACGACTTGTGCGCACCTGTGGTTATGTGTTGAGATGTCTATTAACGAAATCCAAAGACTGGAGTGGATCCGACGACATCGAATTTTTCACCTAAAAAAATGTACAGTGTACAGTAAGGATTTTGGAGCCTTCCATGGCTCATCTTCCAACTGCCACAGCGGCCCAACTAGGCGTACCTACGACCTGTGCGCACCTGTGGTTATGTGTTGAGATGTCTATTAACGAAATCCAAAGACTGGAGTGGATCCGACGACATCGAATTTTTCACCTAAAAAAATGTACAGTGTATAGTAAGGATTTTGGAGCCTTCCATGGCTCATCTTCCAACTGCCACAGCGGCCCAACTAGGCGTACCTACGACCTGTGCGCACCTGTACTTATGTGTTGAGATGTCTATTAACGAAATCCAAAGACTGGAGTGGATCCGACGACATCCAATTTTTCACCTAACAAAATGTACAGTGTATAGTAAGGATTTTGGAGCCTTCCATGGCTCATCTTCCAACTGCCACAGCGGCCCAACTAGGCGTACCTACGACCTGTGCGCACCTGTAGCTGTGTGTTGAGATGTCTATTAACGAAATCCAAAGACTGGAGTGGATCCGACGACATCGAATTTTTCACCTAAAAAAATGTACAGTGTATAGTAAAGATTTTGGAGCCTTTCCATGGCTCATCTTCCAACTGCCACAGCGGCCCAACTAGGCGTACCTACGACCTGTGCGCACCTGTGGTTATGTGTTGAGATGTGTATTAACGAAATCCAAAGACTGGAGTGGATCCGACGACATGGAATTTTTCACCTAAAAAAATGTACAGTGTATAGTAAGGATTTTGGAGCCTTCCATGGCTCATCTTTCAACTGCCACAGCGGCCCAACTAGGCGTACCTACGACCTGTGCGCACCTGTGGTTATGTGTTGAGATGTGTATTAACGAAATCCAAAGACTGGAGTGGATCCGACGACATCGAATTTTTCACCTAAAAAAATGTACAGTGTGTAGTAAGGATTTTGGAGCCTTTCCATGGCCCATCTTCCAACTGCCACAGCGGCCCAACTAGGCGTACCTACGACCTGTGCGCACCTGTGGTTATGTGTTGAGATGTGTATTAACGAAATCCAAAGACTGGAGTGGATCCGACGACATCGAATTTTTCACCTAAAAAAATGTACAGTGTATAGTAAGGATTTTAGAGCCTTTCCATGGCTCATCTTCCAACTGCCACAGCGGCCCAACTAGGCGTACCTACTACCTGTGCGCACCTGTGGTTATGTGTTGAGATGTCTATTAACGAAATCCAAAGACTGGAGTGGATCCGACGACATCGAATTTTTCACCTAAAAAAATGTACAGTGTATAGTAAGGATTTTGGAGCCTTTCCATGGCTCATCTTCCAACTGCCACAGCGGCCCAACTAGGCGTACCTACGACCTGTGCGCACCTGTGGTTATGTGTTGAGATGTCTATTAACGAAATCCAAAGACTGGAGTGGATCCGACGACATCGAATTTTTCACCTAAAAAAATGTACAGTGTATAGTAAGGATTTTGGAGCCTTCCATGGCTCATCTTCCAACTGCCATAGCGGCCCAACTAGGCGTACCTACGACCTGTGCGCACCTGTGGTTATGTGTTGAGATGTCTATTAACGAAATCCAAAGACTGGAGTGGATCCGACGACATCGAATTTTTCACCTAAAAAAATGTACAGTGTATAGTAAGGATTTTGGAGCCTTCCATGGCTCATCTTCCAACTGCCACAGCGGCCCAACTAGGCGTACCTACGACCTGTGCGCACCTGTAGTTATGTGTTGAGATGTCTATTAACGAAATCCAAAGACTGGAGTGGATCCGACGACATCGAATTTTTCACCTAAAAAAATGTACAGTGTATAGTAAGGATTTTGGAGCCTTCCATGGCTCATCTTCCAACTGCCACAGCGGCCCAACTAGGCGTACCTACGACCTGTGCGCACCTGTAGTTATGTGTTGAGATGTCTATTAACGAAATCCAAAGACTGGAGTGGATCCGACGACATCGAATTTTTCACCTAAAAAAATGTACAGTGTATAGTAAGGATTTTGGAGCCTTCCATGGCTCATCTTCCAACTGCCATAGCGGCCCAACTAGGCGTACCTACGACCTGTGCGCACCTGTGGTTATGTGTTGAGATGTCTATTAACGAAATCCAAAGACTGGAGTGGATCCGACGACATCGAATTTTTCACCTAAAAAAATGTACAGTGTATAGTAAGGATTTTGGAGCCTTTCCATGGCTCATCTTCCAACTGCCACAGCGGCCCAACTAGGCGTACCTACGACCTGTGCGCACCTGTGGTTATGTGTTGAGATGTGTATTAACGAAATCCAAAGACTGGAGTGGATCCGACGACATCGAATTTTTCACCTAAAAAAATGTACAGTGTATAGTAAGGATTTTGGAGCCTTCCATGGCTCATCTTCCAACTGCCATAGCGGCCCAACTAGGCGTACCTACGATCTGTGCGCACCTGTGGTTATGTGTTGAGATGTCTATTAACGAAATCCAAAGACTGGAGTGGATCCGACGACATCGAATTTTTCACCTAAAAAAATGTACAGTGTATAGTAAGGATTTTGGAGCCTTTCCATGGCTCATCTTCCAACTGCCACAGCGGCCCAACTAGGCGTACCTACGACCTGTGCGCACCTGTGGTTATGTGTTGAGATGTGTATTAACGAAATCCAAAGACTTTAGTGGATCCGACGACATCGAATTTTTCACCTAAAAAAATGTACAGTGTATAGTAAGGATTTTGGAGCCTTCCATGGCTCATCTTCCAACTGCCACAGCGGCCCAACTAGGCGTACCTACGACCTGTGCGCACCTGTAGTTATGTGTTGAGATGTCTATTAACGAAATCCAAAGACTGGAGTGGATCCGACGACATCAAATTTTTCACCTAAAAAAATGTACTGTGTATAGTAAGGATTTTGGAGCCTTCCATGGCTCATCTTCCAACTGCCATAGCGGCCCAACTAGGCGTACCTACGACCTGTGCGCACCTGTGGTTATGTGTTGAGATGTCTATTAACGAAATCCAAAGACTGGAGTGGATCCGACGACATCGAATTTTTCACCTAAGAAAATGTACATTGTATAGTAAGGATTTTGGAGCCTTTCCATGGCTCATCTTCCAACTGCCACAGCGGCCCAACTAGGCGTACCTACGACCTGTGCGCACCTGTGGTTATGTGTTGAGATGTGTATTAACGAAATCCAAAGACTGGAGTGGATCCGACGACATCGAATTTTTCACCTAAAAAAATGTACAGTGTATAGTAAGGATTTTGGAGCCTTTCCATGGCTCATCTTCCAACTGCCACAGCGGCCCAACTAGGCATACCTACGACCTGTGCGCACCTGTAGTTATGTGTTGAGATGTCTATTAACGAAATCCAAAGACTGGAGTGGATCCGACGACATCGAATTTTTCACCTAAAAAAATGTACAGTGTATAGTAAGGATTTTGGAGCCTTTCCATGGCTCATCTTCCAACTGCCACAGCGGCCCAACTAGGCGTACCTACGACCTGTGCGCACCTGTGGTTATGTGTTGAGATGTGTATTAACGAAATCCAAAGACTGGAGTGGATCCGACGACATCAAATTTTTCACCTAAAAAAATGTACTGTGTATAGTAAGGATTTTGGAGCCTTCCATGGCTCATCTTCCAACTGCCATAGCGGCCCAACTAGGCGTACCTACGACCTGTGCGCACCTGTGGTTATGTGTTGAGATGTCTATTAACGAAATCCAAAGACTGGAGTGGATCCGACGACATCGAATTTTTCACCTAAAAAAATGTACAGTGTATAGTAAGGATTTTGGAGCCTTCCATGGCTCATCTTCCAACTGCCACAGCGGCCCAACTAGGCGTACCTACGACCTGTGCGCACCTGTAGTTATGTGTTGAGATGTCTATTAACGAAATCCAAAGACTGGAGTGGATCCGACGACATCGAATTTTTCACCTAAAAAAATGTACAGTGTATAGTAAGGATTTTGGAGCCTTCCATGGCTCATCTTCCAACTGCCATAGCGGCCCAACTAGGCGTACCTACGACCTGTGCGCACCTGTGGTTATGTGTTGAGATGCCTATTAACGAAATCCAAAGACTGGAGTGGATCCGACGACATCGAATTTTTCACCTAAAAAAATGTACAGTGTATAGTAAGGATTTTGGAGCCTTTCCATGGCTCATCTTCCAACTGCCACAGCGGCCCAACTAGGCGTACCTACGACCTGTGCGCACCTGTGGTTATGTGTTGAGATGTGTATTAACGAAATCCAAAGACTGGAGTGGATCCGACGACATCGAATTTTTCACCTAAAAAAATGTACAGTGTATAGTAAGGATTTTGGAGCCTTCCATGGCTCATCTTCCAACTGCCATAGCGGCCCAACTAGGCGTACCTACGATCTGTGCGCACCTGTGGTTATGTGTTGAGATGTCTATTAACGAAATCCAAAGACTGGAGTGGATCCGACGACATCGAATTTTTCACCTAAAAAAATGTACAGTGTATAGTAAGGATTTTGGAGCCTTTCCATGGCTCATCTTCCAACTGCCACAGCGGCCCAACTAGGCGTACCTACGACCTGTGCGCACCTGTGGTTATGTGTTGAGATGTGTATTAACGAAATCCAAAGACTTTAGTGGATCCGACGACATCGAATTTTTCACCTAAAAAAATGTACAGTGTATAGTAAGGATTTTGGAGCCTTCCATGGCTCATCTTCCAACTGCCACAGCGGCCCAACTAGGCGTACCTACGACCTGTGCGCACCTGTAGTTATGTGTTGAGATGTCTATTAACGAAATCCAAAGACTGGAGTGGATCCGACGATATCAAATTTTTCACCTAAAAAAATGTACTGTGTATAGTAAGGATTTTGGAGCCTTCCATGGCTCATCTTCCAACTGCCATAGCGGCCCAACTAGGCGTACCTACGACCTGTGCGCACCTGTGGTTATGTGTTGAGATGTCTATTAACGAAATCCAAAGACTGGAGTGGATCCGACGACATCGAATTTTTCACCTAAGAAAATGTACATTGTATAGTAAGGATTTTGGAGCCTTTCCATGGCTCATCTTCCAACTGCCACAGCGGCCCAACTAGGCGTACCTACGACCTGTGCGCACCTGTGGTTATGTGTTGAGATGTGTATTAACGAAATCCAAAGACTTTAGTGGATCCGACGACATCGAATTTTTCACCTAAAAAAATGTACAGTGTATAGTAAGGATTTTGGAGCCTTCCATGGCTCATCTTCCAACTGCCATAGCGGCCCAACTAGGCGTACCTACGATCTGTGCGCACCTGTGGTTATGTGTTGAGATGTCTATTAACGAAATCCAAAGACTGGAGTGGATCCGACGACATCGAATTTTTCACCTAAAAAATTGTACAGTGTATAGTAAGGATTTTGGAGCCTTTCCATGGCTCATCTTCCAACTGCCACAGCGGCCCAACTAGGCGTACCTACGACCTGTGCGCACCTGTGGTTATGTGTTGAGATGTGTATTAACGAAATCCAAAGACTGGAGTGGATCCGACGACATCGAATTTTTCACCTAAAAAAATGTACAGTGTATAGTAAGGATTTTGGAGCCTTCCATGGCTCATCTTCCAACTGCCACAGCGGCCCAACTAGGCGTACCTACGACCTGTGCGCACCTGTAGTTATGTGTTGAGATGTCTATTAACGAAATCCAAAGACTGGAGTGGATCCGACGACATCGAATTTTTCACCTAAAAAAATGTACAGTGTATAGTAAGGATTTTGGAGCCTTTCCATGGCTCATCTTCCAACTGCCACAGCGGCCCAACTAGGCGTACCTACGACCTGTGCGCACCTGTGGTTATGTGTTGAGATGTGTATTAACGAAATCCAAAGACTGGAGTGGATCCGACGACATCAAATTTTTCACCTAAAAAAATGTACTGTGTATAGTAAGGATTTTGGAGCCTTCCATGGCTCATCTTCCAACTGCCATAGCGGCCCAACTAGGCGTACCTACGACCTGTGCGCACCTGTGGTTATGTGTTGAGATGTCTATTAACGAAATCCAAAGACTGGAGTGGATCCGACGACATCGAATTTTTCACCTAAAAAAATGTACAGTGTATAGTAAGGATTTTGGAGCCTTCCATGGCTCATCTTCCAACTGCCACAGCGGCCCAACTAGGCGTACCTACGACCTGTGCGCACCTGTAGTTATGTGTTGAGATGTCTATTAACGAAATCCAAAGACTGGAGTGGATCCGACGACATCGAATTTTTCACCTAAAAAAATGTACAGTGTATAGTAAGGATTTTGGAGCCTTTCATGGCTCATCTTCCAACTGCCATAGCGGCCCAACTAGGCGTACCTACGACCTGTGCGCACCTGTGGTTATGTGTTGAGATGTCTATTAACGAAATCCAAAGACTGGAGTGGATCCGACGACATCGAATTTTTCACCTAAAAAAATGTACAGTGTATAGTAAGGATTTTGGAGCCTTCCATGGCTCATCTTCCAACTGCTACAGCGGCCCAACTAGGCGTACCTACGACCTGTGCGCACCTGGAGTTATGTGTTGAGATGTCTATTAACGAAATCCAAAGACTGGAGTGGATCCGACGACATCGAATTTTTCACCTAAAAAAATGTACAGTGTATAGTAAGAATTTTGGAGCCTTCCATGGCTCATCTTCCAACTGCCACAGCGGCCCAACTAGGCGTACCTACGACCTGTGCGCACCTGTAGTTATGTGTTGAGATGTCTATTAACGAAATCCAAAGACTGGAGTGGATCCGACGACATCGAATTTTTCACCTAAAAAAATGTACAGTGTATAGTAAGGATTTTGGAGCCTTTCATGGCTCATCTTCCAACTGCCATAGCGGCCCAACTAGGCGTACCTACGACCTGTGCGCACCTGTGGTTATGTGTTGAGATGTCTATTAACGAAATCCAAAGACTGGAGTGGATCCGACGACATCGAATTTTTCACCTAAAAAAATGTACAGTGTATAGTAAGGATTTTGGAGCCTTCCATGGCTCATCTTCCAACTGCTACAGCGGCCCAACTAGGCGTACCTACGACCTGTGCGCACCTGGAGTTATGTGTTGAGATGTCTATTAACGAAATCCAAAGACTGGAGTGGATCCGACGACATCGAATTTTTCACCTAAAAAAATGTACAGTGTATAGTAAGAATTTTGGAGCCTTCCATGGCTCATCTTCCAACTGCCACAGCGGCCCAACTAGGCGTACCTACGACCTGTGCGCACCTGGAGTTATGTGTTGAGATGTCTATTAACGAAATCCAAAGACTGGAGTGGATCCGACGACATCGAATTTTTCACCTAAAAAAATGTACAGTGTATAGTAAGAATTTTGGAGCCTTCCATGGCTCATCTTCCAACTGCCACAGCGGCCCAACTAGGCGTACCTACGACCTGTGCGCACCTGTAGTTATGTGTTGAGATGTCTATTAACGAAATCCAAAGACTGGAGTGGATCCGACGACATCGAATTTTTCACCTAAAAAAATGTACAGTGTATAGTAAGGATTTTGGAGCCTTCCATGGCTCATCTTCCAACTGCCATAGCGGCCCAACTAGGCGTACCTACGACCTGTGCGCACCTGTGGTTATGTGTTGAGATGTCTATTAACGAAATCCAAAGACTGGAGAGGATCCAACGACATCAAATTTTTCACCTAAAAAAATGTACAGTGTATAGTAAGGATTTTGGAGCCTTTCCATGGCTCATCTTCCAACTGCCACAGCGGCCCAACTAGGCGTACCTACGACCTGTGCGCACCTGTGGTTATGTGTTGAGATGTCTATTAACGAAATCCAAAGACTGGAGTGGATCCGACGACATCGAATTTTTCACCTAAAAAAATGTACAGTGTATAGTAAGGATTTTGGAGCCTTTCCATGGCTCATCTTCCAACTGCCACAGCGGCCCAACTAGGCGTACCTACGACCTGTGCGCACCTGTGGTTATGTGTTGAGATGTGTATTAACGAAATCCAAAGACTGGAGTGGATCCGACGACATCGAATTTTTCACCTAAAAAAATGTACAGTGTATAGTAAGAATTTTGGAGCCTTCCATGGCTCATCCTCCAACTGCCATAGCGGCCCAACTAGGCGTACCTACGACCTGTGCGCACCTGTGGTTATGTGCTGAGATGTCTATTAACGAAATCCAAAGACTGGAGTGGATCCGACGACATCGAATTTTTCACCTAAAAAAATGTACAGTGTATAGTAAGGATTTTGGAGCCTTCCATGGCTCATCTTCCAACTGCCACAGCGGCCCAACTAGGCGTACCTACGACCTGTGCGCACCTGTGGTTATGTGTTGAGATGTCTATTAACGAAATCCAAAGACTGGAGTGGATCCGACGACATCGAATTTTTCACCTAAAAAAGATGTACAGTGTATAGTAAGGATTTTAGAGCCTTCCATGGCTCATCTTCCAACTGCCACAGCGGCCCAACTAGGCGTACCTACGACCTGTGCGCACCTGTGGTTATGTGTTGAGATGTGTATTAACGAAATGCAAAGACTGGAGTGGATCCGACGACATCGAATTTTTCACCTAAAAAAATGTACAGTGTATAGTAAGGATTTTGGAGCCTTCCATGGCTCATCTTCCAACTGCCATAGCGGCCCAACTAGGCGTACCTACGACCTGTGCGCACCTGTGGTTATGTGTTGAGATGTCTATTAACGAAATCCAAAGACTGGAGTGGATCCGACGACATCGAATTTTTCACCTAAAAAAATGTACAGTGTATAGTAAGGATTTTGTAGCCTTCCATAGCTCATCTTCCAACTGCCACAGCGGCCCAACTAGGCGTACCTACGACCTGTGCGCACCTGTGGTTATGTGTTGAGATGTCTATTAACGAAATCCAAAGACTGGAGTGGATCCGACGACATCGAATTTTTCACCTAACAAAATGTACAGTGTATAGTAAGGATTTTAGAGCCTTCCATGGCTCATCTTCCAGCTGCCACAGCGGCCCAACTAGGCGTACCTACGACCTGTGCGCACCTGTGGTTATGTGTTGAGATGTGTATTAACGAAATGCAAAGACTGGAGTGGATCCGACGACATCGAATTTTTCACCTAAAAAAATGTACAGTGTATAGTAAGGATTTTGGAGCCTTTCCATGGCTCATCTTCCAACTGCCACAGCGGCCCAACTAGGCGTACCTACGACCTGTGCGCACCTGTAGTTATGTGTTGAGATGTCTATTAACGAAATCCAAAGACTGGAGTGGATCCGACGACATCGAATTTTTCACCTAAAAAAATGTACAGTGTATAGTAAGGATTTTGGAGCCTTCCATGGCTCATCTTCCAACTGCCATAGCGGCCCAACTAGGCGTACCTACGCACCTGTGGTTATGTGTTGAGATGTCTATTAACGAAATCCAAAGACTATAGTGGATCCGACGACATCGAATTTTTCACCTAAAAAAATGTACAGTGTATAGTAAGGATTTTGGAGCCTTCCATGGCTCATCTTCCAACTGCCACAGCGGCCCAACTAGGCGTACCTACGACCTGTGCGCACCTGTGGTTATGTGTTGAGATGTCTATTAACGAAATCCAAAGACTGGAGTGGATCCGACGACATCGAATTTTTCACCTAAAAAAATGTACAGTGTATAGTAAGGATTTTGGAGCCTTTCCATGGCTCATCTTCCAACTGCCACAGCGGCCCAACTAGGCGTACCTACGACCTGTGCGCACCTGTGGTTATGTGTTGAGATGTCTATTAACGAAATCCAAAGACTGGAGTGGATCCGACGACATCGAATTTTTCACCTAAAAAAATGTACAGTGTATAGTAAGGATTTTGAAGCCTTTCCATGGCTCATCTTCGAACTGCCACAGCGGCCCAACTAGGCGTACCTACGACCTGTGCGCACCTGTGGTTATGTGTTGAGATGTGTATTAACGAAATCCAAAGACTGGAGTGGATCCGACGACATCGAATTTTTCACCTAAAAAAATGTACAGTGTATAGTAAGGATTTTGGAGCCTTCCATGGCTCATCTTCCAACTGCCATAGCGGCCCAACTAGGCGTACCTACGCACCTGTGGTTATGTGTTGAGATGTCTATTAACGAAATCCAAAGACTATAGTGGATCCGACGACATCGAATTTTTCACCTAAAAAAATGTACAGTGTATAGTAAGGATTTTGGAGCCTTCCATGGCTCATCTTCCAACTGCCACAGCGGCCCAACTAGGCGTACCTACGACCTGTGCGCACCTGTGGTTATGTGTTGAGATGTCTATTAACGAAATCCAAAGACTGGAGTGGATCCGACGACATCGAATTTTTCACCTAAAAAAATGTACAGTGTATAGTAAGGATTTTGGAGCCTTTCCATGGCTCATCTTCCAACTGCCACAGCGGCCCAACTAGGCGTACCTACGACCTGTGCGCACCTGTGGTTATGTGTTGAGATGTCTATTAACGAAATCCAAAGACTGGAGTGGATCCGACGACATCGAATTTTTCACCTAAAAAAATGTACAGTGTATAGTAAGGATTTTGAAGCCTTTCCATGGCTCATCTTCGAACTGCCACAGCGGCCCAACTAGGCGTACCTACGACCTGTGCGCACCTGTGGTTATGTGTTGAGATGTGTATTAACGAAATCCAAAGACTGGAGTGGATCCGACGACATCGAATTTTTCACCTAAAAAAATGTACAGTGTATAGTAAGGATTTTGGAGCCTTTCCATGGCTCATCTTCCAACTGCCACAGCGGCCCAACTAGGCGTACCTACGACCTGTGCGCACCTGTGGTTATGTGTTGAGATGTCTATTAACGAAATCCAAAGACTGGAGTGGATCCGACGACATCGAATTTTTCACCTAAAAAAATGTACAGTGTATAGTAAGGATTTTGGAGCCTTTCCATGGCTCATCTTCCAACTGCCACAGCGGCCCAACTAGGCGTACCTACGACCTGTGCGCACCTGTAGTTATGTGTTGAGATGTCTATTAACGAAATCCAAAGACTGGAGTGGATCCGACGACATCGAATTTTTCACCTAAAAAAATGTACAGTGTATAGTAAGGATATTGGAACCTTCCATGGCTCATCTTCCAACTGCCATAGCGGCCCAACTAGGCGTACCTACGACCTGTGCGCACCTGTGGTTATGTGTTGAGATGTCTATTAACGAAATCCAAAGACTGGAGTGGATCCGACGACATCGAATTTTTCACCTAAAAAAATGTACAGTGTATAGTAAGGATTTTGGAGCCTTCCATGGCTCATCTTCCAACTGCCACAGCGGCCCAACTAGGCGTACCTACGACCTGTTCGCACCTGTGGTTATGTGTTGAGATGTTTATTAACGAAATCCAAAGACTGGAGTGGATCCGACGACATCGAATTTTTCACCTAAAAAAATGTTCAGTAAGGATTTTAGAGCCTTTCCATGGCTCTTCTTCCAACTGCCACAGCGGCCCAACTAGGCGTACCTACGACCTGTGCGCACCTGTGGTTATGTGTTGAGATGTGTATTAACGAAATCCAAAGACTGGAGTGTATCCGACGACATCGAATTTTTCACCAAAACAAATGTACATTGTATAGTAAGGATTTTGGAGCCTTCCATGGCTCATCTTCCAACTGCCATAGCGGCCCAACTAGGCGTACCTACGACCTGTGCGCACCTGTGGTTATGTGTTGAGATGTCTATTAACGAAATCCAAAGACTGGAGTGGATCCGACGACATCGAATTTTTCACCTAAAAAAATGTACAGTGTATAGTAAGGATTTTGGAGCCTTCCATGGCTCATCTTCCAACTGCCACAGCGGCCCAACTAGGCGTACCTACGACCTGTGCGCACCTATGGTTATGTGTTGAGATGTGTATTAACGAAATCCAACGACTGGAGTGTATCCGACGACATCGAATTTTTCACCTAAAAAAATGTACAGTGTATAGTAAGGATCTTGGAGCCTTCCATGGCTCATCTTCCAACTGCCATAGCGGCCCAACTAGGCGTACCTACGACCTGTGCGCACCTGTGGTTATGTGTTGAGATGTCTATTAACGAAATCCAAAGACTGGAGTGGATCCGACGACATCGAATTTTTCACCTAAAAAAATGTACAGTGTATAGTAAGGATTTTGGAGCCTTTCCATGGCTCATCTTCCAACTGCCACAGCGGCCCAACTAGGCGTACCTACGACCTGTTCGCACCTGTGGTTATGTGTTGAGATGTTTATTAACGAAATCCAAAGACTGGAGTGGATCCGACGACATCGAATTTTTCACCTAAAAAAATGTTCAGTAAGGATTTTAGAGCCTTTCCATGGCTCTTCTTCCAACTGCCACAGCGGCCCAACTAGGCGTACCTACGACCTGTGCGCACCTGTGGTTATGTGTTGAGATGTGTATTAACGAAATCCAAAGACTGGAGTGTATCCGACGACATCGAATTTTTCACCTAAAAAAATGTACATTGTATAGTAAGGATTTTGGAGCCTTCCATGGCTCATCTTCCAACTGCCATAGCGGCCCAACTAGGCGTACCTACGACCTGTGCGCACCTGTGGTTATGTGTTGAGATGTCTATTAACGAAATCCAAAGACTGGAGTGGATCCGACGACATCGAATTTTTCACCTAAAAAAATGTACAGTGTATAGTAAGGATTTTGGAGCCTTCCATGGCTCATCTTCCAACTGCCACAGCGGCCCAACTAGGCGTACCTACGACCTGTGCGCACCTATGGTTATGTGTTGAGATGTGTATTAACGAAATCCAACGACTGGAGTGTATCCGACGACATCGAATTTTTCACCTAAAAAAATGTACAGTGTATAGTAAGGATTTTGGAGCCTTCCATGGCTCATCTTCCAACTGCCATAGCGGCCCAACTAGGCGTACCTACGACCTGTGTGCACCTGTGGTTATGTGTTGAGATGTCTATTAACGAAATCCAAAGACTGGAGTGTATCCGACGACATCGAATTTTTCACCTAAAAAAATGTACAGTGTATAGTAAGGATTTTGGAGCCTTTCCATGGCTCATCTTCCAACTGCCACAGCGGCCCAACTAGGCGTACCTACGACCTGTGTGCACCTGTGGTTATGTGTTGAGATGTCTATTAACGAAATCCAAAGACTGGAGTGTATCCGACGACATCGAATTTTTCACCTAAAAAAATGTACAGTGTATAGTAAGGATTTTGGAGCCTTCCATGGCTCATCTTCCAACTGCCATAGCGGCCCAACTAGGCGTACCTACGACCTGTGCGCACCTGTGGTTATGTGCTGAGATGTCTATTAACGAAATCCAAAGACTGGAGAGGATCCAACGACATCGAATTTTTCACCTAAAAAAATGTACAGTGTATAGTAAGGATTTTGGAGCCTTTCCATGGCTAATCTTCCAACTGCCACAGCGGCCCAACTAGGCGTACCTACGACCTGTGCGCACCTGTGGTTATGTGTTGAGATGTCTATTAACGAAATCCAAAGACTGGAGTGGATCCGACGACATCGAATTTTTCACCTAAAAAAATGTACAGTGTATAGTAAGGATTTTGGAGCCTTCCATGGCTCATCTTCCAACTGCCACAGCGGCCCAACTAGGCGTACCTACGACCTGTGCGCACCTGTGGTTATGTGTTGAGATGTGTATTAACGAAATCCAAAGACTGGAGTGGATCCGACGACATCGAATTTTTCACCTTAAAAAATGTACAGTGTATAGTAAGAATTTTGGAGCCTTCCATGGCTCATCCTCCAACTGCCATAGCGGCCCAACTAGGCGTACCTACGACCTGTGCGCACCTGTGGTTATGTGCTGAGATGTCTATTAACGAAATCCAAAGACTGGAGAGGATCCAACGACATC
Source organism: Eristalis pertinax (assembly GCA_907269125.1). Classification (NCBI taxonomy): domain Eukaryota; kingdom Metazoa; phylum Arthropoda; class Insecta; order Diptera; family Syrphidae; genus Eristalis; species Eristalis pertinax. The sequence continues at coordinate 13,099,852 of OU026147.1, forward strand.
GAATTTTTCACCTAAAAAAATGTACAGTGTATAGTAAGGATTTTGGAGCCTTTCCATGGCTAATCTTCCAACTGCCACAGCGGCCCAACTAGGCGTACCTACGACCTGTGCGCACCTGTGGTTATGTGTTGAGATGTGTATTAACGAAATCCAAAGACTGGAGTGGATCCGACGACATCGAATTTTTCACCTAAAAAAATGTACAGTGTATAGTAAGGATTTTGGAGCCTTTCCATGGCTCATCTTCCAACTGCCACAGCGGCCCAACTAGGCGTACCTACGACCTGTGCGTACCTGTGGTTATGTGTTGAGATGTCTATTAACGAAATCCAAAGACTGGAGTGGATCCGACGACATCGAATTTTTCACCAAAAAAAATGTACAGTGTATAGTAAGGATTTTGGAGCCTTCCATGGCTCATCTTCCAACTGCCATAGCGGCCCAACTAGGCGTACCTACGACCTGTGCGCACCTGTGGTTATGTGTTGAGATGTCTATTAACGAAATCCAAAGACTGGAGTGGATCCGACGACATCGAATTTTTCACCTAAAAATATGTACAGTGTATAGTAAGAATTTTGGAGCCTTCCATGGCTCATCTTCCAACTGCCATAGCGGCCCAACTAGGCGTACCTACGACCTGTGCGCACCTGTGGTTATGTGTTGAGATGTCTATTAACGAAATCCAAAGACTGGAGAGGATCCAACGACATCGAATTTTTCACCTAAAAAAATGTACAGTGTATAGTAAGGATTTTGGAGCCTTTCCATGGCTCATCTTCCAACTGCCACAGCGGCCCAACTAGGCGTACCTACGACCTGTGCGCACCTGTGGTTATGTGTTGAGATGTGTATTAACGAAATCCAAAGACTGGAGTGGATCCGACGACATCGAATTTTTCACCTAAAAAAATGTACAGTGTATAGTAAGGATTTTGGAGCCTTTCCATGGCTCATCTTCCAACTGCCACAGCGGCCCAACTAGGCGTACCTACGACCTGTGCGCACCTGTGGTTATGTGTTGAGATGTGTATTAACGAAATCCAAAGACTGGAGTGGATCCGACGACATCGAATTTTTCACCTAAAAAAATGTACAGTGTATAGTAAGAATTTTGGAGCCTTCCATGGCTAATCTTCCAACTGCCACAGCGGCCCAACTAGGCGTACCTACGACTGTGCGCACCTGTGGTTATGTGTTGAGATGTGTATTAACGAAATCCAAAGACTGGAGTGGATCCGACGACATCGAATTTTTCACCTAAAAAAATGTACAGTGTATAGTAAGGATTTTGGAGCCTTCCATGGCTCATCTTCCAACTGCCACAGCGGCCCAACTAGGCGTACCTACGACCTGTGCGCACCTGTGGTTATGTGTTGAGATGTCTATTAACTAAATCCAAAGACTGGAGTGGATCCGACGACATCGAATTTTTCACCTAAAAAAATGTACAGTGTATAGTAAGGATTTTGGAGCCTTTCCATGGCTCATCTTCGAACTGCCACAGCGGCCCAACTAGGGGTACCTACGACCTGTGCGCACCTGTGGTTATGTGTTGAGATGTCTATTAACGAAATCCAAAGACTGGAGTGGATCCGACGACATCGAATTTTTCACCTAAAAAAATGTACAGTGTATAGTAAGGATTTTGGAGCCTTCCATGGCTCATCTTCCAACTGCCACAGCGGCCCAACTAGGCGTACCTACGACCTGTGCGCACCTGTGGTTATGTGTTGAGATGTCTATTAACGAAATCCAAAGACTGGAGTGGATCCGACGACATCGAATTTTTCACCTAAAAAAATGTACAGTGTATAGTAAGGATTTTGGAGCCTTTCCATGGCTCATCTTCCAACGGCCGCAGCGGCCCAACTAGGCGTACCTACGACCTGTGCGCACCTGTGGTTATGTGTTGAGATGTGTATTAACGAAATCCAAAGACTGGAGTGGATCCGACGACATCGAATTTTTCACCTAAAAAAATGTACAGTGTATAGTAAGAATTTTGGAGCCTTCCATGGCTCATCCTCCAACTGCCATAGCGGCCCAACTAGGCGTACCTACGACCTGTGCGCACCTGTGGCTATTTGCTGAGATGTCTATTAACGAAATCCAAAGACTGGAGAGGATCCAACGACATCGAATTTTTCACCTAAAAAAATGTACAGTGTATAGTAAGGATTTTGGAGCCTTCCATGGCTCATCTTCCAACTGCCACAGCGGCCCAACTAGGCGTACCTACGACCTGTGCGCACCTGTAGTTATGTGTTGAGATGTCTATTAACGAAATCCAAAGACTGGAGTAGATCCGACGACATCGAATTTTTCACCTAAAAAAATGTACAGTGTATAGTAAGAATTTTGGAGCCTTCCATGGCTCATCCTCCAACTGCCATAGCGGCCCAACTAGGCGTACCTACGACCTGTGCGCACCTGTGGTTATGTGCTGAGATGTCTATTAACGAAATCCAAAGACTGGAGAGGATCCAACGACATCGAATTTTTCACCTAAAAAAATGTACAGTGTATAGTAAGAATTTTGGAGCCTTCCATGGCTCATCTTCCAACTGCCATAGCGGCCCAACTAGGCGTACCTACGACCTGTGCGCACCTGTGGTTATGTGCTGAGATGTCTATTAACGAAATCCAAAGACTGGAGAGGATCCAACGACATCGAATTTTTCACCTAAAAAAATGTACAGTGTATAGTAAGGATTTTGGAGCCTTTCCATGGCTCATCTTCGAACTGCCACAGCGGCCCAACTAGGCGTACCTACGACCTGTGCGCACCTGTGGTTATGTGTTGAGATGTGTATTAACGAAATCCAAAGACTGGAGTGGATCCGACGACATCGAATTTTTCACCTAAAAAAATGTACAGTGTATAGTAAGGATTTTGGAGCCTTTCCATGGCTCATCTTCCAACTGCCACAGCGGCCCAACTAGGCGTACCTACGACCTGTGCGCCCCTGTGGTTATGTGTTGAGATGTGTATTAACGAAATCCAAAGACTGGAGTGGATCCGACGACATCGAATTTTTCACCTAAAAAAATGTACAGTGTATAGTAAGGATTTTGGAGCCTTCCATGGCTCATCTTCCAACTGCCACAGCGGCCCAACTAGGCGTACCTACGACCTGTGCGCACCTGTGGTTATGTGTTGAGATGTCTATTAACGAAATCCAAAGACTGGAGTGGATCCGACGACATCGAATTTTTCACCTAAAAAAATGTACAGATGTACAGACGTACAAATGTACAAATGTACAAAATGTAAGGATTTTGGAGCCTTCCATGGCTCATCTTCCAACTGCCATAGCGGCCCAACTAGGCGTACCTACGACCTGTGCGCACCTGTGGTTATGTGTTGAGATGTCTATTAACGAAATCCAAAGACGGGAGTGGATCCGACGACATCGAATTTTTCACCTAAAAAAATGTACAGTGTATAGTAAGGATTTTGGTGCCTTTCCATGGCTCATCTTCCAACTGCCACAGCGGCCCAACTAGGCGTACCTACGACCTGTGCGCACCTGTAGTTATGTGTTGAGATGTCTATTAACGAAATCCAAAGACTGGAGTGGATCCGACGACATCGAATTTTTCACCTAAAAAAATGTACAGTGTATAGTAAGGATTTTGGAGCCTTCCATGGCTCATCTTCCAACTGCCATAGCGGCCCAACTAGGCGTACCTACGACCTGTGCGCACCTGTGGTTATGTGTTGAGATGTCTATTAACGAAATCCAAAGACTGGAGTGGATCCGACGACATCGAATTTTTCACCTAAAAAAATGTACAGTGTATAGTAAGGATTTTGGAGCCTTCCATGGCTCATCTTCCAACTGCCACAGCGGCCCAACTAGGCGTACCTACGACCTGTGCGCACCTGTGGTTATGTGTTGAGATGTCTATTAACGAAATCCAAAGACTGGAGTGGATTCGACGACATCGAATTTTTCACCTAAAAAAATGTACAGTGTATAGTAAGGATTTTGGAGCCTTCCATGGCTCATCTTCCAACTGCCACAGCGGCCCAACTAGGCGTACCTACGACCTGTGCGCACCTGTGGTTATGTGTTGAGATGTCTATTAACGAAATCCAAAGACTGGAGTGGATCCGACGACATCGAATTTTTCACCTAAAAAAATGTACAGTGTATAGTAAGGATTTTGGAGCCTTCCATGGCTCATCTTCCAACTGCCATAGCGGCCCAACTAGGCGTACCTACGACCTGTGCGCACCTGTAGTTATGTGTTGAGATGTCTATTAACGAAATCCAAGGACTGGAGTGGATCCGACGACATCGAATTTTTCACCTAAAAAAATGTACAGTGTACAGTAAGGATTTTGGAGCCTTCCATGGCTCATCTTCCAACTGCCACAGCGGCCCAACTAGGCGTACCTACGACCTGTGCGCACCTGTGGTTATGTGTTGAGATGTCTATTAACGAAATCCAAAGACTGGAGTGGATCCGACGACATCGAATTTTTCACCTAAAAAACTGTACAGTGTATAGTAAGGATTTTGGAGCCTTCCATGGCTCATCTTCCAACTGCCATAGCGGCCCAACTAGGCGTACCTACGACCTGTGCGCACCTGTGGTTATGTGTTGAGATGTCTATTAACGAAATCCAAAGACTGGAGTGGATCCGACGACATCGAATTTTTTACCTAAAAAAATGTACAGTGTATAGTAAGGATTTTGGAGCCTTCCATGGCTCATCTTCCAACTGCCACAGCGGCCCAACTAGGCGTACCTACGACCTGTGCGCACCTGTAGTTATGTGTTGAGATGTCTATTAACGAAATCCAAAGACTGGAGTGGATCCGACGACATCGAATTTTTCACCTAAAAAAATGTACAGTGTATAGTAAGGATTTTGGAGCCTTCCATGGCTCATCTTCCAACTGCCATAGCGGCCCAACTAGGCGTACCTACGACCTGTGCGCACCTGTGGTTATGTGTTGAGATGTCTATTAACGAAATCCAAAGACTGGAGTGGATCCGACGACATCGAATTTTTCACCTAAAAAAATGTACAGTGTATAGTAAGGATTTTGGAGCCTTCCATGGCTCATCTTCCAACTGCCACAGCGGCCCAACTAGGCGTACCTACGACCTGTGCGCACCTGTGGTTATGTGTTGAGATGTCTATTAACGAAATCCAAAGACTGGAGTGGATCCGACAACATCGAATTTTTCACCTAAAAAAATGTACAGTGTATAGTAAGGATTTTGGAGCCTTTCCATGGCTCATCTTCCAACTGCCACAGCGGCCCAACTAGGCGTACCTACGACCTGTGCGCACCTGTGGTTATGTGTTGAGATGTCTATTAACGAAATCCAAAGACTGGAGTGGATCCGACGACATCGAATTTTTCACCTAAAAAAATGTACAGTGTATAGTAAGGATTTTGGAGCCTTCCATGGCTCATCTTCCAACTGCCATAGCGGCCCAACTAGGCGTACCTACGACCTGTGCGCACCTGTGGTTATGTGTTGAGATGTCTATTAACGAAATCCAAAGACTGGAAAAATGTAGTGTATAGTAAGGATTTTGGAGCCTTCCATGGCTCTTCTTCCAACTGCCAACTAGGCGTACCTACGACCTGTGCGCACCTGTGGTTATGTGTTGAGATGTGTATTAACGAAATCCAAAGACTGGAGTGGATCCGACGACATCGAATTTTTCACCTAAAAAAATGTACAGTGTATAGTAAGGATTTTGGAGCCTTCCATGGCTCATCTTCCAACTGCCACAGCGGCCCAACTAGGCGTACCTACGACCTGTGCGCACCTGTGGTTATGTGTTGAGATGTCTATCAACGAAATCCAAAGACTGGAGTGGATCCGACGACATCGAATTTTCACCTAAAAAAATGTGCAGTGTATAGTAAGGATTTTGGAGCCTTCCATGGCTCATATTCCAACTGCCATAGCGGCCCAACTAGGCGTACCTACGACCTGTGCGCACCTGTGGTTATGTGTTGAGATGTCTATTAACGAAATCCAAAGACTGGAGTGGATCCGACGACATCGAATTTTTCACCTAAAAAAATGTACAGTGTATAGTAAGGATTTTGGAGCCTTCCATGGCTCATCTTCCAACTGCCATAGCGGCCCAACTAGGCGTACCTACGACCTGTGCGCACCTGTGGTTATGTGTTGAGATGTCTATTAACGAAATCCAAAGACTGGAGTGGATCCGACGACATCGAATTTTTCACCTAAAAAAATGTACAGTGTATAGTAAGGATTTTAGAGCCTTTCCATGGCTCATCTTCCAACTGCCACAGCGGCCCAACTAGGCGTACCTACGACCTGTGCGCACCTGTGGTTATGTGTTGAGATGTCTATTAACGAAATCCAAAGACTGGAGTGGATCCGACGACATCGAATTTTTCACCTAAAAAAATGTACAGTATATAGTAAGGATTTTGGAGCCTTCCATGGCTCATCTTCCAACTGCCAACTAGGCGTACCTACGACCTGTGCGCACCTGTGGTTATGTGTTGAGATGTCTATTAACGAAATCCAAAGACTGGAGTGGATCCGACGACATCGAATTTTTCACCTAAAAAAATGTACAGTGTATAGTAAGGATTTTGGAGCCTTCCATGGCTCATCTTCCAACTGCCACAGCGGCCCAACTAGGCGTACCTACGACCTGTGCGCACCTGTGGTTATGTGTTGAGATGTCTATTAACGAAATCCAAAGACTGGAGTGGATCCGACGACATCGAATTTTTCACCTAAAAAAATGTACAGTGTATAGTAAGGATTTTGGAGCCTTCCATGGCTCATCTTCCAACTGCCATAGCGGCCCAACTAGGCGTACCTACGACCTGTGCGCACCTGTGGTTATGTGTTGAGAAGTTTATTAACGAAATCCAAAGACTGGAGTGGATCCCACGACATCGAATTTTTCACCTAAAAAAATGTACAGTGTATAGTAAGGATTTTGGAGCCTTCCATGGCTCATCTTCCAACTGCCAACTAGGCGTACCTACGACCTGTGCGCACCTGTGGTTATGTGTTGAGATGTGTATTAACGAAATCCAAAGACTGGAGTGGATCCGACGACATCGAATTTTTCACCTAAAAAAATGTACAGTGTATAGTAAGGACTTTGGAGCCTTCCATGGCTCATCTTCCAACTGCCACAGCGGCCCAACTAGGCGTACCTACGACCTGTGCGCACCTGTGGTTATGTGTTGAGATGTCTATTAACGAAATCCAAAGACTGGAGTGGATCCGACGACATCGAATTTTTCACCTAAAAAAATGTACAGTGTATAGTAAGGATTTTAGAGCCTTTCCATGGCTCATCTTCCAACTGCCACAGCGGCCCAACTAGGCGTACCTACGACCTGTGCGCACCTGTGGTTATGTGTTGAGATGTCTATTAACGAAATCCAAAGACTGGAGTGGATCCGACGACATCGAATTTTTCACCTAAAAAAATGTACAGTGTATAGTAAGGATTTTGGAGCCTTTCCATGGCTCATCTTCCAACTGCCACAGCGGCCCAACTAGGCGTACCTACGACCTGTGCGCACCTGTGGTTATGTGTTGAGATGTGTATTAACGAAATCCAAAGACTGGAGTGGATCCGACGACATCGAATTTTTCACCTAAAAAAATGTACAGTGTATAGTAAGGATTTTGGAGCCTTTCCATGGCTCATCTTCCAACTGCCACAGCGGCCCAACTAGGCGTACCTACGACCTGTGCGCACCTGTGGTTTTGTGTTGAGATGTCTATTAACGAAATCCAAAGACTGGAGTGGATCCCACGACATCGAATTTTTCACCTAAAAAAATGTACAGTGTATAGTAAGGATTTTGGAGCCTTCCATGGCTCATCTTCCAACTGCCACAGCGGCCCAACTAGGCGTACCTACGACCTGTGCGCACCTGTGGTTATGTGTTGAGATGTCTATTAACGAAATCCAAAGACTGGAGTGGATCCGACGACATCGAATTTTTCACCTAAAAAAATGTACAGTGTATAGTAAGGATTTTGGAGCCTTCCATGGCTCATCTTCCAACTGCCACAGCGGCCCAACTAGGCGTACCTACGACCTGTGCGCACCTGTAGTTATGTGTTGAGATGTCTATTAACGAAATCCAAAGACTGGAGTGGATCCGACGACATCGAATTTTTCACCTAAGAAAATGTACAGTGTATAGTAAGGATTTTGGAGCTTTCCATGGCTCATCTTCCAACTGCCATAGCGGCCCAACTAGGCGTACCTACGACTTGTGCGCACCTGTGGTTATGTGTTGAGATGTCTATTAACGAAATCCAAAGACTGGAGTGGATCCGACGACATCGAATTTTTCACCTAAAAAAATGTACAGTGTATAGTAAGGATTTTGGAGCCTTTTCATGGCTCATCTTCCAACTGCCACAGCGGCCCAACTAGGCGTACCTACGACCTGTGCGCACCTGTGGTTATGTGTTGAGATGTCTATTAACGAAATCCAAAGACTGGAGTGGATCCGACGACATCGAATTTTTCACCTAAAAAAATGTACAGTGTATAGTAAGGATTTTGGAGCCTTTCCATGGCTCATCTTCCAACTGCCACAGCGGCCCAACTAGGCGTACCTACGACCTGTGCGCACCTGTGGTTATGTGTTGAGATGTCTATTAACGAAATCCAAAGACTGGAGTGGATCCGACGACATCGAATTTTTCACCTAAAAAAATGTACAGTGTATAGTAAAGATTTTGGAGCCTTTTCATGGCTCATCTTCCAACTGCCACAGCGGCCCAACTAGGCGTACCTACGACCTGTGCACACCTGTGGTTATGTGTTGAGATGTGTATTAACGAAATCCAAAGACTGGAGTGGATCCGACGACATCGAATTTTTCACCTAAAAAAATGTACAGTGTATAGTAAGGATTTTGGAGCCTTTCCATGGCTCATCTTCCAACTGCCACAGCGGCCCAACTAGGCGTACCTACGACCTGTGCGCACCTGTAGTTATGTGTTGAGATGTCTATTAACGAAATCCAAAGACTGGAGTGGATCCGACGACATCGAATTTTTCACCTAAAAAAATGTACAGTGTATAGTAAGGATTTTGGAGCCTTTCCATGGCTCATCTTCCAACTGCCACAGCGGCCCAACTAGGCGTACCTACGACCTGTGCGCACCTGTGGTTATGTGTTGAGATGTCTATTAACGAAATCCAAAGACTGGAGTGGATCCGACGACATCGAATTTTTCACCTAAAAAAATGTACAGTGTATAGTAAGGATTTTGGAGCCTTTCCATGGCTCATCTTCCAACTGCCACAAAGGCCCAACTAGGCGTACCTACGACCTGTGCACACCTGTGGTTATGTGTTGAGATGTGTATTAACGAAATCCAAAGACTATAGTGGATCCGACGACATCGAATTTTTCACCTAAAAAAATGTACAGTGTATAGTAAGGATTTTGGAGCCTTTCCATGGCTCATCTTCCAACTGCCACAGCGGCCCAACTAGGCGTACCTACGACCTGTGCGCACCTGTAGTTATGTGTTGAGATGTCTATTAACGAAATCCAAAGACTGGAGTGGATCCGACGACATCGAATTTTTCACCTAAAAAAATGTACAGTGTATAGTAAGGATTTTGGAGCCTTTCCATGGCTCATCTTCCAACTGCCACAGCGGCCCAACTAGGCGTACCTACGACCTGTGCGCACCTGTGGTTATGTGTTGAGATGTCTATTAACGAAATCCAAAGACTGGAGTGGATCCGACGACATCGAATTTTTCACCTAAAAAAATGTACAGTGTATAGTAAGGATTTTGGAGCCTTTCCATGGCTCATCTTCCAACTGCCACAGCGGCCCAACTAGGCGTACCTACGACCTGTGCGCACCTGTGGTTATGTGTTGAGATGTCTATTAACGAAATCCAAAGACTGGAGTGGATCCGACGACATCGAATTTTTCACCTAAAAAAATGTACAGTGTATAGTAAGGATTTTGGAGCCTTTCCATGGCTCATCTTCCAACTGCCACAGCGGCCCAACTAGGCGTACCTACGACCTGTGCGCACCTGTGGTTATGTGTTGAGATGTGTATTAACGAAATCCAAATACTGGAGTGGATCCGACGACATCGAATTTTTCACCTAAAAAAATGTACAGTGTATAGTAAGGATTTTGGAGCCTTTCCATGGCTCATCTTCCAACTGCCACAGCGGCCCAACTAGGCGTACCTACGACCTGTGCGCACCTGTAGTTATGTGTTGAGATGTCTATTAACGAAATCCAAAGACTGGAGTGGATCCGACGACATCGAATTTTTCACCTAAAAAAATGTACAGTGTATAGTAAGGATTTTGGAGCCTTACCATGGCTCATCTTCCAACTGCCACAGCGGCCCAACTAGGCGTACCTACGACCTGTGCGCACCTGTGGTTATGTGTTGAGATGTCTATTACCGAAATCCAAAGACTGGAGTGGATCCGACGACATCGAATTTTTCACCTAAAAAAATGTACAGTGTATAGTAAGGATGGCTCATCTTCCAACTGCCACAGCGGCCCAACTAGGCGTACCTACGACCTGTGCGCACCTGTAGTTATGCGTTGAGATGTCTGTTAACGAAATCCAAAGACTGGAGTGGATCCGACGACATCGAATTTTTCACCTAAAAAAATGTACAGTGTATAGTAAGGATTTTGGAGCCTTTCCATGGCTCATCTTCCAACTGCCATAGCGGCCCAACTAGGCGTACCTACGACCTGTGCGCACCTGTAGTTATGTGTTGAGATGTCTATTAACGAAATCCAAAGACTGGAGTGGATCCGACGACATCGAATTTTTCACCTAAAAAAATGTACAGTGTATAGTAAGGATTTTGGAGCCTTTCCATGGCTCATCTTCCAACTGCCACAGCGGCCCAACTAGGCGTACCTACGACCTGTGCGCACCTGTGGTTATGTGTTGAGATGTCTATTAACGAAATCCAAAGACTGGAGTGGATCCGACGACATCGAATTTTTCACCTAAAAAAATGTACAGTGTATAGTAAGGATTTTGGAGCCTTTCCATGGCTCATCTTCCAACTGCCACAGCGGCCCAACTAGGCGTACCTACGACCTGTGCGCACCTGTGGTTATGTGTTGAGATGTGTATTAACGAAATCCAAATACTGGAGTGGATCCGACGACATCGAATTTTTCACCTAAAAAAATGTACAGTGTATAGTAAGGATTTTGGAGCCTTACCATGGCTCATCTTCCAACTGCCACAGCGGCCCAACTAGGCGTACCTACGACCTGTGCGCACCTGTAGTTATGTGTTGAGATGTCTATTAACGAAATCCAAAGACTGGAGTGGATCCGACGACATCGAATTTTTCACCTAAAAAAATGTACAGTGTATAGTAAGGATTTTGGAGCCTTACCATGGCTCATCTTCCAACTGCCACAGCGGCCCAACTAGGCGTACCTACGACCTGTGCGCACCTGTGGTTATGTGTTGAGATGTCTATTACCGAAATCCAAAGACTGGAGTGGATCCGACGACATCGAATTTTTCACCTAAAAAAATGTACAGTGTATAGTAAGGATGGCTCATCTTCCAACTGCCACAGCGGCCCAACTAGGCGTACCTACGACCTGTGCGCACCTGTGGTTATGTGTTGAGATGTCTATTAACGAAATCCAAAGACTGGAGTGGATCCGACGACATCGAATTTTTCACCTAAAAAAATGTACAGTGTATAGTAAGGATTTTGGAGCCTTTCCATGGCTCATCTTCCAACTGCCACAGCGGCCCAACTAGGCGTACCTACGACCTGTGCGCACCTGTAGTTATGCGTTGAGATGTCTGTTAACGAAATCCAAAGACTGGAGTGGATCCGACGACATCGAATTTTTCACCTAAAAAAATGTACAGTGTATAGTAAGGATTTTGGAGCCTTTCCATGGCTCATCTTCCAACTGCCACAGCGGCCCAACTAGGCGTACCTACGACCTGTGCGCACCTGTGGTTATGTGTTGAGATGTGTATTAACGAAATCCAAGGACTGGAGTGGATCCGACGACATCGAATTTTTCACCTAAAAAAATGTACAGTGTATAGTAAGGATTTTGGAGCCTTTCCATGGCTCATCTTCCAACTGCCACAGCGGCCCAACTAGGCGTACCTACGACCTGTGCGCACCTGTGGTTATGTGTTGAGATGTCTATTAACGAAATCCAAAGACTGGAGTGGATCCGACGACATCGAATTTTTCACCTAAAAAAATGTACAGTGTATAGTAAGGATTTTGGAGCCTTTCCATGGCTCATCTTCCAACTGCCACAGCGGCCCAACTAGGCGTACCTACGACCTGTGCGCACCTGTAGTTATGTGTTGAGATGTCTATTAACGAAATCCAAAGACTGGAGTGGATCCGACGACATCGAATTTTTCACCTAAAAAAATGTACAGTGTATAGTAAGGATTTTGGAGCCTTTCCATGGCTCATCTTCCAACTGCCACAGCGGCCCAACTAGGCGTACCTACGACCTGTGCGCACCTGTAGTTATGTGTTGAGATGTCTATTAACGAAATCCAAAGACTGGAGTGGATCCGACGACATCGAATTTTTCACCTAAAAAAATGTACAGTGTATAGTAAGGATTTTGGAGCCTTTCCATGGCTCATCTTCCAACTGCCACAGCGGCCCAACTAGGCGTACCTACGACCTGTGCGCACCTGTGGTTATGTGTTGAGATGTCTATTAACGAAATCCAAAGACTGGAGTGGATCCGACGACATCGAATTTTTCACCTAAAAAAATGTACAGTGTATAGTAAGGATTTTGGAGCCTTCCCATGGCTCATCTTCCAACTGCCACAGCGGCCCAACTAGGCGTACCTACGACCTGTGCGCACCTGTGGTTATGTGTTGAGATGTCTATTAACGAAATCCAAAGACTGGAGTGGATCCGACGACATCGAATTTTTCACCTAAAAAAATGTACAGTGTATAGTAAGGATTTTGGAGCCTTTCCATGGCTCATCTTCCAACTGCCGCAGCGGCCCAACTAGGCGTACCTACGACCTGTGCGCACCTGTGGTTATGTGTTGAGATGTCTATTAACGAAATCCAAAGACTGGAGTGGATCCGACGACATCGAATTTTTCACCTAAAAAAATGTACAGTGTATAGTAAGGATTTTGGAGCCTTTCCATGGCTCATCTTCCAACTGCCATAGCGGCCCAACTAGGCGTACCTACGACCTGTGCGCACCTGTGGTTATGTGTTGAGATGTGTATTAACGAAATCCAAAGACTGGAGTGGATCCGACGACATCGAATTTTTCACCTAAAAAAATGTACAGTGTATAGTAAGGATTTTGGAGCCTTCCATGGCTCATTTTCCAACTGCCACAGCGGCCCAACTAGGCGTACCTACGACCTGTGCGCACCTGTGGTTATGTGTTGAGACGTGTATTAACGAAATCCAAAGACTGGAGTGGATTCGACGACATCGAATTTTTCACCTAAAAAAATGCACAGTGTATAGTAAGGATTTTGGAGCCTTTCCATGGCTCATCTTCCAACTGCCACAGCGGCCCAACTAGGCGTACCTACGACCTGTGCGCACCTGTGGTTATGTGTTAAGATGTGTATTAACGAAATCCAAAGACTGGAGTGGATTCGACGACATCGAATTTTTCACCTAAAAAAATGTACAGTGTATAGTAAGGATTTTGGAGCCTTTCCATGGCTCATCTTCCAACTGCCACAGCGGCCCAACTAGGCGTACCTACGACCTGTGCGCACCTGTGGTTATGTGTTAAGATGTGTATTATCGAAATCCAAAGACTGGAGTGGATTCGACGACATCGAATTTTTCACCTAAAAAAATGTACAGTGGAGGATTACATTTAAGGATTTTGGAGCCTTTCCATGGCTCATCTTCCAACTGCCACAGCGGCCCAACTAGGCGTACCTACGACCTGTGCGCACCTGTGGTTATGTGTTAAGATGTGTATTAACGAAATCCAAAGACTGGAGTGGATCCGACGACATCGAATTTTTCACCTAAAAAAATGTACAGTGTAAGGATTTTGGAGCCTTTCCATGGCTCATCTTCCAACTGCCACAGCGGCCCAACTAGGCGTACCTACGACCTGTGCGCACCTGTGGTTATGTGTTGAGATGTCTATTAACGAAATCCAAAGACTGGAGTGGATCCGACGACATCGAATTTTTCACCTAAAAAAATGTACAGTGTATAGTAAGGATTTTGGAGCCTTTCCATGGCTCATCTTCCAACTGCCACAGCGGCCCAACTAGGCGTACCTACGACCTGTGCGCACCTGTAGTTATGTGTTGAGATGTCTATTAACGAAATCCAAAGACTGGAGTGGATCCGACGACATCGAATTTTTCACCTAAAAAAATGTACAGTGTATAGTAAGGATTTTGGAGCCTTTCCATGGCTCATCTTCCAACTGCCACAGCGGCCCAACTAGGCGTACCTACGACCTGTGCGCACCTGTAGTTATGTGTTGAGATGTCTATTAACGAAATCCAAAGACTGGAGTGGATCCGACGACATCGAATTTTTCACCTAAAAAAATGTACAGTGTATAGTAAGGATTTTGGAGCCTTTCCATGGCTCATCTTCCAACTGCCACAGCGGCCCAACTAGGCGTACCTACGACCTGTGCGCACCTGTAGTTATGTGTTGAGATGTCTATTAACGAAATCCAAAGACTGGAGTGGATCCGACGACATCGAATTTTTCACCTAAAAAAATGTACAGTGTATAGTAAGGATTTTGGAGCCTTTCCATGGCTCATCTTCCAACTGCCACAGCGGCCCAACTAGGCGTACCTACGACCTGTGCGCACCTGTAGTTATGTGTTGAGATGTCTATTAACGAAATCCAAAGACTGGAGTGGATCCGACGACATCGAATTTTTCACCTAAAAAAATGTACAGTGTATAGTAAGGATTTTGGAGCCTTTCCATGGCTCATCTTCCAACTGCCACAGCGGCCCAACTAGGCGTACCTACGACCTGTGCGCACCTGTGGTTATGTGTTGAGATGTGTATTAACGAAATCCAAAGACTGGAGTGGATCCGACGACATCGAATTTTTCACCTAAAAAAATGTACAGTGTATAGTAAGGATTTTGGAGCCTTTCCATGGCTCATCTTCCAACTGCCACAGCGGCCCAACTAGGCGTACCTACGACCTGTGCGCACCTGTAGTTATGTGTTGAGATGTCTATTAACGAAATCCAAAGACTGGAGTGGATCCGACGACATCGAATTTTTCACCTAAAAAAATGTACAGTGTATAGTAAGGATTTTGGAGCCTTTCCATGGCTCATCTTCCAACTGCCACAGCGGCCCAACTAGGCGTACCTACGACCTGTGCGCACCTGTGGTTATGTGTTGAGATGTCTATTAACGAAATCCAAAGACTGGAGTGGATCCGACGACATCGAATTTTTCACCTAAAAAAATGTACAGTGTATAGTAAGGATTTTGGAGCCTTCCCATGGCTCATCTTCCAACTGCCACAGCGGCCCAACTAGGCGTAGCTACGACCTGTGCGCACCTGTGGTTATGTGTTGAGATGTCTATTAACGAAATCCAAAGACTGGAGTGGATCCGACGACATCGAATTTTTCACCTAAAAAAATGTACAGTGTATAGTAAGGATTTTGGAGCCTTTCCATGGCTCATCTTCCAACTGCCGCAGCGGCCCAACTAGGCGTACCTACGACCTGTGCGCACCTGTGGTTATGTGTTGAGATGTCTATTAACGAAATCCAAAGACTGGAGTGGATCCGACGACATCGAATTTTTCACCTAAAAAAATGTACAGTGTATAGTAAGGATTTTGGAGCCTTTCCATGGCTCATCTTCCAACTGCCATAGCGGCCCAACTAGGCGTACCTACGACCTGTGCGCACCTGTGGTTATGTGTTGAGATGTCTATTAACGAAATCCAAAGACTGGAGTGGATCCGACGACATCGAATTTTTCACCTAAAAAAATGTACAGTGTATAGTAAGGATTTTGGAGCCTTTCCATGGCTCATCTTCCAACTGCCACAGCGGCCCAACTAGGCGTACCTACGACCTGTGCGCACCTGTAGTTATGTGTTGAGATGTCTATTAACGAAATCCAAAGACTGGAGTGGATCCGACGACATCGAATTTTTCACCTAAAAAAATGTACAGTGTATAGTAAGGATTTTGGAGCCTTTCCATGGCTCATCTTCCAACTGCCACAGCGGCCCAACTAGGCGTACCTACGACCTGTGCGCACCTGCAGTTATGTGTTGAGATGTCTATTAACGAAATCCAAAGACTGGAGTGGATCCGACGACATCGAATTTTTCACCTAAAAAAATGTACAGTGTATAGTAAGGATTTTGGAGCCTTCCATGGCTCATTTTCCAACTGCCACAGCGGCCCAACTAGGCGTACCTACGACCTGTGCGCACCTGTGGTTATGTGTTGAGATGTGTATTAACGAAATCCAAAGACTGGAGTGGATCCGACGACATCGAATTTTTCACCTAAAAAAATGTACAGTGTATTGTAAGGATTTTGGAGCCTTTCCATGGCTCATCTTCCAACTGCCACAGCGGCCCAACTAGGCGTACCTACGACCTGTGCGCACCTGTGATTATGTGTTGAGATGTCTATTAACGAAATCCAAAGACTGGAGTGGATCCGACGACATCGAATTTTTCACCTAAAAAAATGTACAGTGTATAGTAAGGATTTTGGAGCCTTTCCATGGCTCATCTTCCAACTGCCACAGCGGCCCAACTAGGCGTACCTTCGACCTGTGCGCACCTGTGGTTATGTGTTGAGATGTCTATTAACGAAATCCAAAGACTGGAGTGGATCCGACGACATCGAATTTTTCACCTAAAAAAATGTACAGTGTAAGGATTTTGGAGCCTTTCCATGGCTCATCTTCCAACTGCCACAGCGGCCCAACTAGGCGTACCTACGACCTGTGCGCACCTGTGGTTATGTGTTGAGATGTCTATTAACGAAATCCAAAGACTGGAGTGGATCCGACGACATCGAATTTTTCACCTAAAAAAATGTACAGTGTATAGTAAGGATTTTGGAGCCTTTCCATGGCTCATCTTCCAACTGCCACAGCGGCCCAACTAGGCGTACCTACGACCTGTGCGCACCTGTAGTTATGTGTTGAGATGTCTATTAACGAAATCCAAAGACTGGAGTGGATCCGACGACATCGAATTTTTCACCTAAAAAAATGTACGGTGTATAGTAAGGATTTTGGAGCCTTTCCATGGCTCATCTTCCAACTGCCACAGCGGCCCAACTAGGCGTACCTACGACCTGTGCGCACCTGTAGTTATGTGTTGAGATGTCTATTAACGAAATCCAAAGACTGGAGTGGATCCGACGACATCGAATTTTTCACCTAAAAAAATGTACAGTGTATAGTAAGGATTTTGGAGCCTTTCCATGGCTCATCTTCCAACTGCCACAGCGGCCCAACTAGGCGTACCTACGACCTGTGCGCACCTGTAGTTATGTGTTGAGATGTGTATTAACGAAATCCAAAGACTGGAGTGGATCCGACGACATCGAATTTTTCACCTAAAAAAATGTACAGTGTATAGTAAGGATTTTGGAGCCTTTCCATGGCTCATCTTCCAACTGCCACAGCGGCCCAACTAGGCGTACCTACGACCTGTGCGCACCTGTAGTTATGTGTTGAGATGTCTATTAACGAAATCCAAAGACTGGAGTGGATCCGACGACATCGAATTTTTCACCTAAAAAAATGTACTGTGTAGTAAGGATTTTGGAGCCTTTCCATGGCTCATCTTCCAACTGCCACAGCGGCGCAACTAGGCGTACCTACGACCTGTGCGCACCTGTAGTTATGTGTTGAGATGTCTATTAACGAAATCCAAAGACTGGAGTGGATCCGACGACATCGAATTTTTCACCTAAAAAAATGTACAGTGTATAGTAAGGATTTTAGAGCCTTTCCATGGCTCATCTTCCAACTGCCACAGCGGCCCAACTAGGCGTACCTACGACCTGTGCGCACCTGTAGTTATGTGTTGAGATGTCTATTAACGAAATCCAAAGACTGGAGTGGATCCGACGACATCGAATTTTTCACCTAAAAAAATGTACAGTGTATAGTAAGGATTTTGGAGCCTTCCATGGCTCATTTTCCAACTGCCACAGCGGCCCAACTAGGCGTACCTACGACCTGTGCGCACCTGTGGTTATGTGTTGAGATGTGTATTAACGAAATCCAAAGACTGGAGTGGATCCGACGACATCGAATTTTTCACCTAAAAAAATGTACAGTGTATAGTAAGGATTTTGGAGCCTTTCCATGGCTCATCTTCCAACTGCCACAGCGGCCCAACTAGGCGTACCTACGACCTGTGGTTATGTGTTGAGATGTCTATTAACGAAATCCAAAGACTGGAGTGGATCCGACGACATCGAATTTTTCACCTAAAAAAATGTACAGTGTATAGTAAGGATTTTGGAGCCTTTCCATGGCTCATCTTCCAACTGCCACAGCGGCCCAACTAGGCGTACCTACGACCTGTGCGCACCTGTAGTTATGTGTTGAGATGTCTATTAACGAAATCCAAAGACTGGAGTGGATCCGACGACATCGAATTTTTCACCTAAAAAAATGTACAGTGTATAGTAAGGATTTTGGAGCCTTTCCATGGCTCATCTTCCAACTGCCACAGCGGCCCAACTAGGCGTACCTACGACCTGTGCGCACCTGTGGTTATGTGTTAAGATGTGTATTAACGAAATCCAAAGACTGGAGTGGATCCGACGACATCGAATTTTTCACCTAAAAAAATGCACAGTGTATAGTAAGGATTTTGGAGCCTTTCCATGGCTCATATTCCAACTGTCACAGCGACCCAACTAGGCGTACCTACGACCTGTGCGCACCTGTGGTTATGTGTTAAGATGTGTATTAACGAAATCCAAAGACTGGAGTGGATTCGACGACATCGAATTTTTCACCTAAAAAAATGCACAGTGTATAGTAAGGATTTTGGAGCCTTTCCATGGCTCATTTTCCAACTGCCACAGCGGCCCAACTAGGCGTACCTACGACCTGTGCGCACCTGTGGTTATGTGTTAAGATGTGTATTAACGAAATCCAAAGACTGGAGTGGATTCGACGACATCGAATTTTTCACCTAAAAAAATGTACAGTGTATAGTAAGGATTTTGGAGCCTTTCCATGGCTCATCTTCCAACTGCCACAGCGGCCCAACTAGGTGTACCTACGACCTGTGCGCACCTGTGGTTATGTGTTAAGATGTGTATTAACGAAATCCAAAGACTGGAGTGGATCCGACGACATCGAATTTTTCACCTAAAAAAATGTACAGTGTATAGTAAGGATTTTGGAGCCTTTCCATGGCTCATCTTCCAACTGCCACAGCGGCCCAAATAGGCGTACCTACGACCTGTGCGCACCTGTGGTTATGTGTTTAGATGTGTATTAACAAAATCCAAAGACTGGAGTGGATCCGACGACACCGAATTTTTCACCTAAAAAAATGTACAGTGTATAGTAAGGATTTTGGAGCCTTTCCATGGCTCATCTTCCAACTGCCACAGCGGCCCAACTAGGTGTACCTACGACCTGTGCGCACCTGTGGTTATGTGTTAAGATGTGTATTAACGAAATCCAAAGACTGGAGTGGATCCGATTACATCGAATGTTTCACATAAAAAAAATGTACAGTGTATAGTAAGGATTTTGGAGCCTTTCCATGGCTCATCTTCCAACTGCCACAGCGGCCCAACTAGGCGTACCTACGACCTGTGCGCACCTGTGGTTATGTGTTAAGATGTGTATTAACGAAATCCAAAGACTGGAGTGGATCCGATTACATCGAATGTTTCACATAAAAAAAATGTACAGTGTATAGTAAGGATTTTGGAGCCTTTCCATGGCTCATCTTCCAACTGCCACAGCGGCCCAACTAGACGTACCTACGACCTGTGCGCACCTGTGGTTATGTGTTAAGATGTGTATTAACGAAAACCAAAGACTGGAGTGGATCCGACGACATCGAATTTTTCACCTAAAAAAATGTACAGTGTATAGTAAGGATTTTGGAGCCTTTCCATGGCTCATCTTCCAACTATCACAGCGGCCCAACTAGGCGTACCTACGACCTGTGCGCACCTGTGGTTATGTGTTAAGATGTGTATTAACGAAATCCAAAGACTGGAGTGGATCCGATTACATCGAATGTTTCATATAAAAAAAATGTACAGTGTATAGTAAGGATTTTGGAGCCTTTCCATGGCTCATCTTCCAACTGCCACAGCGGCCCAACTAGGCGTACCTACGACCTGTGCGCACCTGTGGTTATGTGTTAAGATGTGTATTAACGAAATCCAAAGACTGGAGTGGATCCGACGACACCGAATTTTTCACCTAAAAAAATGTACAGTGTTTAGTAAGGATTTTGGAGCCTTTCCATGGCTCATCTTCCAACTGCCACAGCGGCCCAACTAGGCGTACCTACGACCTGTGCGCACCTGTGGTTATGTGTTAAGATGTGTATTAACGAAATCCAAAGACTGGAGTGGATCCGACGACATCGAATTTTTCACCTAAAAAAATGTACATTTTGGAGCCTTTCCATGGCTCATCTTCCAACTGCCACAGCGGCCCAACTAGGCGTACCTACGACCTGTGCGCACCTGTGGTTATGTGTTGAGATGTTTATTAACGAAATCCAAAGACTGCAGTGGATCCGACGACATCGAATTTTTCACCTAAAAAAATGTACATTTTGGAGCCTTTCCATGGCTCATCTTCCAACTGCCACAGCGGCCCAACTAGGCGTACCTACGACCTGTGCGCAAATGTGGTTATGTGTTAAGATGTGTATTAACGAAATCCAAAGACTGGAGTGGATCCGACGACATCGAATTTTTCACCTAAAAAAATGTACAGTGTAAGGATTTTGGAGCCTTTCCATGGCTCATCTTCCAACTGCCACAGCGGCCCAAATAGGCGTACCTACGACCTGTGCGCACCTGTGGTTATGTGTTTAGATGTGTATTAACAAAATCCAAAGACTGGAGTGGATCCGACGACACCGAATTTTTCACCTAAAAAAATGTACAGTGTATAGTAAGGATTTTGGAGCCTTTCCATGGCTCATCTTCCAACTGCCACAGCGGCCCAACTAGGCGTACCTACGACCTGTGCGCACCTGTGGTTATGTGTTAAGATGTGTATTAACGAAATCCAAAGACTGGAGTGGATTCGACGACATCGAATTTTTCACCTAAAAAAATGCACAGTGTATAGTAAGGATTTTGGAGCCTTTCCATGGCTCATCTTCCAACTGCCACAGCGGCCCAACTAGGCGTACCTACGACCTGTGCGCACCTGTGGTTATGTGTTAAGATGTGTATTAACGAAATCCAAAGACTGGAGTGGATTCGACGACATCGAATTTTTCACCTAAAAAAATGTACAGTGTATAGTAAGGATTTTGGAGCCTTTCCATGGCTCATCTTCCAACTGCCACAGCGGCCCAACTAGGCGTACCTACGACCTGTGCGCACCTGTGGTTATGTGTTGAGATGTGTATTAACGAAATCCAAAGACTGGAGTGGATCCGACGACATCGAATTTTTCACCTAAAAAAATGTACAGTGTATAGTAAGGATTTTGGAGCCTTTCCATGGCTCATCTTCCAACTGCCACAGCGGCCCAACTAGGCGTAAATACGACCTGTGCGCACCTGTAGTTATGTGTTGAGATGTGTATTAACGAAATCCAAAGACTGGAGTGGATCCAACGACATCGAATTTTTCACCTAAAAAAATGTACAGTGTTTAGTAAGGATTTTGGAGCCTTCCATGGCTCATCTTCCAACTGCCACAGCGGCCCAACTAGGCGTACCTACGACCTGTGCGCACCTGTGGTTATGTGTTGAGATGTGTATTAACGAAATCCAAAGACTGGAGTGGATCCGACGACATCGAATTTTTCACCTAAAAAAATGTACAGTGTATAATAAGGATTTTGGAGCCTTTCCATGGCTTATCTTCCAACTGCCACAGCAGCTCAACTAGGCGTACCTACGACCTCTGCGCACCTGTGGTTGTGTGTTGAGATGTGTATTAACGAAATCCAAAGACTGGAGTGGATCTGACGACATCGAATTTTTCACCTAAAAAAATGTACATTTTGGAGCCTTTCCATGGCTCATCTTCCAACTGCCACAGCGGCCCAACTAGGCGTACCTACGACCTGTGCGCACCTGTGGTTATGTGTTGAGATGTCTATTAACGAAATCCAAAGACTAGAGTGGATCCGACGACATCGAATTTTTCACCTAAAAAAATGTACAGTGTATAATAAGGATTTTGGAGCCTTTCCATGGCTTATCTTCCAACTGCCACAGCAGCTCAACTAGGCGTACCTACGACCTCTGCGCACCTGTGGTTGTGTGTTGAGATGTGTATTAACGAAATCCAAAGACTGGAGTGGATCTGACGACATCGAATTTTTCACCTAAAAAAATGTACATTTTGGAGCCTTTCCATGGCTCATCTTCCAACTGCCACAGCGGCCCAACTAGGCGTACCTACGACCTGTGCGCACCTGTGGTTATGTGTTGAGATGTGTATTAACGAAAGCCAAAGACTGGAGTGGATCCGACGACATCGAATTTTTCAACTAAAAAAATGTTCAGTGTATAATAAGGATTTTGGAGCCTTTCCATGGCTTATCTTCCAACTGCCACAGCAGCTCAACTAGGCGTACCTACGACCTCTGCGCACCTGTGGTTGTGTGTTGAGATGTGTATTAACGAAATCCAAAGACTGGAGTGGATCTGACGACATCGAATTTTTCACCTAAAAAAATGTACATTTTGGAGCCTTTCCATGGCTCATCTTCCAACTGCCACAGTGGCCCAACTAGGCGTACCTACGACCTGTGCGCACCTGTGGTTATGTGTTGAGATGTGTATTAACGTAATCCAAAGACTGGAGTGGATCCGACGACATCGAATTTTTCACCTAAAAAAATGTACAGTGTATAGTAAGGATTTTGGAGCCTTCCATGGCTCATCTTCCAACTGCCACAGCGGCCCAACTAGGCGTACCTACGACCTGTGCGCACCTGTGGTTATGTGTAAAGATGTGTATTAACGAAATCCAAAGACTGGAGTGGATCCGACGACATCGAATTTTTCACCTAAAAAAATGTACAGTGTATAGTAAGGATTTTGGAGCCTTTCCATGGCTCATCTTCCAACTGCCACAGCGGCCCAACTAGGCGTACCTACGACCTGTGCGCACCTGTGGTTATGTGTTGAGATGTCTATTAACGAAATCCAAAGACTGGAGTGGATCCGACGACATCGAATTTTTCACCTAAAAAAATGTACAGTGTATAGTAAGGATTTTGGAGCCTTCCATGGCTCATCTTCCAACTATCACAGCGGCCCAACTAGGCGTACCTACGACCTGTGCGCACCTGTGGTTATGTGTAAGGATGTGTATTAACGAAATCCAAAGACTGGAGAGGATCCGACGACATCGAACTTTTCACCTAAAAAAATGTACAGTGTATAGTAAGGATTTTGGAGCCTTTCCATGGCAGATCTTCCAACTATCACAGCGGCCCAACTAGGCGTACCTACGACCTGTGCGCACCTGTGGTTATGTGTTGAGATGTGTATTAACGAAATCCAAAGACTAGAGGGGATCCGACGACATCGAATTTTTCACCTAAAAAAATGTACATTTTGGAGCATTTCCATGGCTCATCTTCCAACTGCCACAGCGGCCCAACTAGGCGTACCTACGACCTGTGCGCACCTGTGGTTATGTGTTGAGATGTGTATTAACGAAATCCAAAGACTGGAGTGGATCCGACGACATCGAATTTTTCACCTAAAAAAATGTACAGTGTATAGTAAGGATTTTGGAGCCTTTCCATGGCTCATCTTCCAAATGCCACAGCTGTCCAACTAGGCGTACCTACGACCTGTGCGCTCCTGTGGTCATGTGTTAAGATGTGTATTAACGAAATCCAAAGACTGGAGTGGATCCGACGACATCGAATTTTTCACCTAAAAAAATGTACAGTGTATCGTAAGGATTTTGGAGCCTTTCCTTGGCTCATCTTCCAAATGCCACAGCTGTCCAACTAGGCGTACCTACGACCTGTGCGCACCTGTGGTTATGTGTTGAGATGTGTATTAACGAAATCCAAAGACTGGAGTGGATCCGACGACATCGAATTTTTCACCTAAAAAATGTACAGTGTATAGTAAGGATTTTGGAGCCTTTCCATGGCTCATCTTCCAACTATCACAGCGGCCCAACTAGGCGTACCTACGACCTGTGCGCACCTGTGGCTATGTGTTGAGATGTGTATTAGCGAAATCCAAAGACTGGAGTGAATCCGACGACATCGAATCTTCCAACTATCACAGCGGCCCGTGTACACCTGTGTACACCTGTGGTTATGTGTTTCGATGTATATTATCAGAATCCAAAGAATGGAGTGACGACAGTGGCACATGTACTTATGTATATAGGTATTTTAAAATTTATTTATTTTCCATTTTAACATCTACATATATTTCAATACCGTCACATTCGGTCCATGTGTATCTAAAAAGTAATTAAGTAAATTTAAATAGGTATCCTCAAAGAATTTCATTTATTTTTTCTCTGCTATCCATTCACATAATCGATCTCTTATAAAATATAAAATATTTATTTATTTGCGTGTATGTATATATCTTTGACATAAATAGCGTTCGATGTGGAACATTAACACTGTTTTTGTATTTTTTTTTATCTCTGGCACTTAAATGAAGTGTATAACAACCCTGATCGAAAGCTGTTTAGTTGTATATTTATCTAGAAATATCTTTAGTTGCTAGAGGTTTAAGTTTACATTGCTTAAGCGGTTTGCGATAGATTTTCGAAGGTCAAACAGGGATGTTCAGCAGATATTTGTGTGCTGCTTTTTCTTCTCAAAAATTTGCGTGTATTTTCCAAAATTCACTTTAAGACTAGTTCTCGAGTTGCTTAGCTTAGATTTAAATATAGTTTATAGTTTTTTTTTATTATCATAATGCACTTAGGAATTAGATGAAAATGATACGAAGGAACGATATGGAGTTTGAGAGTTTGAGTTTTTTGACAGAAGATAACACAAATGGAACGATCTGGAATCAGATCGTGAGATGAATGGGTTCTGACACTTTGCTTCATTGGCGGTCAATGAGATGAAGCTACGTGAACTTGGATTGACAGAAGATTATAATCTTAAAACAAAATTGTCTAGAATGAGTTCAGACAGATGATGTGCATGCTATGTTATTTGCACCGTGAAATTTGTAATTTCTGATGATTATATCGTGTGTAGTTGTGATTTAAAAATGAGTGGACTATGAGAAAACAGAAATCCTCCTATCACCTGTCATCTGTCAAAACAAAAACACCTTGATGTGATGTCCGTCAACTGAAATCAGTTCACTATTTGCTTATCGCTCCTAACAGATTAACTGAAGATATATAGATAAAGCGAATCTAGTGACATTCTCTGTAATCACACATTTGACAGTTCTACTGTGTCCCGCATAATTTTGTGGCGTGAATACACAATTTTGTAATCCTTTTGTCAACTTTATGAAATGATTGCCCACAAAAACTAGAAGCGAGTGACAGTTTGTGATGAATTAACATATAAACGTGCTCGAAACAAAGCGTACGACATTTGGTTTTGTGTACCTGTCAAAATGACAATAAATGACATGACTATGACGAAAAAAAACTCAAAACTTACAAACAATTATTGACAACTTGAAAAAAGGCTTTCAATCGAATATGTCACGTTTAAAAAGGCAAATTTGTAACAACATACGTTGCGTCAAAATGACATTCAATCAAATCTCAGACGTTTAAGAAACCAAAAATATGAAGAAAAAAATGGGACAATGGATGAACAAATAAAAAAACCAAAAAGAAAATAAAAATGGACGAACTAATTTTTTTTTTTTTGGATTTACACAACTTTATTACAAATAACGGTTTTCTTTTTGTGATTTTGCTTATGATTGGAAGCAGTACTACTACTGGTGTATGACATGAATCGTTTCTGTTGTCATCATTCGGTCTTCCCTTCGGCTACGGTCTCGTTGCCCTTGGTCGATGAACCGGAACCGGAACCGGATTTTGTGACAGTTGTGGTGGTGGTGGCATCCAATGACTCATTCGGAGTGCTGGCCTCCTTTGTTTCGGCGGTCGCATCTGTGGCGGCGACAGGTGCTGCAGCAGCAGGAACATTCTCAGAGCTCCCCGTCGATTTGACAGAGTCTGGGGGCGGCAAAGGGATCGGTTCGTGGACATTTGAGACGTCAATCGGTTGCTGCTCCTCAGTGGGTTGTGCGCCACCATCAGCGGGTGGCTGGCCGTCTTCGATCACAGCTTCTTGTTGTTGTGCAGTCTTAGCGTTTTCTTCAGCCTTTGCCTCGAGGACATTTATCGAGGCCTGAATACATTTGATGGCCTCCTTGCGGGCCAGGCGGATGCTCTCCTTGCCCTGTGTGTCGATGGTGTCTAGCTTTAGGAGATTACGGGTCAACATTTCGTCTAGGTAAGCGTACTCCTTGTCCTGACGTTTTCCACCGAACTTCTCGACTTGTGTCATCAGGTTGAGGACGTCCCTCTGGATGTCCTGGATCTTGTTGATGCTGTCCATGGTGTGAGGTGTGGCTGGGGGCGGACCCTTCTGCTGCTGCTGTGCAGTTGGCTGTTGCTGAGTGTTGATTGGAGTTGGACGGTTTGCTTGATGATGTGGAGCCTGTTGCTGTTGCTGCTGCTGGGGAGCTGGCTGCTGCTGTGGTTGCGGCTGCTGAGGTGGTGGATGTGCTGTTGTGGCCTTTGCCTGGGCGAATGCTTGAGTCGTCGGTTGCGCCTCTGGCTGCGGTATATCCTTGTGATTGATCAGAGGCTCGGAGCGACCCTCGACAAAGATCGGAATCGTGCGAATGTAGCTGCCGCCTGGAGTCTGTGGAGCAGTGGTCTGTTGCGACTGGTTTGGTGGGGGATAGTACGCCTTCTGGAACTGAGGCGGCTGCTGGTTTGGCGGAAACTGTCGCTGCTGCTGAGCTGGAGGTGGCGTGTTGCGTTGCGTTCCCGTGCCCTGTGAGTGATAAACTGGCTGATGCTGCTGAATCGGAACCTCATGCGGATAGATCGGTTCTTGCTGATGTGGCGGAGCTGAATGAGATCGGGAGTTGCTTCCCTCGCCTTCGGCGGGTGCCTTCACGCCCATATCAACTGTGTTCCTCAGGCCATGCTGATTGAGACTCTCTGCATTGGCATGGCCATCGACTTCACTTCGATTGCCGCCCGCCGAGGGGTCCTCTGTCTGGATCGCTGCGTCGCACACGGTGCGCGTTGTCTGCACCGGAGGCGACTGGGGCGGATTCGCTCCCGGCTGGACGTAAGTCTGATAGAATTGCGGCTGCGGCACCTGGCCGCGTGGCGACTCGGGAGCACCTGGTGCCACACCACTACCACTGCCGCCGCGTCGAATGCCAAAGCCCTCGGGTATGAATTGCCGGAACTCTGGCGGCAGGCGCTCGAAGAAATCGTCGTGCTGTATTCCGTCGGTGGCCAGCGGATTGCCTGCACCGCCGCCGGCACGCCTCCGACCTAGCGAACCGAATTGGGGGAAATCTGCATCATCATCATCATAATAAGAGGAAACAGAATGTAATGGATTTTTATTGCCACTACGCTTACGTGATCCAAACGTGCCGAACGGATCCCGCATGCCGCGCAAATGGCCACGCAGGCCGGCGTCGTTGAACATGTCGTCTATATCTGGATCGAATCCAAAGCCCTGCTGAAATGAAAGAAAAACAAAAAGAGTCTAGTTAGTAAAGGAAATATCAAAGGGAGGGTGGTTGTTGGAGGTGTGAGAAAGGAAGTGAAGCCCGAAGAGGTTCGTCCTCAAACTGGCCTGCGTGCATCACCTTGCAGCTGAATCATCACTCGTACTCCAAGTAGAGTAGGTCACATTCCCACAAACAAGCTTGACATCATCCGAGCGACGTCCCGCTCGCACACGGTGACACACAGCATCCCAGTGATCACTTGATGCGTGTTTATTCATCCACCTTCCACCGAAGGCAAACGTAAATATTGTCCAAGCTACACCCACAGGCAAGTGCACGCCTACCACATCTGAGGAGCTTGGTTAGCTCATCCGAATGCAATGTGTATGGCCCGAGGAAGAGGTGTGTAGCGTGTACGTACATATATGCTCTGCTGGCGTGTGGGTATCTTGGCCAGTACTGCCGTGGGTTATTCTTAGTTTCTTCATTTTTTCCTTCTTGTTTTCTTGGGAAATTTTTGAACGGCGTCCAACTTTTCGCAGGCCAATGAGAGAATGAAAAATTGAATCAGATGCGGGTTTTATGTCTCTGTGAGACTGGCGTGATATGCCCAATTTGAATGGCATTTGCCAAGGGCCGTCGCCATCGATTCGAAGCCCAACCGAGATCAGAGCATGAGTCCGAAACGATGACAGATGGTCTGGTGTCCTGGAAAAGGCTTCGGTTGGATTGGGCGAGCTCGTGCTGACTTTAGAAGTCGAATTGATTGTTTTCCGGTCGGGAAATGCCACTTGGATGGGGACCAATTCAAAAATTCCCCAGAGCAACGGAATTAAGTCGGATCATCCGCGCATTCTGGCCAAGTGATTGGTCGTAAAAATCTTGGCCGGTGGAGAGTCTTTTTTCGAAATGATCAGAGTGTGAATGTGATTTTTATGAGAACTTCCCCGGGGGAGATAACTTGGCTTAAGTACTTGGCCCGAGGTTCGAATGAATGACTTTTTTGTTTTGATTGACTTTGTGACATTCAAACATTTCGATTGAACAAGCTGGTCTGAGTTCAATTGTTGTTTTTTTTTTTGGGAAATTGAGAGAACAAAGAGATTTTTTTTGCGATCATTGTCTATTTCCTTCTTAAAAGTGTCTGTTTCAAGGCCCAACTACAATGGAATTAAGTAAACTTAAGCTTATGTAAGAACTGAACGAAGAATATAGCCAGAAGCATAGTGAAATATACCAGAACTTAGTCAAAATTTAGCTGGTGTTTGTGCATTCTGGCAAACTGAAGTGGGGACCACCAACTTTCATACTCGTCAAGACTGATTCAGTTCACTCCCTGCCACGTGAGCAAAGGTGAACGCAACTCAACGAATCTAAGAGAAGTGGTTTCGGTGTATTTTTCGTTTTCGTTTTCATTTATTGTTTAGGTAGTATCGCTGTACATTAAGAGTTCTCGGTTGCATAATTGTCATCACGTCCAAGGCCTTTATATAAAGCCAGTGACTGAATCTTTAGATCGGATCAAAGAGGAAGGCTCTATGGGCAATGTTGAGCAAGCAATCATGAGGATCAATGGTCAGTATTAATCGCCTGCTTGTGGGAGTCCGTAGTGGGCACTACGCCTCTGACTTTTGAAGAAGCTGCAGAGGCGAAAAAATAACGACATCTGTTCTGCGAATGTCCAAGTAACCTCTGAGAAGGATGAGTATTCCGTTTCTGGACGAACACGTCCTTCAAGAGCCGAGAGCCTTAACCAGGATCAATCTGATTAGCCTACAGACGTGAATAGCGGAGATAGGTTTCCTCCTCTTCGTCTAGGCAGCTCCTGCAGCAGTCGTTGGAAAATAGACCTATTCGCTTTGCGTGAAGGCCTAGGAGGCAGTGCCCGGTAATTATACCCAGTGCCAATTTTGGACCTCTTTAGGGAGATAAGATCGCTTCAACTTTTACGATCAAGATTAGGCCATTTTGGTTTTGAGATTCAACATGTAATATTGGTCGATCATCTGGCGTTGACTTTCTTTGTGTAGAGACTATTGACCTGTAACGTTGTAATAGATGTACCAATGTCACAAGAGGTGCTATCAACTGGCAGTCTAGTGGCGCGTTGTGCGAGTTCATCCGCTTTGCAGTTTCCCGGGATGTCTCTAGCACAGGCGAATGTTGAAATGTTCGAAACTGTTCGTTAAGAGATGACCTGCAGTCGATTCCTAATTTAGAGTTTATAGAGAATGATGCCAGGGATTTAATTGCTGCTTAGCAATCTGTGAAAATGCAGATATCGCGAGCGGATATCACGTTCCATCTTAGCCAGAACAGGGCCTCGCTAAACGCCATTACTTCCGCTTGGACGCCGCTGCTGTGATTGAGTAGACAAACTGATTTGTTCAAGTGTAGATCCTTCGAGAAAACTCCGCTTCCTACTCCATCATACGTCTTGGATCCATACCACAGGTCTCTGTCCGGGATCAGGGTTTCGAAGTTGTTTTCTGGGAAGTGTCGTGATGAGGCGTAATCTAAGTGAATTGAAGTATGATTTCGTTCGTGTAGAATTTTGGCATTTCCATAAGTGGATAGCGGAGATAAAGGCAGCAGGTATCGCTGTGGAAAATATGCCACCAATTAAAGGTATATTAAACCCAATAACATGCGAGCTGCGACTGTAAACCACAAAGGTACCCTTAGCCTTGCCAATTTTTCTAAATCAATCACCCTTTGACACGGTCCTTGTTATAGAGAATGATAAAGCCCCCTTGCAAGTAAATGAAGACAATGTTTCCAGATTTGCAGTTAGATTCACATGTTCGGAGTCACATATTGTTCGAGATGAATGTGTACAACTGATGTTTAAAAGATCAGAACTTTTGAATGGCGAACCCGTCTGGTAAGATTTTTCGGTTCAAGACTTAAATGCATCGATTTCTCCAGATTTCTGAAGAAAGCAGCTGATAAATCTAGAATATCATTTCAAAGCATGCCTTGACGCACTACCAATGTAACGCAAAAATTGTAGCACCAGCGCCATATTGTGTTTCTCGCATTTGAATTTTAATTCAGGCATCGGACGGTGCACAGTGTTTCTAGATGTCAACCCATTTTCCACTCTAATCTCAGCTGGGAGATCGATAAAAACCGATAGCCTACCAAATGCAGCTCGAGAACACACAAATTGTTCACATAACAGCCTCGCCACGTGAAGTTCCTACCCAAAAGAAGAACGTGTCTCAATAGACGTTTGACAGGTTTGCTCTTTTGTTTAATTTCGATGCTAAACGCGTGTCCATGACTTCTGCAGAGTCCACTTGTCTCCGTCTCGCCCTCACGGCAGTCCGTCTGTCACAAGATAAGACAACAAAACATAGAAACAAAGCCAAGAATGGGACGGAAAAAAAGAACTCAAACAAAATGCCAACACGATTCATACTTGCAAAAAGAACTTGTTTTCCTTTATTTTTGTTCCTCTTCTTTTTTTTTTTGCAAAAGCAAACAACTTTAATTATCGTTTGCTAAAACCGATTAGATACCCGTTCTCGTCGCCCATCAAACGTCAAGAGTGTGCTTTCTAATCAAAAGACAAGGCAAACACACGAAAGCAGAATAGATACCCAATGCAGAGATAAACACACAAAAAGCGACCGCAGAGGAGGTGCAAAATGATTTCGTTTGGCTTTGTGTTTATTTTTTTATTTTTCCTTTTCTGTTTTTGCATAAGTTTATGGATCTGTGCAAAATATATCTTTTAGTTTCCCGATTAGCAAGTTCTAAAATTAAAAGAAACGAACAAAAAACGAAGAACATCCTCGCGCCAAACGATGAAACACTGATTTTAAAGCATTTTTGCAGCGCTTTGATGTGATGAGTGCGCTGCGGCGGAGTTTGATGGCATTTTGGAAAGTTTGTGGAGCGTTTCAATGGATTTATGCATGCAAATTTGCATTCGATATAGTTAAGGTGATAAATTTCATAAATTTAGAAAGACTGATCACGATTGACGGTATTTTTACGAGGCTTATCGGCAAGAACGTCAGACATTTGAAATGACACAGCCGCAGTGGTGGTTGGCAAATCAAAGTTTAATTAATACAGTGGTGTTCAGTAGGTTAGTACAATTTGTGGCGTGATATAAAGGAAAAATTACTGCTCTTACAGGCCTATAGTAGTGCTGCAAGATTGGTTAAACCTTTAAATAGTTCTGTAGTCGATGCATGGACAAGGAGGAAGAAGAAAAGGCAAGGACACCTCGTCTATAGTTGTTCGGCATTGTTATCCGCAAGACTTGATAAATTCAAACACAATGTGCTTAAAAATATGGCAACATTCGTTAGTTTACCATTTTCTCTCAAAACATTCGCCATCAACTGTGGAAATTCAACTGTGGACGGGGGTAAAATTAACTGTGACGATCAGCATCTGGTTGTGGTTGACTTCCGTCTTCTCTTGTCTTGTCTTACTACAGACTCAAATAGCCGATAGAATCGACCACTAAACCGAAAGGACTCATGCAATGATGAGAGATTTCTAATGTTTCGAACAATGGGACAAATGTCTAATGGGCCTTCATCTGTTAGTGATACCAATTGCATTGGAATATCGTATGATGAGTCACCTTACCTACCAAATGTCAAAGTAAACTTAATCATCTTAAGCTGACCCAGAATGCCACAACAACTAGACCTTACTTCTACAAAAAATTCACAAGTTTCACATCAGAATGAGAGCCAAGTATTCAACTGAATCGATGCAGACACGATATTTTCCCAAAGACTTGGGCCGATCACATCCACACTACCTGAGTTTGCATCTAAATCTCTAGTCCACAAAACCCATCAGTGGAGAAAATCACTGACGTCCAGAATCAACCACTTGTCAGTTCAGCGCAACAAGGGAAAAATGTCCATACTGGTGACTCTTTCTAAAGGAGTATTCCTCAAGTTATGGCCGAGTTCTTGCCCGATATGTGCCGAAAGGACATTTGAATGATGTTACATTCCCTGCATGATAGCTAGATCTAAGGCGATCTATGAGACGATTTCTTGGCTGTTGCCATTCCGTCAACCCATCTACACCTTCACATGAGCATCGATATCTTCGCAGGAATCACTGTAAGAATCATTCAATTTCAATTAAAGAACACCCTCTCAAGAACTCAAACACCTCCGATGTGTTTATTTGCAATAGCCAACAGAATCAATCACAAACAAGAAAGAAAAACAAAAAAAAAGCCAAAATCAGGTCAGCTAACAAAGAAAATATTGCACACCCACTCGGTAAGCACTCGGAATCCATCCCCTGCCAAGCAGTGAGTAAGTAAATCCGATCGATCTCGACGAGCTCTGGACACCACCCAAGTCCAGTAATCATTCTAAGAAACGTACACGCATTCCGTTCGTCCGAACAATGCAGACACACACTCCGCACACGTCTGCCGAGTGCACCCAAGATCCACTTTTTCTCAAATTTATTGCAAACAGACTTTCAGACATTGGTGCTGTTTGTGTTTTCGCTCGCTGTGCAAACAAAGAACACATGCGTAGGCTTTTGAAAATTCTGATTCGATGTTAGTTCGTTTTGGCCGGCAGCCGATCATCCGACGACGATCGACGGCATGCGCCATTCAAAAATCCGGCACACTCTCGTTCACACAAGTCGATTATTTTCAAGAAGCGAAAATCAAAAGTGGTAATTAGCCGAATGATGTAGATGTATGGGCAACAACAACAAATTGAACAGAAAAAGATACACAAACACACAAGAAGATACAAACTACTTATGTGAATTGGGCGAAATTTAATTGTGCACACTGCTGAAATGATAAATGGAATTGAATGAAGATAAAAAAAAAGATACAGATTTATCCATGAGATACAAGACTGAGATACATTCTTACAATACATCTTGGTCTGTGTATTTTAGAGAACTTGTAGACGTTTTCAGCAGCTTCGAAGTAGAAATACAAAAAGTCAGATGACTAAAAGATACAAAAGTATCTAACGGATGTACATTCCTAAATTTTGTGTGTAGATATTATCTATCTTAATGCGGCTGCAAAATAGCACTTATAGTACAATTATCTGCAAATAAATTGCAAATTTGATTAAAAGATATAAATGTATCTAATGGATGTATACACATTCTTTATTTTGTACGTACATTTCGTCTATCTTAAGGCAGATGTACAAGTTACAGGGAGCTACAAAATTTAACTGCGACTTGAATATGCAAAAGTATCTAAGTGATGCACATTCCTAAATTTTTGTATCTATCTTAGTGCCGATACTAAATTGCATTTAAAGTCAATTTTTCCAGTTAATTAATTCCAAATTTGAATAGAAGATACAAATGTATCTATCAGAATCAACCAATAAACCGGACCGTTCCCCACTCGACACAGTCCAAGCAGACTCGGAATAATATTTTCGTATGAATTTAGCCAAATAAACACAAATCCGATCAAAAGATACACAAATTAATTCATCACATCACAACGAACTTTGTCTATTTTTATCGTTAAGAATCTCATAAATTACGAACGAAATGATAACTACGAATGAACTTGCTCGGAAAGTTCGTATTCAAAACAAATACGCTGAAAAGATACAAAATGTATCTATCAAATCAATGCGCGATTTTTTTCTTCTTACTTGTATGACCCCTGTGGGCATGTAGCCACACACAATTTGCTATGATATTACTACAAGAAAACCCAAATTCGAATAAAAGATACAAATCTATCTCATAGATACAAGTGTATAATTGGACCAATTTCAAAGAAACTTGTGTGCGCACACTAATTAATGCCCACATGGTGCGAGTAATGCCATTTAAAAGTGAAATATCTCTAAATCATCATCAAGAACATACATGAAAAAAAAATTAAGAAACGATGCCAGGCCAGGCCAGAAACTATTTCACTTAATCTAGCAAAAAAAAATTATGGTTTCCGGGTCACTATCTCTTTTGGCCTGCCTCCATGAATGTCTGCTTTGTCGTTTCTCAACAAGCTAGTCCAAGTCGACGCAGACAGACAGCCATGGCACATCTTCCCAACGTCGGCCGATCACACCGATACTACTTCAGTTTGTATCTGCCGCCTCTGTCTCGGCCATAAAATGCGGAAACAATTTAATTGCCATTCGAACGCGAACACAACAGCCATCCCGAAGCAGCGCATTGACAACCTAATGGGCGGCGGCGGCCGCGCCAGTGGGTTTAAATCAGAGCACCATCATGGAGACGACGGGAGAGCCCTCCACCTCGGGCCGTCACATATTTTCATTCCAATTAATTTAAGTCGAATGTGTGTTTGGTGGATGTGCAATTAGACGGGATTGAATTGATTTCAATTGAACCTTTGTGTCCTCCCTCCCCCCTCCCTGCCCGTTTGTGTATCAATGCGGCGGCAGGCGGCTGGAGATGCAAGGTTGGTCGCATTGAATCGAGGTCTCGACCCCATCGGCGGCAGCGGCGACGTTAAGTGTTTTGATTTATTTGACATCCGTCACATTGCCAGCCAGATCTCACGCCGCACTGCTATCTATCATCTGTCAAGACTCAAGAGACGAATTGCCTGCTCCCTTTTGATGTTTAAATGAGCGTCAGGAGATGAACGCCACTTCCTCTCCCCGCAAAGTGCTTGACGCGCCTCGCCTCGTGGGCTGCGGGTAAACGTACGATTAAGTGAATTTGAATTGGGTGCCTTGTGGCATGATGATGACTTCATGTGTCATGTTGCATGGGCTCTTGAGATTTCGCTTTTGCTTTTTATTGGCAATCGATTGCCGTACCGCCACCACGACCGCCAGAGTGGCTTTCGCTTTAATTTGCATTCGATAGTGGCTATAAAAAGCGTCTGTCATCGAGGGCGATTAAGTGCCGTTGGAATGTGATTTATGAGTGAACTCTAAACGAACGAGATGAACGAACTTTGGTCATTCTGTGCGGGAAGGGGTGGGGACGCATCTTTAAACTTAAGCGGATTACTACTTACGCATGTGTTTTGTTGTCTGTTTTCCTGGATCGATACGCACCGCACAAAGAGGGGAGGGGCAGCTTTCAAGTGCTGCTGTGGACATTGACCTCAAACCGAGGACTGGACCAGTGGATTGAGTTGTAAGAAACCTCTTCAGTTCGAGTACAAGACACACTTGACGTGAGCTATGTGTGCTCCGTGGGCGAGCGATGTGGGCTTGGCCTGTTTGGCAGAAAATTGGAATTCATGTGAGGTTTCTAGGCCCACTCGGTGTTGGTGACTCAGAATGTGTGCTGTTCTTCCGCTTGGAGACCCACGCAGTGTCTGTCTTCCACGAGGAAAGGTAGTCAACGCTGTGTAGTGCCTTGTCGTCTTGAAAGGTAAGCGCAACCACTGTAAATGTGGTGCAACATTACGTACCAAGGGGGCTGTGAATGTCGATACAGACACACCAAGCGTGAGTCCGAATTCCCGGAATGCCTTGATTGCTCACAAGTTCTGAGGAACATACATAAAGGCACTTAGCAAGATTGATTTCAGTTGAAAGCATAAAATGATCTTGCATCACTCATGCTGACGCAAACGTGTGTTCAATGAGAGGAATCTAAGGCCTTAGCGCCCACTCACTTGCTACGAGTTTGACAATGATGCTGGCAATCAACCCTATCAAGGTTCTGCGGGCCAGGAATACGAGTGCGACTCACTTAGAACTCCTTGTAAGATTGTGTGCATTTCACATAACAGGGTGACCATGATAGTTTGTATGTTTCAGCATCTGTCAAAGGTTCCAGTGACGTCAAGCTGTCAAAAATGTTCAGCAGATTTTAAAATTCATCATGTATCGCTTTAAAAAAATCTTAAAATTCCGGGTTAGTTGTCAATGCGTCTTCACCATGGCCTCAGTTTGCAGGCCGGATTAACCTCGCACATATTGGACGGAGTGATTATGAATTGGGCCGACCTGCAGTCTAGTTAATGGCATGAGTGTAGCTGCATACCAAAACCAGAATCAATTATACAGGGTGGGCCATCTAGTGTTTTTTTTTTTTTTTAAATCATGGGTCTTTTTTACACTGACAGCTGTTTCCTGCTTGAAATCTTGACAGAAAGGCAGTATCATACCTCCGCCGGACAAAATGAGTCGCTTTACTCTTGAACAACGTTGAGAAACCTTGATAACTTATTTCCAAAGTGAGCGCTGTGAAGCGCAAGCAGTGCTTTTTTGGAAAAAAAAAGTTTTGGCCGAAATGAAGCTGCTGTACGAAATTTTGTGGAGAAAGTTGGTGAGACTGGTAGGCTAGTGGACAACACTCATGGTCCCTGTCGTCGTGGTGGGAACGTGGCTTCACTGGCCGAGAGTGTGAGACTCAATTCACGAACATCAACTCAACCAAGGGTCAACGATGGGCGTTACAGAGGCATGTCAACCGACTTTTTTTTTACTAAAATTGAACAAGAATATAGATTTGAACGACCTTAGCTTGATGCAGGACAGTGCGTCTTGCTACAATCTATCCTTTGCGTACCAAATTCGCAAATCGTGTTATCAGCCGTCTTGGCGATGTCAATTGGCCGCCAGGGACCGATGTCATGCCAACAATCATCTAAGCAATCTATTAGAAGCAGCCCAAGACCATCAACAAGGTCTTGGAAAATTGGGGTGACAGAATGCGCTACTGCGAAGACAGCCGAGGCATCCACTTGAACGACATTGTATTTCATAATTAATAGGAATGTTTGTTCTTACTAATAAAGCCAAAATACATGAAAAAAAAAATTAATTTTGTTCAGTTTATTGCATTTTTAAAAAGAAACTTGTATTTTGGCCCACCCTGTAAGTCTCACATCGTTGTTGTTTCATTGCAATTTATTTTTATATATCGTTCTGATGTGAACACCCTTCTTGGGTGACAGATTTCCGATGCGCCCCTGTTTCTGTCATTCGCAGCTGCCAACACTGGTGCCATCACGGAGAACTAGAATCACCTAATGAACCTAAGGAGGTTCAGCTCGATTCTGCTTAAGTCGAAGAACTGCTTCATTGCAACCCTGAAACACGCCGAACCTATGTCGTCCAGATTGTCTTCCTCCGTCTCTGCTCAGCGCCATAACTCAGCTATCAATCAGTGGCATTTAAGTTGACAGTTTCTACCGTAAAAACAAAAATCACACATCAACTGACGTTGTAAACTGGCTGACGAATGTAAACCGAATCTCAAGTGGATCTGGGTGAAGTCGCTCTTTTTTTTAATACACTTACAACCTTCGACAGCCTTCAGATAATAAAATGAAGAGAAAAAAAAACAGCACTAGATCTTATCGCGAGGGCTCGGGGAATAGATTACAGAAGAACCGTTAAAGGCCAAACATCAACGGCAACGATTAACAAATCGCCCTCTGTCAAACGTCAAATCAAATATTTAATTGCTTTCAAGCACGCCATGTCCTTTTTCCGTTTACACTGCCATCGCACCGGACACACACGCACGCTAGCTACTACGGTGCTGCTTGTGCATCGTTTTATTGCAGGATGTGGTGATATGTCATTTAATTGACTTGAGTGCTTGAAGGGGAACGGTGGTTGAGCTTGCCACGAATATCTGTGGATCACGGAAGACTCTATGGTGGCCATTGTGAAGTGTCAACGATTCTCTAAGGAATGCGTTGGTGCGTCGACAGATTCAGTGCTCCACCTTCTTCGAGTCACTGAAAATGCTCTGGGAGTGTACCTGTCAAGGAAGAACTTCTCCAGCTTCTCCGGCATGAAACTGAAGTCTGTACTTCATTCGTGAGAGAACAATGGCATGGCCCCTGAGTTCTACCTCGGCTTGTAACTGGTGTTTCGACTCGTCACATTCTCTTAAATACCGTACTGCAGCGCTACGCACTTCGACACTGTTCCTCAGAATAGCCTAGAAAAATGGCCAAAGCGTGAGTCCACTTGATCACCCCTCCCTTACAACTGACTCTTTAATCCTCCTTGGGCTGTCAAGCTACACTCGTTCGAACTCTCATTCACTTGAAACAACCTCTTAATCGTGAAGAAGAACCTCTATGAGTCAATGGGACATAGGCGCACGTACATTTTAATCACGTAACCTTGCCCTGTTAACGTCATTGTGTGCAATCTCATGCAGTGTCGTGGTGGATGAAGCGTATCTTATCGACGGTATCGTGACGTTTGTCGTTCATTGCTACGTGAGCACACGAATGCTTGCCTTGTTGTTGAACACCTGTCGTCAAATGAAAACAAAGGTTTTGAAAGTATCTTCGATGTCAACAAATCTTGTGAAATGTGAATCAATCCGCCGTAGGAGCAGTGTTTGACGAACTCACAGTCGGGGCTGCGTGATGGACGTCTCGGCGAAGAGTCAAAACGCGTGAACATCAAGTCTTGAAATGTAACGCAATTAGCTTGATTTCACATTCACAAGATCGACAAGTTAACCTTCAGTGGATCTTGCACACATCCACACTCGAAAAACGGTCACATTTCTGAGTAGTAAATTCCACAGTGCGCGTCATACATCTTAAATAGCAAAAAAAAAAGAAAAGAAACACACATCACAGCACATGCCCACAAGAGATAAGAATCCCCACCACGAGCCGCCTTTATTGTTTCGCGAGAAAAACCGCTTCCGGGCAGCCAACCCTACCGAGACACCTCAAACCACAGAACGCCACACAGTGCGAATAAAATTAAAGTGACTCAAAGTCGACTTATAGTGAAGTGATAATGCCAACTGCAAGCAGTCAGCAACCACAAAGAGTTCGACTCCGAGTCCGAGTCTAAAAATACACACGAATGCACATCGGCCCGATGACTCTTCGCGGCCACAAATAGCTGCAAGTAGCAGAGTCAAGATATCGGCCATCACCAATGACCAATCGTCCGTCGATAAATCACAACCTGTAATTTGGAAGATCTCGCAAGACGGCAGACCTTTGCCGCTTGGCCTTGGCCGAGGCACTGACTCACCGCCGTGCCGCGCAACAGATCCCAGTGGGAGAGACAAAGGGTCTCAGGCGAGGCAGTAAAACTGTCGACGGGGCAATTATTTGCAGACTTCGTTGTTGACAAGTGCTTTGACGCGCTTTGAAACACAATAGCGTCTCCAGCGAGCACACGTAGTGGCTCGTTCGATAAGGAAATCATAAACAGGTGAATCGGTGGGTTGATAAGATTTCGCCGCCATGCCGCGATAAGGCGAGCAGAAGGGGAATAGATTTCTCGAGGAATTCATGCGAGAGCCGCTGATAAGGCGACTGTAGTTTAATCCCCTTTATAGCATGGATGACATCGGTTTCGAGAATTTCTTGTGAACACACACCCAGTTGCGGAGGAGGTTCTGTGTCTGTTCAAATATTTGGTTGACTTTTCGCTGCGAATTCGAGTGAAGTGCCCGTGTGGCTGTGGGAACTGAGATCTGTTGCCATTGTTGACTGTGCTTGAATAGTCACTATCTCCTTTTTTGGCGATAATGGAGTACGATCACATTTTCACTTGTTCGACTGCGAAATCAAACAATCGAAGAGGGCGCCATCGAAAAAGAATGCAGAGTTTCGGTGTTCGGTGAATTTCGAATAGAAGCGATGTCAAATTTGACAGGCATGGAAGTGTCAAATCTGTCAGGCAGCTTCTATGATTTCTGTTGTTTTGCGACTTCTTGTGACTAACGTGTTCAATCAAGGGATGGCTGATGGAGTAATCACTTTGAACTAAGAACAAACCACCTGACATGACTGAGAGTGACAGTATTATAAACGACTACACTATTAGTGGGCATTGAGAGACAGAGCCCCACAACAATTGCCGCATTAAAACGGGCACAATATCAACCTGCCTCAGAAGAAAGCAGGAGTCAAAGCTAAATAAAAACCTGGAAGGACAAAGAGCACATATTATATAAGAGGAATAGCCACGGTCTACGAAAAAGGATTCAGTGACGAGTGGACAATCGTTAGGAGCTCAACGTCAACGACGGAACGGGAAAAAACCGGCGCTAAAGTTTCAATTCAAAAGT
The DNA here is from genome assembly GCA_907269125.1 of Eristalis pertinax. Taxonomy (NCBI): domain Eukaryota; kingdom Metazoa; phylum Arthropoda; class Insecta; order Diptera; family Syrphidae; genus Eristalis; species Eristalis pertinax. The sequence goes on from OU026147.1 coordinate 13,140,779, forward strand.
TGAAAAACAGTGCAAATGCCTGTGGCAAGTGTCGTAGCGCCGAGGATAGATGCGTCGAATCTTACCCTTTCTTCCGAAATGGCCACAAAACAGAAGGTCGTGAGTACAAGCTAGATATAGAAGCAAGGTCCACCACAAGAGTTTGTTCAATTATCTAGATGGAACCATCAAGCTAGGATGAAACGATGAAGAAAGCTGATTGACAGACATTCCGTACAAAAAAATCAGGGTTCGCTAGTTGCTAGACATGAACAAAGAGTCAGGAGCCAAGGATCAAATAATGAATGAGTACAGCAGCTATGGTCGAGAAAAAAGTATCTGAAGCGAACGCACTCTATAAGAGCATATTCAAAGAACCTGATGTGGGCTACTCATCAATTACAACGGTCTTAGTGGCCTAATTTCAGAGACAAGACAAGTGACAAGACTCGTCAATGGTATCTTAGCTTTGAAAGGAGCTAGCGACGGACGACCTTGTTTTCACAGCCACACGGGCATTTCACTCGACTTCGCAGCGAAAAGTCAACCAAATATTTGAACAGTCACAGAACCTCCTTCGCAACTGGGTGTATGTTCACAAGACATTCTCGAAACCGATGTCATCCACGCCATAAAGGGAAGTAAGATACAGTCGCTTTATCAGCGGCTCTCGTAGGAATACCCCGAGAAACAATTAACGTCGCCTATAAGATTCTGTCTAGCGTGCTGCGTCGTCCAAATCTGTTTTGCATTGCACTAAGGCCGACACATACCGACGGACGCCTGAGTGCTTAAAATATGTCAGTGACTACTTTGGAATTTTAAAGGAAGGTGTTAGAAGAGGAGTTTGCTACTGAATGAACCCAACAATGGATGCAGGGAGACTTAAGTATACTTAGGCCACCAAGCGAGGTACACCATAAATTACCATAGACATCACTTCGTTCAGTTTCGTTAACTTTAGCTTACTTGAGTGGCAGCGAATGCGCCAATTAATTGCTGTTCAAAATTGAGTTGTAAATCTGGCTCCCAATCAAGCTGCTTAAGATGACATGAATATATTTTCTCTTTCCAAACCCAAATTGTAAATTATTGCCATTGAAAGTGCCAAGCAAATTAAAGCATCGAAAGATGAACTTCATGACAACACACAATTGACCCAAAAATCAAATGAATTAACGCAACTCGATTAGTGTCCACGGGCATATGTACATGAAGTCACTGGTTTAAGCTGATAAATTTGCAAGAATCTACGTTGATTGCCTTCATAATTCACATCGTTCTGTCAATGGGTCAGAAATTTGATTAATTGAAGCCAATTAACCGGAGCATGTCGGAAAATATGCGCACATGCAAATGTTGTTCTCAACGTTCGACGATTCAAACAATAGCCTTGTTCTTACATGTCTTTGAACCAACCTGACGGACATCTTTCCTTAGCTACTAGCAGAACTGACTCCCTAAACCCAATTTGTAGCGACCAGCTACTCAATTGGAATTATCCTTGTTGACTTCAACCGACACGCGATGGATCGAATTTGTGGGGGAAACAACAAACGTGAATTATAAATAGGGACTAAATTTAGGCCATTCAAAAGACCACAGCCAAAGATGTATATCCTTCGTATCGTCACAGCTGCAACTGCATCCCCCACCGGAAGCCATAAAAATGGCTTCATGCCCCTGAATTGATTTTCGTCTTCAAATCAATAAGTCACCCCGAAGCGCATAGTTATCGGCAAAGACAACACAGATGTAACCAAATGCTGACGTAAGGAATGGTCACAGTTGTCTGTCAGTTCCCTGCCGGTGACACATGCCGTCCTGCGTGAGGGATGAACTCATAAGAGACACACATACAAGCCATCTCTCCCTCCCACGACAGCTGCATTCCGACTTTTCTCGTTGCTACACAATTTTCACAAAAAATGAATCACATTCGATACAAAAAATATAAAATAGACCACCATACACGAATGTACTCGTATCTATCGGCTAATTGCATCTCCCTGCTGGTTCGAGGTCAAAACGAAATGTCGAGAGAATGAGAATCTAAAACGGAAGTGACATCTCCCAACAATTGCAACATTTACCCTATCACTCATACACGCACACGCCCAACCATTCGATAGGCGAGTGTGTGCGTGCTCCCCGCGCTCTCTCTCTCTCTCTCTCTCTGTGAGAGAAAAAGACGATTGAGAGCCACTGCACCAAGCAACAACGACACTCGTCGAGAAACATTTGGAAAATTCGAAAAAAAAAATGTGAAGAAAAACACACAAGGGAAGGCCAGTGTCGACTGTCGGTTCTGTGAGCTCAAATGTTCTAGAAGCAAACGTCAAAAATGAGAGCAAGACTGAGAGACAGCGCAAGCGAGACAGCAGCAGATTGGGGAGTACGAAAAAATACATTATGACTCAACAAATTTTCCAAAAAAAAAAAAAAAAATTGAAAACGAAAACCAAAATAGCGACGTATTTTTTGACAGGACCTGTCAAAATTGACTCAATTTTTGTGCGTTTACCTGAAAGTGTGGGGAGGAGAATTGTTGTCTACCGCCACTACCACCACCACCGCCGCCGCTTGGTGAACCATATCCTGGCTGCTGTGGGTGATGATATCCTTGTGGCATATCCATGCCAGCTGTTGCTGCTCCATGATTTATTGGTATCTGCTGTGCATTGCTATTGATTCCATTTGAATTTGGTACACCCTGTGCGGGATTAGTTGTTGTTGTTCCATTTGAATTTGGCATAATATTTTCTTCTTCTTCGTATTGTCTTGAATTTTGAAAGGGAATATTCTTGACGTTGTTTTTTCGGTTTTAATCACTTCGTAACGGATTTTTTCTTAATTTGGTGCATAAAATGTTGGAAAAATTATGTATTTTTCTTCGTCGTCGTCGTTGTTGTTGTTGTTTTGAAAGGAGATATAAATAGAAGACACTCTCACACACACTGAACCACCCACAATCTACTTCTTTTTTTCTTATTTTGTTTTCCGAAAAAAAATTAATTCATTTTTTTTCAATTTTTTTGTATTTTTTGGTGTGAAAAAACGGTTAAGACACTGCACAGATATTGAATAACACCGTGTATCTGCACTCTATTGCACCCTTGAGATACTCTATGTACATTTAAACGTTAATCAATAAATTATAACAAAAAAAAAAATAAAAATAAATTTACTACAAATGAAAAAAAAAATATAAATAAATAAATATCTAGACGAGAAGAAGAATGTTGTCCGTTGTCGCGTATCTTTCGCACTTCCTCACTGCTGTTCGACGATGGCAAGTGTATTCAATGAATTTCTTTAACTGTTTGAGAGACGTTTTTTTTTATTTGTTTGTTTTAAATTTTTTTTTTTTCGGTTTTTCCTTTCTTTTGCAAAATCACGCCGCAATTTGTAGTGTTGCGATACACTCGTTTCGCGTTCGCCTCATTAACTATATCTCACTTCGGGAGTTGAACTAAAACTGTATTCTGATCGCTGGTCGACGGGCGATTCAACATTTGTTTGCTTTTCGTTCCACCTCCTCTGCCTTTTGTCGTCACACACTTGTGTGTTCGGCTCTCAGCTTAAAAATTGTTCGAGAGCGCATGTGGGTGAGTGTGTGTGTGTGTATGGGAATATTTGCTCTTCAACCACGAAATTCAATTTTCTGCCTCTCCTACAGTGGCAGCAACAAGCAGTGGAACTGTTCACGTTGTTCCCCCTTAACTTGGCAAATGTCGTTTCATTTCGTCAACGATGGAAAGACGATCGATGTTGTTGTCGTTGTCGATCTGTATCGTCAGTCCGCAGAGAGAGCGATAGAGAGAGAGTCACACACAGAGACTTATTATTTTATCATCTGTGGACGGTGACAATGACAGCAAAACAATTGCTCTCTGGTGCTCGTTGCTCTCCAAATCTCTCGAGTAGCTGACACACATCAGATTTATAAATAGATCTAGACGTGGGAATGATTATTTACACGCTAAAGGTTGATTTTTCTGATTTTCGGTTGTTTTTTTCTTTCTTTTCATTTGTTGTTGTTGTTATTGGAGCTCTCTCTCTCTCTCTATTTTGTGGGCCTCTCTGGTTCTTGTTAGAGTGTATTTGTTGTCGATCTGTAAGTTTGTATTTATAGATATTAGATATATTTTGTTTTTTTTTTCTTCGTTAAAACATTATTTTTTCGTGTTGCTTTTTTTTTCATTAGCAGCAGCATCCACAGTAGAAAATGAAAAAAGAAGAAAAAGACAGTATTCATACAGTAAATGGATGTATCTAGACGAATCTCGAATGAAGTCGAGCGATGTGGATACACAGATAGACGCGTAGCATGTGGACGTACTTGTGTCATTTTTGTGAATTTTCATTCGTTTATGGGAAGATCTTGTTTATGTGCCGACGGATGTGCTGGAGATACTTTTTCGTTTTTTCGTTTGCCTTTTAACGTCTTTTTTGGATACCTTTTGTGATCGATTAGATCTGTGACAACGATTGGTGGGGGGGAACTACAAGTTGCAGGTGAACTTTAGAAGATCTCGGTCCCGGCATGGAACAGATGGTTGTGGAAATGGCAGAGGCACCTCAGCAAATAGCACTGTTTACTTTATTCTTGAAGAGAAACCATGGACAGACTTAGTAAGTCATCGTCCGGATTGAATGGAGCAGCGTCTAGGGTCCTCTCCGTACACCGACGTCTGCAGAAGTGATCCCTTCATTACTATAACTAGTATTCTGAAAGTGGTCCAGTCTCGTGTGTCGCCAGTCATTCCGTCGATCTCTCGACCAAGACATTTGGAATATTTAACTAAACACTTTAGATTTCCTTGATGACGACTTCTACAAGAAAGACAGGCGTGTGCTTAGCTTACATGCGCCATTAATCTTCGATCAGAAGGTCGATTGTCACGATAGTTAAGCTAGTCTTAAGTAATTTTGTCTAGCACGTAAGAAAAATCTACAGTTTTCTTTATCCTAGTTTATCTTCCAACTCTCATAGTGACCCTATTCACTTGTGGTGATGCTGGTCCTATCTAGATCTGCTGCTGATCGATCGACGACTGACGATACTAGACGTGGAACGATGCCCACGAGACTGTTTAACTGCGATTGAGTACGAGAGTGATCACTGCGGCTATTCAGCTGCTGTACGAGGTGGAAGAACTGGAAGAATGTCTCCAGAGGCCGCCTTATTATGACAATAACACCCGCTGGCCACGCTTCTTCAGGACCTTATCCACAGAACTACGTTCGAGTGAAATCCATCCTCCAGCAAACAGAAACCTGACAAACGTGGAGGTCGCACTTCTCTTATTTTTTTTTTTGTCCTCTTGGCCAAACCCATGCCAGGAAGGCAACGATGTAGTGGTCACTAGCATACACAGCAAACGACTTAAGTCAGTCTTCCGTTCCATTCATCAATTGATCTTTCTGAAGTCGTGGGGGGTCTAGGATGGGACTGAACTGACTTCAATAGGGATGTCCCTTGCCACCGAAAAACTATTTCAGGACGTTGGCTGGCAGGTACTAAGTGTCAAACCTCCAAGATGATCTTGTTCGGACTGCTGACTGAACGGTCTAAGAAGCTGCTTAACACTGCCGTTTGGGAGATCATTCCAGAAGACTACGCGTCGTCACTAATGACGACAGAAAACATGCCACGCTTCATTTGCTCTTATCTATCTTTGATGTCGCGTAGAGTTGGAGTGAGGGAAACATCGCAAATTAACTTCGCTCATGACAAGCTACAAATGGTTCGAAGCCAAGGATCCAGAGCAAAGTGGACCAGTCAGGTCTGAGCGCACTCTATAGCCCACCTAGTCTAGACTGTGACATTTCTACATCTTACGCCTGCCACTAGAACCTCACCTAACCAACTCAAAACTGACGTGATCGATCCCAAGCGAGCACCAATGCGTTCCTGATCGTACCTACCATTAAGCAAGGCAAGCTGCCTTCCAATAAACCTGCCAAAGGAGAAGACAATGTGTTATCAACGACTTTTCCATCGAATATCACAGCAATCTTGCCAACACGTCCTCTAATTCTGCTTCATGCAATGCAGATAATGAGCTAATCTGCTTTCTTTCCAATCAATGGTCCCTTTGCCAACAATTATCTCGATGATCATCATGAAATATGCTCAGTAACTCGTTCACTGTTCAGACCCACACACAATCAGGATGGCAGCGAACGAGTCGATGATGCTTTCCTCGTATCAGTTAAGACATCTACTTAATCAGAAACTAACTAGTTTTGGACCCCACACCGGGTTAGTCGAGAAGCCGGTTGGTTGCCGGTTTTCGTCCAGTTTTGACGAGTTTACTGAGCTCTAGTTAATCTTGTGCGAAGACATCGAGTGACGTCCTGAAAAAATACTCAAGTTTTCAGTTGAAAATCTGATTCAGTGACTTCAGCAACCTTCCCTCTGACGACGGTCCCCTAAACTGTGTCTGAAGTCATACATGCACACATAAGAAGATGCAAGATGACATCACCTCGTTTCCTTTGAATCTCCATTCCGAGTCCACCCGCCAGTAGAACAGCCGCGCCGATGGGTGACACTCAAGGAGAGGGTCATTGAATTCCTTCAATTTCAGTTGTTAACCATAAACACTGCGGATTATGACGCAATCATTTGTTGTTTTGTTTGCACTGCTAATGATGGCAGGCATTTAAATGTTCTGACGCTGCCGGTTAAACCTGTTTGCCAGCTTCGCGTCGGCTGGTGTCCTATGTCAAAGTTGTTCTCCGACCAGATGGTACATTGTTTACCTCCATTTCGCATGCGAGCATTTCATGGGACCAGTGGAAAGCAGTTTACTGGTGTCATGTGGTTATGAATGTGGGAACGCACGATTTGATGCAATTAATTGGATGGGATGCAGTGTGCAATTCTGCTTCTGATGCGGACACAATCCAGTTGTCGCCTGATTTATGCGCGATTTTAAGTGATTTATGGAAAACTGAGACGGGGAATAAATGCAGAAAAATGCCATCATTGCATGTCTCTGATGGAATGAGGGACAGAGTGATCGTGAAAAGAGGAGAAATGACAACCTTAAGAGGTTGTAGTCACAAACCAGGACTTCAACTCTTCAACTTCTAGCACAGTCTTGTTCCCCGATGCTGGAGTGCCTCAGGGTAGACATCGGTGTCCCACAAGACTTCTAATGACGTGATCGATTGGTGAAGTGTCGAAATTTGTTTGCCGGACGTATGACTTTAGTCGTTTCTGAAGTCCTTGGCTGCCTTTGACACGACATTAGTCTGTCTTTGTATGACTGACAGACAACGTCAACTGGTCAGACTTTTGTTGGCTCGGTGGGTGACGAACAACGTCAGTCTCCCCTCGAATGGCTGATAAATGGTCGGTCGGTCTTTCTTCGACTGGCTGACAGACAACGTCTGCCTGGCGGCAGGGATAACATTCGTCTGTTCTCGCCAGGCTGTCTTCCTGGTACTTGGGGGTCTCATAAACAACGCCACCCTGTCCTTGTCTATCTGACAGACAACCTCGGTACCTTTTCGACTGTCTGACAGACAATAAATCTCTGTCACAGGATGTTTCTGCCCAGAGGCCTTGCTCGTGACAATCCTGGCTCAGAGATCCACGTCATCCATCCTTGCTCTCAATTGTCCGCTCCCTACCTAGCCGCCCTCTGATCAATCTTCCTCTTCAACCTTTCTCCTCCTTGTCGCATTTCTTTTACGAGCCACTGTCGCTCCTGAGTTTGCTTTTTCTTTGGCCCATACGGCATGCAGGCGTGTGCTCGTGTGTGATTGTCTTTGCTTGTGTGAATAAGTCGGTCGCACACTCAAGCTCATACCGAATCAATGAGTAATCCCAGAATGGGTCGACCCAGCGGAGCACAAAAGAAAACAAGAATACCCCGCGTATCACCGTAGTACAACGTCGAAGAACGGAACGAAAATAAACTCCCCTCGACTGCTCTCCACCACGCCACCGTTCGACCGTCTGCTTGGCGTCCCACAGAAGCCGGCCGCCACGGCATGGGAGCGTGCATCTGCTTGTGTGTGTGTGTCTCGGTTTGCAACGTAATTCCTCGCACATTGTTCGCATGGCTCTCCGCAAAAATCAATGACAGTAAGCAGCACAAGGCACCACATCACTTGAGGACGCACCCTTTTGTGTCCATTAGTCGCGGCCATCAGTTCATCGGGGGGCGCCTGGTGTTTGTGTGTAAGTTGGCAAGGATAACGCTGACCTACTGCCGTGCGAGTGCCGAACGACGGAGAATGAAAAAGGCGAATGTGTAGGATTGCGTAATCATTTCCTTGTCGACTGCTGCAGAAGCGGCGAACGCCAAAAAGGACACACGGCAGAGTTGGGCGCCCAGCAGCTGCGGGGCTTATACATCGAGAGGGGTGAACGGCCCCATTTGGAGACTGCGTAAACGGGTTGTTTGGCTGTGGGGCGCCTTTGTGTTGGTCGCCATGGGAATCGATTTTGCGGGCAGGAAGGGAAATATCCCCCAAGTGACGGCTGGACAAATCGAAGTTTATGTTGAACGTGGTTGGGTGACATTTACTGCCCCTTAGTCTGGGCCCTCACTTGTATGCTAATTGGTACCGGCTCGCAGTCGTTTAGTGGCCATAACACCTGTGTGGTGATGGCGCTTTGGGTCATAAATCGATTCTTGACTCCAGCGTTCGTTCGATGAAGTGGACATCAAGGAGGGGGTTGGGTTGGTTTTTTTTTTGTTGGGGGAGATTTTTGCGTATCGTCGTTGAGTACATTTCGAATGGAGATGGCTGAGAAATAAACATCTGTCAAGAATCTGACATCTGACAGGTTGAGGATGCGAACTTTTGGAAGAGACGCTCAATAGATCATTTGACCAAATGACTAGAATGAGCAACAAGCGATTAAGACATCGGCGCCATCATGGGAAACTGACATCTGTCAACATCCGGATGCGTCCACAAAGAAACTTCCCTCCGTGCGCAATTTCGGTATGGAGCAAGACGCTCAAAAGATCATTTGAACAAATATCTAGAATCAGCAGCAAGCGATTAAGTCATCGGCAGCTGTCACCATCATGGAAGCCTGACGTCTGTCATCATGAACCTGTCATTTGACAGCTTGGGAATGTTTTCACAAACAAACCTGGTCACTTTGAAAACAAGCCACAAAAGCTAGTCTCACCATAGATTGACCAACAAGCGCGTAAGAAGTGTACATCTGTCAACAATTACCTGGCATCTGTCAAGACTAGGATGCGTCTCAAACACACTAACTATTGCAGTTGCCTTCGGAATGTAGCACGCCACACAAAAGCTTGAGGAAGCATAAGATATCGACGATAAGACCGTTTCTTCTTGCTCAAAGGTCACTTCATGGCTGGCTCCACTCTGACAGATGTCCGAGACCGCAACAGCCACCAATCGGCTCAGGCTTCAGACAACATCGCTGACATTTACCGTGTCTCAATGACATTTGCACACAGCAGGCTTCTTGCATTTCAATGACATTTACTTCTGTCAGCCACCGGATGCGTTCAGAGACCGATAAATGCGACAGATGACCTTACCGTCGACTGTTCGAAAACAATTCATGGCTCTAACGAGGCGATTAAGATGTTATGCCACGAAGGTGATAACTCAACTAAACGATTCAATTACCATCAGAAGCAGCTTAATGGCTGGCCAAGCGCGTTCTGTCAAATACTGTCACGTCTCTGACCGTCACAGAGACGCTCATATTCGTGCCATCGGTAAAACCAACACGTGCAGCGGTTTCTTTTTGGCAAATGTTCCCTGCTGGTCTGTTTTTAACACTTGCCACTGTCAATGGCCGCTTTGAATACCGAAGCGGCGTTAATTACCGCCACCTTAGAGAGCAGCTTTCCACGGCACGCCTCCGGAGCGCGTATCTCTCAATCAGCGATACGCCTGAGGTGATATCTTTGGCATTTTAGCGGCTCGAATTTGATTTCATTTAGTGGCACTTCCGATTGATTGCGAAGCAAAACATGTTACACAAGGTTTCGCCGCTGGCTGGCACTGTGCTGTGCTGTGTGTAACATCGAGGTGGGCTGGCATCGGGTCTACCTATGCCGTGCCGCGCCGTCGCTGTGTCGACGACACACGGCACACGGTGTGGGCTGCATCGGCAATTAGGTGTGCCAAGTTGCCTCCGGCAGGCTTCGGCGGACGACGATCTCCCTGTCAACCCACTCGCCACTCGCCAGGGGAAGGAACGACAAGTGCTCGGCTGGCGACGATGACGTAGCCGAGGGGGAGACACCAGAACCTGTCTCTGCGGCTTCAGAGATCACGCCAGCTGTCCAGCAAATGGAGCTCGAGAAGTTTCGGCTCCGATTTACATTCGTATTGACCACCGATGCGCGCGTTCAACTTGGCGCCACCGGGCTGATGATGAATGATTGGCGATTTATTTGATTTGCATGCGATCAATTAAGGCACGGCTGGATGATGGGGCTGGACGAGAGGGAACAGTGGCCTTTGAAGGCCGTGCTGGGGTTCAGTGGGGCTATGTCTGGGCCTGGGGATGGCTGGAAGTCAGACAGTGATTGACCTAGTTTGCTGAATGATGAGAGGGAATGTGATTTCGCATGTTTTTCGGTCTAGACGTGGCGATATGTATTGCCCTTCTTCAACAGCATCTCTTTTAACTGCTTCTCATGAGGAGCCTAAAGCCTCGTCCCACTTGGACCACCGAGTTCGGTCCACCGTGCACATGTGATACACCAGCTGTCCCCTTGCCTTGGGAATTCCCCGAACTACCGACCAACGATCTCTGAATCATCATCTTTTAGTAGATTTTGCCACTTTCTGAATGTATACCCTCAGCCAACCGCTTTGCGATCATGACCCCCATTCCCAAGGTTCACAGCCGTCTCTCGCTCGCACATCGTTTAGCGTGGCAATCCCAAGGAATAACCCCATAAAACCATTACTAGGTCATAAAGCCTCACCGGTGTCCGAGCCTCGCTATCGTTCGTCTCATGCTACACAAGCGTTAACCTAGCGATCACGCAATGTCACGTCAGTCTCCACGTTGCTCGGTTGAGTGCGCCGCACATGTCTTGCCATATCGGCGACCGCTGAGCACACAGAAAATCCGCCCAAAAGTCGAGCTGGCGCATTAGTCACCATCGGCTATCTACACAGATACCCACTGACCGCTGCGGGTGCTGGGTTTCGCTGATCATTCCGTGTGTGCGTGCGGAGCTTCAGTAGTATCTCTCTCGTTTGGTATTCCGTCAGCGGACGCAAATCGGATGTCGCTGTCACCGTTGGGACGACCGCGACGGCGACGCGGACGGTTGCTTTCCATATTTCGGATTTCATTACCGATTTCGATTCATTACACTCGATATTCGAATCCGTGTTGATTAGTAATTTGAAGTTGTACCTCAATGCGAGTAGATTGTACGTTTGTGTAATTCTAATTTATTTCATTTCTTTCTTCGTCGGGTGTCAAACCAGTTTCACCAGTCAAGGGTGGGGTGGGGAGGGTGCTGTGGTACCGCCTGTGTGCAGTAGAATGAAGCGGAACGATGCTTGACGTGGGCTGAGATACGTGAGTTCTGATGCATTGCATCAAAGTTCAAACTCCCACATGTTGTTTATCTGCTGAGGGGGCTGGAATGTCGCGTCGCGAGGGGTAGTCACCGTGAATGGCAGTTGCGCAATGCATTCATTCAACGTCGCTCAGCTCAGGTGTGATTCTGTGTGAAATCTTGTCGATAGACAGGCGGCGACTTTATTTTGTTGATTATGTGTTCACGAACTGGACGAATGTGTCTGGATCTTTGGGAATAACAGAATTGAACGGGGAGGATGGCTTTTCAGTGGACCCTCACACCGAAATGATCTTCTTTATTCTCTCTGGAATAAGGGGCATGTTTACAAGATACATCAGCCTTACCTCAGTGCAAGCTGACATTTTGCTCTTAGCTTTGTGGTAATAATAACCACTTGCTGATGTTTGAATCGTCGTCATCATCTGAAGCATTATTTGACCTCTTTTTGAATGATGGATGTGTTCATAAGGTACCTTAGTCTCAATTTAATCATTTTCTACATACATATTTTAACCAGGATAATGAGCATTGTCTGTATAGTCGTCTTCATGTGGTCCCATTTTTGAACTTGCAGATCTTATCTGCAGTGTTCTACGAACACTTCAAGCCGTTCGTCAACGACCTGGTCGGTCCATACCAATCTGGCTTTAGAGCAAGAAAATCTACCATCGATTCAATATTCACACTATTTTAGAAAAAAACCCAGGAGCAACAGATCGATGCATGGTGGCACGTGGCGTTGTGGGTATGTGCATCGGCTCCTACTCACTTGGACCTACCTGTTTAGGTTCGATTCCTGGTACGACAAGAAATACTCAAAGAGTATAACTGTCTAGAAAAAGCTTCTTAAGCTTGGCCGTTCGGAGTCGGCAAAAAACTGTAGGCCCCTTCCACTCGTGAGAGAACAATAGTACGCACAACACGTGTGCTTGCTGAGAAGCTAGGCCCTGGTCTTCTACGAGCTGTACAGCCACCCCTATTATTATTATTAACAGATCGATGCTCACCACCTCTTCATCGATTTTAAGGCCTACTATGACAGCCTCCTTAGAGGCGAGCTATACAGAGCAATGTCTAGTTTTGACATTCCTACCAAACTTGTCTGTTTGTGTAGGATGACGATGGAAAATGCACGCTGCTCCATCAAAGGCGACGCGCTGTCATGCGATTTCCTCCACATAATTCTGGAAAGAATTGTTCAAAACTCACAAGCCAACACCAGAGGCACAGAATTACCAACTAGTTCGTCCAACTACTAGCATACGCCGACGATATTAACATAATCGGAAGAAAGCAGCTCCATTGGCATGCGCTTTTATCAGTATTCCGACGGATACCGCGAAGATGTATTTAAGGGTAAATTATGGCAATACCAATTATATGCTGTCAGCGAGAAAGAACACCCAACACCGACGTCTCGGACAGAACGTCACAGTAGACAGATATAGCTTTGAGGCACAGAGGAACCGCTATCAATTGAGACAACAACACCAGCGCTGAAATCAAACGAGGAATAACTCTTGTCAATTGCAGCTTCGTTGGGCTAAGAAAGCAGTTGATGAACAGAGTCCTCATTAGAATAACCAAAGTGAGCCTCTATAAGGCCTTAATCACCCCAGTTCTGCTATATGGCGCAGAGGCACGGACTTTGCCCAAAGCGGATGAGGTTGCTCTTGGCTGCTTTGAAAGGAGAATTCTTCGGGTGACTTTCGATCCCGTCTGCATAGATGGTGAGTGGAGGAAAAGATATAACAACGAACTCTACGAGCTGTTCAGAGAAGGTCCAACGATTGAGATGGCGCCGTGATGTGGAGCGAATGGAAACCAATGCTCCGGCCCAGGGAAATCTTTGAATCCATCCCCGAGAGACGACGCGGTAGAGGAAGACCGCGACTCAGGTGGGGCACATAAGTGGAACGGGACCTCAAAAAACTATGCTTATGAAACTGGAGGCAGCTGGCTAAATATCTGGCTGCCAATGCTGTAGTGCCACCTGAAGAACGTTCAATCGCCTGTATCGTCGTCAGAATGATAAACATCATTTTACGTCTTTTTGAGTATACAACCTCAAATTATTATACTTCCGCATCATTTCACTTGAATAATGAAAATTTGCTGATCTTCTGCCACCTCGTCTTCCGGGTCCGGATCCAATTTGTGACGCAGGAATAACGCAATTTATGAAGAAAGGAGCATGTTCACACGGTATATTTGCCAACTTCCGACATCGCACCAAAAGCCATCATTTGCTGTTCTCTTGCACACCATTCATCATCTAACCACCTTCTTACGTTTTTTTTTTTTGGTTTTTAAACAAGGGAGGTGTTCACATAATCGAAGATTTACCATCACATCGACAAGCTTGTCTCTTGCAGTGATTCCCCCGACGACGTCATTGAGTCTGTCAACAGCCAATGCACTCCGTCTTCCCCCTAGCTCACCGCCTTTCAATTATCAGACAAAGTGTGTCAATGTCGCTGTGAAATTATTTCCAAACCACTGCGCCGCGTCGTTACATCTCAAATTGTTTCCAAAAAGAATTTAGATCACCTCCCCACCCTCCGACGACGACGACGACAACGACATCGCGGGCTGCCTTGAAGTGCTTTAGCTTTGCTTTAATTTGTTTTTCCGTGGACGGTCGCACGATCGCACTTTCACAGCTCATAGACTGCCCCACAGGCCGGTGTGTGTGTGCGTTGCAATGGACGCTTGTTGGCCGCCGTTCGACTTGAGCATTTCTCATCTCAACGCTTGGCAAACGAGCACATTTTCAGCTGCATGACACACAACATAGCGGCACGCGGCTGCCACAGGAATCCACTTCGGTTTTCACGGATCCAACAGACGTCAATGCTCGACACTCTCCGCAGAGCCACCCGCAGCGAGAGAGGGCGGCCAAAAAAGGTTTCCCTTTTATTCTCCGCGATTCAGATCCGAATCGCATGTCGTCGTGCATCTGAACATGACAGTCTGTCGATTGTATCTGCTGTGCTCTGCTATGCAAAATCGAATCGGATTCCGTGAACGTATCGCAATGGAATACGAAATGAGAGTGCATTTGTCAGTCGATCATCCCTAGGCCCCGTGGGCGGGGTGGTTGCTTGCATAAGAGTCTCAACTGTCTGCCACAAGTGGTGCTGGTGTCATGGCACTGATGATTTGCTTGACGGTTCCAGAAGCGACGAGAAGTGAGTGAGTGAGTCTGTGAGTCACGTCACGCGTTTGTCTGGAATGTGTTTACCGAAAATGGTCGAGAATCGATTTGAAGACGGCTTCAGATACGCCTACAGTTGTTGAATGCAGGTTGTGATGGCTTCGCTGTGGCTGTTGCTGTGGTGTCTGTTGTCGTGTTCGTTAATTGTGTCATGATTCAGCCGTCGTCGTCGTCGTGGAGATGAACCTACGCATCTGCTGGCTGTTCATGCGAATTCGTACTAAAAATAGACTCGCGAGATAGTCGACACAGAGTTGACCATCTTTGGATGTGCACGACATGGACAGGGTCCAGAAGCGACTGTCTTTGTGTGAATCGCATTTGATGGGCTTTTATTGAATGCCTTTTGATGGGCATTTTAACGTCGCGTTCGATGGGAGGAGCATGGGCTTCGTGAATATTCTAGGAAGTGGTCTTTGTTTCTGTCACAATCGGTTGATGTGTCGTGGGCTTCTAACAATTCATTGAGTTTCTGGGCCCATATGCCTTCCCCATAACCCATCCTCCTCCTTCATCATCGTTGAACATCAGAACAGCCATCAATCACACAATCGAAATCAATCACATCCCTCACAGGCAAGTACACATCAAAGGACCACGCCACTGTCCCCCCGTGTCACGGCGTCACGCATTTAAATTGGCTAGTGCCTCGGCTTGCGACACATTTGTTGAATAACCCATTCGAGCCGCAATTGCAATCGAAATCCGAATCGATTCAGCCACAGCAGCAGACTTCCGGAAGAGTGCACAGACAACAGAAGCGGTGGTGGTGGCGGTGGCTATGTTTGACGACTGTCATGATTTCATCGATTTTGTGACTCAATTTCACACTCAGTCTACCTCGAGTTGGCCAATCCATTCGGCTGATAATTGATTGTGCTTGCCAACCCCCTCCCCCCACACAGGTAATGGATCTCCATTCAAGAGCTTAATGCAATCCATTCCGTGAATCCGCTTCAATTCAGTTCCATTTCACATGCGAATGGGTTTCGGATGCCGTGGCACACCCCCAGCTGGCGCCAATCGAATGTAAAAGCGACTTTAAAGAGCATCTGCAGCAATTAAATTTAATTGAGTCGTCACAGGAGCCTTCTGCGAATGCACTGCAGACACCAGCTAGCAACCTCGATGACACTCCGATGGCTATCATGACCCACTTGCAGTCGTAAACTGCACTACTAACCGGCGCTGCACACTCGACGGGGGAGCCAACGTCATGGCGGTGGGTGCCGTCGTCGTGTGCCTCGCGTGGAGTGGCACCAGAACGAGAACGACGATGAATCTATCCCCACGGATGTCCCGGGAACCATAAAACATCGCGACGAATGGGAATCCTTGAAAGTTGAACGGCTAATTGTAAATTTTGACCGCTGTCAACGAAAATGGAACGAAGGAGGATGTGGCCGAGTGATGGGGAAGAGGGGGGTTGATTAGAGACGAGCAAGTGATGGACGAGCTTGACTTCTTTTCAGCAACAGGGAGCATCTGGCGTCACCAGAGTTGGATAATGCTGGAATCTACGACAGTGCCTTGCGATGAATGATGTCCCAAGGGACTTAACTCGTCGGATTAGTTAACGAAATTGCCGTCATCACAAGAGATGTGGAGATATGCACAGCGCCTCAATCAATATTGAATGTAGCCCCTTTCAACTGGGTACCTAGCTTAGACAGAGGAGCTGAAGGCGTCCCTTTCAACTGGGTCCTCAGCTTGGACTGAGGCGGTGGAGACCGACGACCGCAACGGTTGCCTGACCACGGCTGACAGAAGATGGCTGCCTGGAGGCGTCTTCCTGGACTCGGCAACCTGAAAAATCACGTCCATCCACTTGGAGGAGAAGAAGAAGTCGAATCAAAAGCCAACCGCCAACACAATCAATTTCAGCGACAAATGCCAGCCAAGACGAGTCCAAATCTCCCTCGCCTAACCTTTCAGCCATTCCTCGTCATCTCACTGATCGCAGAACAGTCGACAAGTGAACGTTTTCCCACCGTTTTGGCCATCGGCCAAGAACCACGTACCACCGAAAAAAAAAAAACACACACACACCGACACCGAATTTCGGCTTTCGTCCATAACTCCCGTTTTCCAAGCGGATATCCACTGACTCGTGTTGTCAAAGCCACAAAGCACTCGTGCCACACCGGAAATGGAAGGCCCTCCATCGGTCGTAATGTGCTCTCTTGGGCTGCGGAATTTTCGCGACCAGAAGGGCCATCCGCTGTGCGCCGTAGATTTGCATAGATACGCCGCCAGCCGCACTGTTTGGATACATATTTCAAAAGTATCGTCCGACATCGTATCCCCATCGGCTCATCGTTTATTTTTGTTTCGCTTCGCTGCGCGTCAATGCTGGCCGGGGAGGTGGCGCGAAGCGACGACGACGGCGGCAGTGACGTTGGCAGCAGTCTTGCTGTCATATTGGCTGTCAGTCTGACGCGGATGTGCTCGTAACGATGACACAGTAAACCGCTTTGTACATAATGGATGGCCAGCGGCGGTGGCAGAGACTGTGGCAGAGGTTGTGGCAGAGGCGGTGGTAACGGCTGAGGCAGCGACTACGGCAGCGGCGGTGATGATGGAGATGGTGATAGTGGCGGCGTTCAGTCGATGACGTCAGTCGGATGATGTGTCAATGAGCACTGTGTAGGTAGGCGGCGCGGCAATGCTTCGAAACACTTCGCAAGTATATATCCCGAGGCCAATTTCGCATAGCGTTTAAGTGCTAATTGAGCGTGAAAAGACGCGACGACAACTACGACGATGGTATGTATCAAATTCGCGCTGAGAGGAAAAGTGTCTCGCAAGTGATGAACTGTCGAGTGGATGGCGGCCAAGGGGAACGCCTCAAGGCGGCGAGCGAAACAAGACACAGATGCTCTGGTTGCGATTGGCTTTGAAGTGAGTAGACGGTAATGGATTCCAATCTGAGCGCCCGCCGGACATCTGAAGGAGGCATTAGACGCAGCTGAAGGCTGTCTGCGGTAGGTGAAATTAGGATTGACGAGATGTCGTTTGCGAACTGTTGCCAAACGCAAAGATGGATGTCTCAATTGAGTTGGGGGATACAACATGCATGGCAGTACACCGGAGGGTGATTGAAGCTGATGACCGGATTGGATGAAGAACTTGAAGGCAACGGAGATGAATGACAGACATTGAGAGTCATTCAGCTGTTAAGCTCGACATGTCTGGCAGCACATCAGAGGCTGATTGAAGCTCAGGTGGGATTAGATGCGAACAACAAAGCAGACGCAACACCAACATGGTCATCCTGTCTAGAGAACGCAATCAACTCAGTTTCATCCATCGCTCGTTGAAGTCCTCCACCAAATCACAGTCCACCTCAGACGAGTTTCACTTCAAGACGTCCACTCGGTCGTATACGTAACATTTTTCCGTGACCTCCGCGTGTGCATCTCGTTGTCGTCCCTCACCCAAATTGCATGTCAGACTGTTTACCTGACGAAAGAAAATCCCCACAAGTAGATGCATTATAGACCTCCCTCCCCCTCATCCCACCCCACCACACCACCTCATCATGCCGAAAGAAGGCCAACAAGAAGGATGCTGACTAGAAGGTGCACGAATCCGAAAAAAGAAAATTCCTATTCATAGCGACATAGATGCATCGTTCTAAGAAGGCGCCTATAAATAGGATTACCCCATGGTTCGATGGCAAATAAAAGACGCACACACTCCGACACACTCGTGCACGACGCGCTGAAAGGATTACTTAAGGAGAAGCCTGATTGCCTCCCGGAAAAGGGCTCACCGCCTGCAACTTGCAGCCAGCATAAAGATTCAAGAGAAACCAGAAGCGCTTCGTTAAGAGAGGGCCACGATTGAAGGCGCAGGCGCCTCTCCGGATCGGGCCATTTGCAGAACAGCTGTTATATAACACCGCTCCGCCAAGGCAGCCGTCAGTTAGTCCTGACTGCAGCGTGGGTCCTCGCTCTCACTCTCCCTCTCTCGCTATCGCTTCCCGGCCACCCCCGTTGTTTACATAATTCCGCCGTTCTGGGATGGGATGCATGTGGCTTATCTCTGCAGGTCGGGACACAGCATGCGATTCGCATGAGGGCACGGCAGGACCGATGCTAATCAAAGTGGCGAGCAACGAAGCGATGCATAAACAATGCGCTGGGCGTCCCGAAAGTGGATTTGCCACCGATTTGCCACTCCCCTGGCCGCGGATGAATTTGCATCAACAACGAGTCCAACGGACATTTGCAGCCATTCACTGCGAAGGATGGTCGCCGGACGTGCAGGGACAGTGTTGCCGATGGAGTTCAGTGGATGAGGACGAGAAGACGAGAAGACGAGAAGACGAGAAGACGAGAAGACGAGAAGACGAGAAGACGAGAAAAGCTAGGAAAGACTAGGAAAGACGAGGAAAGACGAGGAAAGACGAGGAAAGACGAGGAAAGACGAGGAAAGACGAGGAAAGACGAGGAAAGACGAGGAAAGACGAGGAAAGACGAGGAAAGACGAGTAAAGACGAGGAAAGACGAGGAAAGACGAGTAAAGACGAGGAAAGACGGGGAAAGACAAGGAAAATCGAAGAAAAACTAGGAAAGACAGGTAAAGACGAGAAGACGGAAAGTCGTCACCGCTCACCACACGTAACCGCATGGAAGTACCCACGAATCCCCAAATCACTCCCCTCAGTCCACATTCACAGCAACACTGTTAGCGGCTCTCCCTCGGAAAGCTTTCATCTCCTATCGTATCCTCTCGCACCGAAAGCTTTCCAGTTTCCACTCGCACGCGCCACACCCCCTGCGCCGTTACCGCCACCACCCACAAGCGCTGTTGTCGTTCCCCAAATTCAATCTCTTTCAGTTTCTCGCCGTCGTCGCAGCCAGAGTCGAAGACCCGAACACCAAATCGAGAGTCCTTGCCGCCGCCACCATAGCGAGAACATCACAGCGATTCAGTCTTCTCCCAACTCGGTGCGCTCGCAGTTCGATCTGCTCGGTGCTCCGCGACTCTCTTCGGTGTTTGTGTTTCCTTTTTGTGAACTCTTTCCTTTTATTTCTTCTGTTTGTTGGGTTGGTTGGTTATTTTTCCTTGAAACTTCTTGTTCCTCGCTGCTACCAGAAGCCCTGCACCGCAAGAAAAGTCGTGAGAAAATACAAACTTCCGCAGGATCCTGTGTGCGCCTCCACTCGCCAGTAATACGGGGGATTCCGTTTTCGTAGATTATCTCGTAGCCACCCTCGCCCCAGCCACCCCATGGCATCGGTTTACGATGGCTTTTGTGTGTCGTAGCACGACCGTATCCTTAATCCTTACTGCTGCTTGCTGCCTGCTGCAGCTTGCCTGAAATGTGATATGACTGCGCGTCGTCGTGCAAAAAATAAGTGAAAACTAAAAGAGGACAAAACTAAAACCCCACGAAGGTGAAGAGGAATACATACAAAAAGAGACAAAAAAAAAACGGAAAGGATAACCGAAGGAGGAGCAAGCAAAAAAAAAGAAAAACAAATAAAAAATAGGCAACAAGAACAATAAGAAATGCAATTAGAAGCCACTTTTCGGAGGAAGCCTTGTGCGCGTGTAGTTTGTGTGTGAAGCAGTATCTGTGCGCGGGTTTTGAGTGCAAAATAAAAAAAACAAACAAGGCGAGTCCCCGTGCTGAGAGAGAAGACGGACTCAGCTAAAAGCGGGAACTTTAACGAGCTCCATCTAGAGACGCGCATCCGCCCATGTCCTACGGTAAGTCACAATCCACAGTTAATTAGTCTCGAACACTGTCACCATTCGGGGGGCGCCGATTCCGCGAAGACAATGACACATTTCGCATCCCGGCCCTATCCGATTGCAAAAATATCATGTGTCTCCGTGAATTACGGCACTTTGTTGTGGCGAAACATGTGCCTCCCCCCCCTGCCGGAGAGCGCTCATTTATTAATGAGACGCCACATAGCCGAGTGTCGTCGGGACACGTCCTGTCGGCTGTCACAGCCATCTGCGGAGATTCACTGGGCTTCCAGTTCGAACGCTTCGCGTGACTGTTGTTAATTCTGCTCCGGGGATGGGGTTGAAAGAGTGGGTCGGTGGGGAAAAGCCACTCCGACCCTCGCTTGGACAAACGAAAACTGCGTGTGAATTCTGATTGGACATTTCTGCGATTCAGGAGGTCACCTGCTGCTGCCGTCGCCTCTGTGAGCTTCCATGTAATTTTGCAGAGTCGCTCTTGCGGCTGTCCGTGGGGAGGGGGAAGTGGGGAAGGGGTACTTGCCATAAATCAAATTTATCCTGTGGGGTGAACAAAATTAAACTCATTACGCGTTCAAATTTATGCGGCAAGCGGACGGGTGACATGAATGTGAATCATTCTCTCGGGTGGCAGGGTCCGTTGTTGGCTTTGGAGCCCTTGCCAGCGATTACAGAAGGATTACGGGAGCTCACATGATCGGCGAGGTTTAAAATTAGTTGTCTTTGAAGCGATGTAGACTGAGGGTGGCGTGGGAAAGTGTAGTGACACTTGGTGGATAAGTCTCGTAGTCGGCGAGACTGCCTTGATCTCATACATCTACGAGTTCATCGCATACTTTCGGGATGCCTTCATGCTCTAGTCGTCTTGGCAGTAACCCGATTTCAATTTGCACTTTCGGGAAGGCCCTAGTCTTATGGGGAACAGGACATGTTCAGTGCCCACTCTCTACCTGCCCTCATTCCTTTGACATCTGGACCCTAGTTCGAGTTCAATAAGCACTTTCGCTTCTCCAATAGTTCAGTGCTCTCATTCCCTTGTCATCTGGACATTTACTCGAGTTCAATGCGCACTTCGTCTCCATGTTCTAGTCTTCTGGGGAATAGAACGAGTTCAGTGCCCACTTTCACATTGCTTGTCATCTGGACCCTAGCCCTCCACACCTCCATCAGGATAAGACAAATCCCTCTTCAGACGAGTGGTCATCTCTGTCCGGCATCCCAGCCGTCCAACAGAAACGGTCATCCACCCTCAAAAACGTTCCTCTCCCCAGCCACATGTCGTAACAAATCGAATGAAGTACACCAATTCGTGTCTAGGACATCTTCCATCTCCCGCCATCATGAAGGTCCTTTCACCGAATCAGCTTGCACCCCATCCATTCACGCTCATCGGTTCCCGCCTCATTCAATATTAAAGTCACGACGAGGATGTTTACTTAGCCTATTCCCATCGGCATCTCCTGCCGTCTCCCTTTTACGAGCCCAACGGAAGCGAGTGTTTAAATATTAAACGTCATGCCAATCCTCATCTCATTCCGGAACACGTCACAATACACATCCTCGGAGAGAGAGAGAGCTAGCGAGCGAGCGTTAAACACCCTCAAGGACCGGACGACATCCTCACAGCAATGGACATTGTGTCCTAACGAATGCACAATAACATGGCATTATGCATTCAACTGAGGCATGGTGAGGGGCCAGATATGTTAATCACTCCGTGCCCGTGCCCTTGGGGGGCGACATGTCTGTTTCGCATTGTTTTATGTTAAATAGGAACCCACCTAGCTGAGTGGAGCGGCATAAGCGGCTCCGTCTGCTGTTCGCACAAAAGGGAGACGATTGTGATGCATGCTCTGCTGCCAGTTCTCGAGATGGGGGTTAAGAGTGGGTGGAATCATCCCTGAGACGGGATTAGGCACTCGCCATCCCCTTCAGCGCTTTACAGTCACTCGTCACTTTGAGCACCCCGAAAAGCCGGTGTGCTCTCGGCGGTGTGCCCTCGACACGATAAAGTCACGGTCTAATGTCTCCTTGATGCGCTAATCAAAATGGGTTACCGAACAAATTGCCTTTTCATTTTGAATGAGAACCCATATCTGTCGTGTGTGTGCGGAAAGGGAGGCCCTGACATTGCCTTCCACTCATCGCCGAAACGTCCCATCGCTCCATCTTTCCGCCGCCTCATCTTCTCGTTGTTCCATCTGCCCATCACCTCAACGTCTCATCGCCCCTCAGTCCCATCGCCATTCCACAGATCTCTCTCTGTCTCCCCCTCTTCACAACCGGTGGCAGGACATACATATGAGTCGACTGTGGAGGAGGATGATGGAACTGAGTCTAGGGAGGGGATTCATTGTGTTTGCATTTCATAGTGGCGATCTGGAATTCGGACGATTTCTAGGAACTCCCGATTTTCCCCTCACGGCAGCGGATGAGAGTAATCGAGTCGTCATGGGCGTCGTTATGGGCCACGAGTGAAGGCGCACACCCGACGGGAATGCCGATGTTGTGCTGCTTCGCACACGAATGCGGAATCAAAAGGATTGCTGATATTCGATTATTCGGGGATATTCCCCCGAATCCTGACCGAATTTGTGTGCTCTCTGTGAGTCTGTGCGTCCTGCGGCGTCCTTGGGACGTACACACTCGTAGGGTACGTTGGAGGATTGAAGGATTGAAGGATATCACCGGTGGAAATGTGGAAGGAAGCGCTTGAATGATTTGACAAGCCCTTCTTTCGGGGGAGTCTTGTGCTATTTGTGTCGGAAAAATGATAACCAAATCTCGACGGTTGTGTTTCATGGCGAATCAAACTGAAAATTGGCCTATTTTTGAATATCTGTCTCACGGCTCTCTATCCTTTCAATTCAATCGAACATTAAATCAAAGTTTGGCAGTAATTGAATAGCTTTCCGGGCTCCTCGTCTCGTTAATCCCCAAAAAAGGGATTTGTACTCTTCATTAGATGATACCAGCGACACCCACTGTGTGGCAATGGCAATATTTCTGGGTCTCATCGTCGAGGAAAAACGCCCTCCCCTGTTGCAAAAAAAAAACGTCGGATGTAAAAGGGTCTACAGACAAGCGTTTATCTTCTTCTTTGACTGCGGATACAGTCCGGAGTGGGCCTGGGCCCCAGCAAGCATGTCACTTCTCCCAGCATGGTCTTGAGCAGGTTGCTACCAGCTGTGTTGAGGTCCCTTTCGGGCTGAATACGCCACCGGCTTGTCTGTTGGAGTTGGAGTCTTCGTTCTACATGACCTAGCCATCTGAGACGAGTGACTCGAACTCATTTGACCAGATCAACGTGGCTGAGCAGTCCGGCCTTTCAGTCTTCTTCTCCAAACACCACCACCAGATGCCAAACCAAAGATTGTAGGAAGAACTGTTCTCTCGCAGCGACCAAGACCAACCTCCTCGTCTACTTTAGTTATTGTCCATGCTTCAGCTTTATACACCAGGACTGGTGCTATCAAGGTCTCATTTAGGAATACCTAGCTTCTTCGAGAAAGAGCTTTATAACTCAGTTGCCTCCAAGCTTCCAAGCCCAAAAACACAGCGATTGTCAAGCGTGATGCTTCGTTTTATCTCCGCGATGTAACACACTTAACTGAGCTGCTTCCAGCCATCACGACCAAGCGGGGTAACCGCGATTTTTTGTAGCAACACTGGAGTCAGCATCTGCAACCATTTAGATTTGTGGAAGAATTAAACATTTTTTCTTGAGGCGGCCAGCTGCAGCACCTTCTTCCTTACGTCCAGTCTTGCGTCTCCAATCCAGCGCCTTGTCATTTACACTGAGCGATGGTTCTCAGTTGCAGAGTAGATTACGATTCCCGTTCCATTAATGTCCAGAGGAAGGATATGATGCGTGATTTTAGTGCTGCGGCTGCAGTTGAATGCGTAGTCCCTCGCAGTCAGGATGAGCGTATCTCTCTGGACGCTTTTAATTTGCTTGACGTGGCTTATCTTGTCTAGTACATGAGCAGTTCATTACTTCTTCCCCTAGTTCCGCCATTTCACAGCTCCTCTCGCCTCACTTGTGTCCATTAGCATTAATCAGTCCTGCTTTGCTGTCTTTAGGAAGTGAAGTCATCCTTCCCCTATCCGCCACTTTCCATCCGCCCTCAGCACAGATTTCCCAAATCCACTCATCATCAAAGACGACGTCTATCCGAGCACAAGCTGAATTCCAAGAGACACGCAACATAATTAACAGCCCGTAACGCCATCACCCGGTGCGTCCCTCGGCATCCATAAATTCTTAATCAGCCGGTAATCCCAATTAAGTGGGTGTCATCGCCGTTAATCTATTCGCCAAGTTGATCCCCCCAATGACACCAACCAAGCAGTCACAGTCGCCGCAGAAGCCTTTGAATTGTCGTGTGCAGTAACGGCTCCCATTGACTTGCTGCGAGGTTGGGGCTGCTCTGTGCTCCTGTGCCAGTTAACCTTGGTCCCTGCGAGCAACACTACTCAGTACTGTGCAGTGTGCTTGTGTGCGGCCGAGAAGGATAAATAAACACAGAAGCGGAATGGCGGCCGTGAAGCATATTTTTCCAAGGCACCGGTTGGGTGTGTGGCTTTGTTACACTGTTTGTCAATATTTTTGTTTCGGTTTGACGACGCGTTGATTGCTCAGTTTGGCAGGCGGCCTGCAAAGGATCCCAGCACACCGACTGAGTAATTGCGACGACGGGAGGCCGACGTGACAATCGAAACAGAAGACTTCTGTGCTTTCTGATCACGTAGACGATGACCTCTTGCCATTGCGCTAATGGAAACATGATGCCAGCTCGGCATTAGCTAGGCCCGCAGGCGGGATACAGCGCAGACTGACTGAGTGGATGGGCGATGGGTGAGAGGCGAAATATTGAGACAGACGGCATTTGATTGGGGGGCCGTCGATGCGGACGGGGGGATTGATTTGAATTCACGACAGGAGCAAAACGGCCTGCTTTAATGGATGAGCTTTTTATTTGCCTGAAGGCGGACTTAACTTTCGGCAAACAACTGGGTGGCTAAAGTATGAGCAAATGTGTGTATTTGTCCACGTTCTGCTGCGATTTAGAGTGGCTGCTGGGCGTGAATTTTCCTTCGAATGGCTGCCTTACGTTTCTTGTCACATATTTCCACCCGATCTCGTTTTAATCCTTGCAAAGACTTTCAGCGAAATATGCAAGAAAGGCAGAGAATGGGCTCTCTGGGCTCTCAGATCCAGGGAATAGTGTTCCTGATACTCATACTCTTTCAGCAGTAATCGCTTGAACATCAGACGTCTCTTTTGAAAGCAAAGTTGCACTTGTTTGGCCATGCGCTTCGGATCCTTGTCAGCTTCTACACAGCTCCACTGGGAGGATAGAGTCGTTAGCTACTGATTACGAGACCTAACTTCAAAATACTCAGATACACGTTTCGATCCATTGTGGACTCTATTAGGTGTAGCGTCCCAACACCGAAGGCACTCATGCAACCGCAACTTGTTCCACATGATGTGGTCTTAACGCATCACCATACAAGTTCAACCCAATCATCTTCTGACCTCTGCTTGTACTATTTAGCAAAATTTAATCCTGTCTTGATAGTTTTCTTGGCGACGACTGGTTTGTGTGAGTTTCTTTCGATACCTACCGCATTGTGCATAGGAAGTGTCCGCTCTTGTTGGTGGCTTGCCGGAATTTGCTTGCTTCAGGGACTTCAGGTACTCCTACTCTTAGACCTTTATCCTGAAGAACTGCAGTCACAGAACACACTTAGTCGGGAAAACAGACTGACTGTAACAAGGCATGCGTTGCGCCGTAGGTGGACACACCCATCAGCGACTACTTTTTCCTTCCTTGGACCAATGTTCATAGATTTGTCTTTACAGATCGTGGACAGCATTCCGATGGCAGCCGTCCCGCTTCTGCTACACACGTCAAAATCGATATAGAACTCTTGTCCGGCAATTTCCAGTTTGGCGCGGATATTGGTTGGAGTTTGAGTTAATACTGCCATCGTCTAAGTTGTTTACTACAGTAGCGCAATGCTCTCTTCATCCAGGGAGCCAATCTTCCTCCGAAAACAAGAAGGTCTAGACTTTCTCAAAAAATGTTGTTTGATTTCCTTCATCCTTGGTGACGTTATTAACAGTCCTACTGTCACACCTGCTCGCTGCTTCTTCAGCCCTTGAAATCAGTGTGACGATATGCTGCCGATTATAATCTCTTACAATACGATGCAATTCTATTTCTATAATTACCTTGCCACTCCCTCAACATCTCCTCCTGGCAACGCCCTCCATACAAATTCGCACAAATTGAATGTCACTTCACTTGATCATTGCCAGGCATGCACAATTAATTGGTGAAACAATGATTTTTCGTTACGTCACAAATCGAAAAACCGATTTCTCGTAAATTACACAAAATTAGCACGAAATTCTGATGCAGATCGCTTCAGTTGGTTAAACCTCCATCAGCCCCAGTTAAAGGACTCATTTGAATGACTGGACATCAAGAAAACTCGATTTCAAGATTTTGACACATTTCACTCGAAAAAATGCAGTAAATTCGTAACGCACTTGGGTCGCCTTTTTTTGCTTACGAAGTGGCAATTTTCGATTTAGTGGTTTGAAGGACTTCTGAAGTGATTTTTGGGATTGTAATTATTGGCAATTGTGTGAATTCAATCAGAAATGACATGGATCCAGTCGTTGAACCAGCAGTTGGCCGGATAATGCATGAAAGTGCATTTTATTCGAAGAAAGGTGAAAGAATATTGACTTCTTGGCGAAGATTGATTTGAAAGTCGATTTTAATGCATTTAGGTGCTTGTATCCAACTGTGTAAGGACTTGATAGGGTAGCAGAGGTATCGGAAAAAAGGGATAGAATTATTTTGGACATCTGCATTTAGGGAGTCCTTTCCTTTAAGACCTGCCTCTCGGAGAAGTGTCTTTCCGTTTTGATGTTTGGTACGTGTTTCAACTGAAAAGAAGGACAGACCTACTTTGTGTCCTTTGCGACCTAAGTCGACCTGCACCACTCAACAGAAGCAGTCACAACACCCATTCCGCATGAGAATCCTAAACCTCTTCAAAATGTCGCCGCATTTTCAGTCTTTCTCGGTGTTTTGACCAAAACCACGGCAATACACCTCCCCACAAATTCACTTTTCAGGCTGTGTTGCCCAGCCTACGGTAAGTTTATCCGGTTCTCCCTTCAAAACATAACCACATTTGTGGTGCGATGGAACGCAATTACATTTATTACTTTGGCCAAAGGTCTGAACCGAAGCCACCCTCGACTTTGCTCTGGCATGCGTGCCGCCTACGCCTGTGTGAGAGTACTTCATGAAATTGCAATTTAGGTATTCATCAGATGCAGATTCAATTACAGAGCGTTTTACAGAGAAAAAAATGAGGATTTATGTGCCTCCTCCGAAATCTGATTCTGCTCTCTTGCTGACGCAGGACTATGCACGGTTCCAGATTGAATTTACACCGATGTCAATTGGCGGCGAAGTGTGCCTGTGTGTGTGTGCGGCGCTGTTATTAACAAAGTTTCAGCGAGTGTTTTACGAGAAATGGAAGCGAACGATACGGCACACGGGCTGAGAAGAGGTGACGCCAGTCAATGGGCGGCAGGCACGCGTAATGAAATGAAAGTTTTGCACCTCTCTCGGAAATGTTGCAAATTTTATGCGAATGAGATGAGATGAGAGATGTTGGAAGTGTTTGAAAAGTTGACGGGTGAATAAGATTGAAGACGTGTTTTGAAACTGATTTTCATCCTCTTGTCCGACTCGTGGTGCTTCTTCAGTCTGGAACTTGGGCAAGGAGAGGATCTTTTGAATTTTTAGGTGTACTATTGTATGGGATGGCAATGACGCATACGAAGATAAGACGCGTAAGAGATCAACGTTGGGCGCCAGTCTGCCCTGATGTCAATCGATTGTTAGCTGGAGCCCATCCAATGATCTGTTCTTGCGTCAAGATATCAGGGCTGCATTTTCGTGATAGACACCTCACAAATTCGGTAACAAGATGAGACGCATCCCAATCCAACATTGGGCGCCACTTTATTCTAAATCTCAGGATCATCAGCTAAAATCCACCTGAAAACGCAGCTGATCAGAAGTACATTCTCGTGACATCGAAGACAGACTTATTTCAAATTCATTTCAGGAATACAATGGCAACATGAGACGGCTGTTGGGCGCCACTCTGATCTACAGTCGAAAAATCGAAAGACAGACAAGATCCCCTTGGTGGCTTCTCTCATTGCCTCTCTATCTCGTCGCCCTCGCTTCGTGGAAGGCTCTTTGTTTTCTTCGAGAGGGGCTACAGTCAGAAAAGATCCGCATCGGGCGCCACTTAGGTCTCGAAGTGGAAATCCACTAGATGACATCATGTGCACCTACCGAAACTGCAACTAAGTGGCAAGCGCGCTTCCTAAACTCAGTAATAACTTCTGAATAAAGACGTTTCACAAATTCAGTGACAACACGAGGCGCATGCCAATCCAACGTTGGGCGCCACGACCATCAATCGAAGCGCACTAGATGAGTGTACAGCCTGGTGTATGACTGTCAGGATTGTATATTGAAATTCACATCACAACCAAGTCCCTTTGTCTAGACAGTCAACGACATTTTGTTCACTTCAAGCATTTCTTGGCCCAATCTTGGTCAAATCACAAGCGCCACTCAACCACAGAAACTATTCTAGAATTGAGTGGCATTTATGCAAATGCCATGTTCCCCTACAAACTGTGGCATGCGAACAGCTAATTACCTCCACTCCAACTGCCGCCCCGGCAATGGGCACCATTAACATCCGTTGAAACTATTTTAATTGTCCCTTTGTCCGAAGGAGCGCCGGCAAGTAAGTAATTGCAGTCCTTGCCACCGCGACCGTTCAATCTTGATGGTAGCCGACTTCTGTGGCAGCTCACCACAATTCATCGCAATTAACGGCAATCTGATGGAAATTATCCATCTGCCGTCGCAGATTCAATCCCTGGCCGGACTCCTGCGAATGTAAATACCACACAATTACCAAGCGGCGTGATGGGCAAGTCGGAGGGAAAGCTAATTTGAGGCATTACAGCCTCATCAGCACCTCCAGTGTCCTTCGGTCCTGTAATCTTGCCGACAACATCGTGGCTGGCGGGGGAATTTCATTAACTCTAAGAGTCCTCCTCGCCAACATCGCCACCACCACCGCATCCGACAAGTGGCCACGTTGCGTTCCTCGGCCGATGACAGCGTGCGTTCTTGAGACACTGTGCCTGCTAGGTAAACATGATACATCGCAGGAACCAGAGCACACATCGAAGCTGAATCAGTCGGACAGGCCTCACCGTCCCACGAAACGATGTTAATTGGCAACGGAGACAGGCTGAGTTGCCATATGAATAACGCATTGTACCCGAAATCGATTAGGCGGTCGGTGAATGCGAGCGCTGCCAGGGCGGCAGTTGGGCGCCACACAGCAGCAGCAAGTCCCGGTGCGATGGAGCACAGGATGGCATAAATGTTTGAGAGGTGTTATAATTAGTTTTTGCAACTTTGCCCAGAAGTGTTTAACTTGTTTTAATTAGAATTAATGATGAATGAGGGTCGGGCTGGGCCGGCCCGAGCTGAGCGGGCTAGTGCATGAATATTTGAAGGGATGCTCTGAGAGGGATCTTTGGGGCTCTTTTGCGTGTGCCCTCATGTAAATGGTCTGTGAAATGATGATGGCGGCGACTTAATGAGCACAAGTGAAGTGCCGCCTTGGGAATGGGCAAATATTTGAGTTTGTTGTCGGTTAATGAAATTGTTGAGGTCGGGATAAGAGAGAGACGGAGACGAACACGGCATCAGGGTGAAGTGAGTCCTTGCCGTTGTGAAGGTCTGTGCATTGTGCCTTGAAGAGGTGGCGGCGTCAGGGTGGTGTGGTCTGCAGACTGCGCCTCGAAGGGGAGTGCTGAATCATCAGGCTAGAGGCTCTGAGGCTCTGAGTCGACTTCTGCCCTCAGTCCGTGCCACAATCAGTAAGCTTCTCAAGCTGCTCCTACTTGATTGAGAGCTCTGCCTCTGCAGCGGTTTATGTTTGCCAGACGCATCACTTACATCAAATCCGGCTACCACCGACAACCGATTAAACTCAAAGTGATTTCGGGTGCTGCCTAATCACCGGCCATTCATCGTCAGAAACCCAATAAAATTCCAGCAAACTACAATCGCACAGAACGCCAACAAAACCGATTCAAAATCCGTGCGGTCAGCGAACAATCTGCGCGACCCAGTGACCCCCTTAAAGAGGCGAACACCAAAAGGCACATGTTCACAATGAATCTGGAGGGAAAAACGCCGCCACATGCCGCCCTTGAAAATGGCTTAAATTCCCAACCACCCAGCTGAACGACTAACGCTTGAATGTTTGTTTGTGTGTATACCCATAAATTCGGGGTCACAGTATCATCTCGGTCTTCTCAGACTTTTCGGAGCCGCCAATGACATGGCAGGAATCACAAGTCCATCTCCAGCCTCGAATCTCAGCAGCAACACTCTGCCGAATTGTGCTGACTAGCAGGAGGTGGTGGAGAGGGAGCAGTGAGAGGAGGAGAAAGATAATCCACACGTGATGGCATTTCTCTATTTCCGTTCACTTTCAATTGACATTATGTCTGCGAGTCCTTGTTGTGATCGAAATTTGTTTGCCTCCCTCCTGACACCCCATCCCTGAGGACCCCGAAGAGGAGGATTTTTGACGCCAAAAGTTCGGTCATAAACTTGTACTCTTCCCCCACCAAGTGCCTGCTGGCGTGGATGGGAGCTGACTCGTTCCTACTCCACTTCAAGACGAAGCATGTTGATGTAGGCCATTTTCTCGAAACAGTCATTTGTTTTGTTTACCCTGAACCTCCATGTGTTCGAGGGGGATTGTCGTCCGACCGTCTTTGGATGTGGCTTTCGGGAGGGATGATGGTGATCCGCTGTGTGTGTATGTGGTTTGAGGGAGGTTTGTAATTCGCAAAAGTGATGGCGCAGAGGAAGAGCGCAGGAAATGACCGAAATGATTTATTACATGATTTTCAAAAGCGTTCACAGACTCGGCTTGGTTGGAGGACGATGGACAAATGGTTAACCATTGGCCTTGGCAAGGGCTCGGGGTGAGTCTCTTTCAACGGACGATAGTCGATGGTGCCAAGGACAAGATGTGGCTGAGAGCAATTGTGTGGAATTCGTGGAAAGTCGGCTGACGAAGATGTTGGCGATGACATTGCCCAATTTCTCAGTATTTTCAACTTCCAAAGTCGTCACATGGGAATGTTGTAGTGACAGACTGACGTGTGGAGAGATGGATCAGAGTGCAACCATCCGTCTGACGTGGAACAACCCTCCAAACATTGCAGCGAAAACCACTTCAATCATGACCAACGAATTCCCCCTCCACAAGGACTCGCTTTAAGTGCTCGAGTAGAGTGCACTTAGATAGCCACCCACTCAGGCCACACTTCAAAGAGTCATTCAAGCGGTAACTCAGATCGCTTCAATTGATTAGATCTGGCGCCACCAAATGACCACGCAATGCCATCAACTAAATCCACTTTCCTAATGCCTTCAATATCCTTTATGACTGCAATCTATCGCAAGGACGCCATCGCACGGCGATAATCGTCATCAATCAAATGTCGCCATTCCGCGTGACTCAGCCCCGCACTGTATCCCCGTTCAGCCCAAGTGCCAATCATCGACAAGAGCACTGCCACCGCCCATAATCCATCGAGAATCATCAAGAATTACAACTGCTGTGTCCAGATCTCATAATGTTCCCCCCCCTCCCTTGGTGCATGTTTAATTGTTTCTCCTTTCTGGGGTGGGGGTGCGACTGCAGCACAATGCACCTCTGACATATAGAGGCCCATTGTCAGGAGGAGAATCCTTCACAATTGCAGATGGAGAGGCCAGATCTACATGTCAAAGATGCTCGAGAATAATTGATTCCACATCGGGGGCGTTTGCAGCTGCCGCTCTGAGGCGAGGTGGGTTGCCTTGCGCCATTCCATGCGCACCATCTAGCTGTCTATGCATTCATGAATCTTAATGTTTAAGTAGCTGCGCTTCTGGTGTTGGTTTCAATTGCTGACTAAATGAATACCTCTCGTTCGGGCGATGGCGGGTGGTAGGCGGGTGGCAGGCGGGTGAATGCCTGCGCACTTGCATTCATCATAGGCTTTGTGCCGTGCGAGTGAGGATGCCTATTCGTATAGCCTTGAGTTGTTGATTACTTTCTGCTTTTTGTTTCTTTCTTTTTTGTTTTCTTCTGGTTACATTAAAGGATTGATGAATGGGCGGTGGGACGAAATTCGGCTATTTGTCCTTGATTTTTTGTTCACTTTTTTTCGATGATGAACCGAAGAACTGCTGTTGATTTAAAGGTAAACTTTAACACCGTGGGGAGGTGAGTTTTAGCCCTCAGCCCATCAGGGCAACAACAGTCGTGCCTCAGGACAAGAAAGAAGAAAATCTCATATTTGTACAAATTGTGACTCCCACTGAGTTGTTAACTTGAGCTTCACAGAACCGTGCAGTTCATCAACTCTTGAAGAAGTCGAAAAACCAAGTGTCAGCAGCTGTGCTTAGCTTCAGTCTCAGTGGAGTGGGCGAACTTCTCTTTGATTGCCATCCAATTGGTGGTCTGGATTTGACATCTCTGTTTCAATCAAATGCGTCACATCGAACTGTCATTCGAGAGTGTATTCAATTCATTTTAGGTCTTCCATTGGGCAATACGCATCGTTTAACAGTCACTAACGTGTAACAGCTGTGAGAACATATTCGACATAAACGTCCGTCCGGCTGGTTGAGAGATACTGCCTCCGTTACAAATGTACACCGATAATCCTGCTGCTGTCCTCCCTACTGACCGATAGATGAAGCCAGCTTATTCGTCAGCTCTTGTAGCCCTGAATACCACTGCGCCGAGGGACAGAGCACAAACTGATATTGGAATTGGCGACAAGTTGACAAGTGGTAGGATGGTTCAGAATCCTGAAACTGCTACCCCTCGAGCAGAGTCGCTCAGAAGAAGGAGCCTTTCGATGCGGTAAAGTCCTTCCAGTCACTACTGCTGCTACTAATCTAAGATGATGCCACAGCCTTGGTGGCTAAGTTACAACCATCCCCCTCCTTCTAACAAATTCCCATCTAACCTTTCCTCTCCGGTGGGCTGAATCAAGGTCTTACACGACCCGTGTCGAGGATCAACAAAACTCGCTCAGTCGCGAACGAAGTATCCAGGATACCCGGATTAATCCTTGCCTTAGATGTGCAAGAGACCGGTGGTCACTCATCGGCTGGAACTCTGCGAATTCCTGCACGGATCCTGCAACCCCCGCCCACGGAGTTGCTTCATCCTAGAAGGCCATAGGCGTTCTGCATCCCAGGTTTTTTTTTATAGGCAAACAGAGCAGAACAAGCGCTCAGTAGCTTGGGCAACGAGCAAGTGGTCAGTCAATCCGCGTGGTGTCACAATGGGACGCTTTCTGGAGTCCAAGCTAACCTCCAACCTAACCTAAGATCATCCATCGGTCCTATTGACAGTGAACGTGCAGCTTTAGCAAGCGCAGTGCTTTTTGAACTTGGTCCAACCACCACGTCTTGGGTCTGCCAAGCGGTCCTCGTGCCACGTGAACAAATCATCGAATCATAGACCTTTCCTTTCGAAGAAGCAGCAGCTCAACATTGAGTTCCTTGCGTACTACCTTGTTTATCACCCTATCACGGCGAGTGACTCCCACAAATCTCACCTCGCCAGCTTGTATTGGCGATCTTATCCAAAATTGACGACCATGGTGAGTGTTGGAACAAATACTTGCCACCAAGTTCGTCCTTTCTAATTTCAGATCTTCCAAGCTGTTTCAAGATTATTCTATCTTGGCCAATCATCCAGGAAAACTCAGCACTCATCGCTTCCCTCGGGAAAATCCCGAGACCCGAGATACCACCAGCTTCAATGGGACTCCACTAATATGTGTGATGCATTGAACACGCGTCATGGCAATGACCACATTAAAACACTCAAAATTCTCTTGCCACTCCCTCAACATCTCGTCCTGGCAACGCCCTCCACACAAATTCGCACAAATTGAATGTCACTTCACTTGATCATTGCCAGGCATGCACAATTAATTGGTGAAACAATGATTTTTCGTTACGTCATCAAAAAATCGAAAAACCGACTTTTCTCGTAAATTACACAAAGTTAGCACGAAATTCTGATGCAGATCGCTTCAGTTGATTAAACCCCAATCAGCCCCAGTTAAAGGACTCATTTGAATGACTGGACATCAAGAAAATCCGATTTCAAGTTTTTGACATATTTCACACGAAAAAATGCAGTAAATTCGTAACGCACTTGAGTCGGCTTTTTTTGCTGCGGAGGTGGCAATTTTTGATTTGGTGATTTGAAGGACTTCTGAAGTGATTTTAGGTATTGTAATTATTGGAATTCAATCAGAAATAATATGGATCCACTCGTTGAACTAGTAGTTGGACGGAAAATGTATGAAAGTGCGGTTTATTCGAGAGAAGATGAAAGAAAGTTGACTTCCTGTCTTGAAATTGATTTTAATGCATTAAGGGGTTTGCATTCAACTGAGAAAGGACGTGATAGGATGCCAGAGATATCGGAAAAGAGTGATAGTCAGGGGCTCCTTCTCTGTGGACATCTGCATCCAGGGAGTCCTTTGAAAATGCGCCTCAGTCGGTCTGCGTTTGATGCGATTGGTCACGTCATTTAGGAGTATGTGCATCAATCCCTGGAAAAGATGAATTTCTCGAACAATAAAAGCCTTGTGTACTCTTCCAGTTTCAGGCAGTATCCAATGGACAAGGGTAGATTATCTCAGCTCAGCCTCCTAAATCACTGGATCGTCCAACACCCACTCACTATGCAGGTTGTATAGTTCATAGTTAAATCCTTCTCATCCAATCACCACCGCATGTAACACACCGGACAAAAGCACCCCAAGGGCATCTCATCCGCTTTGGGTCTTGTCCATGCCATTGCGTCATGAAGCAGGACTGTGGGGATGATCTGCTGCTGCTGCCTTGCCGGGGTCATCTTCCCCTTCCCCTACCCCCTGAGCCTTCAGATTGACGTCACCAGGACGCTCCTTTCAAAGCTCCATCCTTTCATCATCCACCTCAACTTCTGCTTCAAAAATAGAAATCCCTTCCAGTCGTCGGTTGAATTTCTCTTACCAACCATTCCCCGTCTCCACGTACTCCCTGCGCCGCCGGATACTCCTCATTAAGAAAACCACCATCTCCAGCATCTTCATCATGCCCCAATCCACCTTGGCTTCCATTACGCATCCCACAAGAGGAGAGCAGAAAAGCAATCAGATACTCCTTATTCTTCTTCTGCTTGGGGACGCCCCTAGACAGGGAAGCAAGTGCCCATTGTTATGCATTCCGAACGAGCGTCGACGGCGAAATGAATCCTGAAACCAAGAAGTGAACAAAAAAGTTTCCTTGGGTTCCTTTCACTTCGCGACTAATGTTGATGTTGCCTCAGAAGTCTCGTTGCCATGCTCGTTCTGTTGGTTTCCGCATCCGGAAAGTCGGTGAGCCGCAATGCAATCCGTGATGTATCGCCTCATCGGCATCGTGTACAGTCGTGGATTCGTCATGTAAGCGCATCTTCGATCTCGAGTGCAAGAGCACCATCTAATGCGTCCTTGTGGGGAACTCATAATGCATCCTTCATCGGCTAGTGTGTGTGTGTGGTGCAGAGCAGGAGCGCCCCGGCGGTGATTAATGAATTAAAGATTTCCCCCCGGCAGCGACTGATTGTGCACGTTTATCCACTTTGCCTCGAAACGAGTGCACACACCCTCCCCCGTCCGCAGGCGAGTGAGAGAGTGCGCTAAATGCAGTTCCGGCGCAATGAAATGCCCCAGCAGACACTGCTGCAGTCAGGATGCGAATTTGAGTGCACCGCGAAGGAAGAGGACGTGCTGGGCGGGTGGCAGGAGTAGTAGGAGAATTCAAGTGGACGAGAAAAACCACTGAAGCCAGCTGAGCTTGGGCGTGGCAGCCGGCAGCAGTTCCTAAGTGGACGTGCGAATACAAATACTCGTACAAATGGGAATGGGTACGTGATCAATGAAACTACCGGCGACGTGATGGTCCGCATGGGCGCCGGGAGATTTCTTAAATCAACGCGAGGGCAGAATGGTTGATGGTGAGCATCCAGAGGTTTGTGATGGAAGTTCGTTGGATTTTTACGTTTTCACTTTACGCTCCTCGGAGCTTAACGAGACATTAAGTGAGTTAAGTTCCGCGCCGCACAGCCGAGTTATGGACTGTAAAGCGTGCAGAGCGCTCCGAAAGTCGTTCGCGGTCCTTAAGAGGTGAGGGATGCTTGAAAACTTGAAACTACGTCGTGTGTGTCAGTGGAGCGGAATGGAAGGCCGTCAAGGACTCGCTGTGGCGCCTGTGATCTCACCGGCGGCTGGGAAGTGATGGCAGATTTCTTGGAATTCGAAGGAGTCTCCGCTAGAGATAGAGGTTGTCATCATCTCGATTGGAACAATTGAAGTCAGTCAAGGGATTGAATGAAGGGTTTTACTGACGGTTGGGGAACAAGGGTGTGGAGCAGGAGAGACTCAGATGAGGTGGAATGGGTGGTTTCAGTTTCGTTATGAGGTGTTGTGTGGTACTTGAACCGATTCTCATTCCAATCACGGCTGATTTCTGTTTCTTTAGGATGGTCGACAAGTGTCATTGGTGTCATCAAAATGGTGACTCAATAAGAGGTTATATTTTCGCGATGGAATAGTATAGATTTTAAATATTTTTAGTTCAACTTGTAGCTGAAGGATTGCCATTTTTTATGGTAAAGAGTGTTGATCGGAAAAGTGCCACAGTCGGTTTTGCTGGGTCGCTTTCTACCATCGTTCAGTTTATTGAAAAATCTCCCATTTCTCGAAAACGGATTTCCGGCGATTTTGCTATTCGTTAATCTTTTCTTACAAATATATGAAGCAAGCGAAGACGCTTCCTTTGAGCCAGGACAGTGTGTCCAATGGAACGTAGGAAAAAGTGTCGGAGAAGGTGACAGTTTATCATTTCAACGACAGCCCACGACCGTCGCCACAACCACGCCACCAAATGAGTTTTCGAATCAGAATAATAAAACAACCGAACAGACTCCAATTTCCCCGTGCGTGTGAACGGAGTCACTGCAAAAAAGCCCTCCCATTACGTCAACTGACCTGATTCCTGATTCAATCGATATCCGTTGCATTCAACCGCAGTGCTTGCCATGCTAAAATGCTGTCACAAACGCAAACAGAGAGTCATTAAGCACCGAACATGCTCAAACAAAGCAGAAGCCTACCCGTCACGTTCCCGACCTGCAGGATCAACGAGCGGTGGCACTTAATTTGTGGGAAAACACGAGAGACATTCCATTCCATTAAGAACGTCCGTCCAGAGTAAACATTATTGTCTTGTTAAATCCTTTTCGCACTTTCTGCTTCTGCTCCTGCTCCTGTCCGTGCAGGTCTCCCGAATCGCATTACATGCGAAAACACGCTTGTCATCCTCGATCCGCTGACAAATGTGTGGACACAAGAAGAGATTCACTTCGAGATGGAAAAGGTCAGATGTCAGTGGACTCACTTGGGTTTGGTAGCACTTTCCGGGATGACCTTGCGCTTGTCAAGGCCCAGTGACAGCTGTCATAGGAAACGATTGACGAATCACCATCCGACTGCGGCCAAAAGTGCAAACAAGAACCCTCCCGTCCATGGGGACCTACTTTCAGTTCGTGACAGTGACAATTCGGCTGTCAGGGCAAGTGTTTGGCAGGCGACTCGAACCGTCTGGAATGCGATGTCTCGCGTGTGGGTATATGTTTGAGTGGAATTTATGGAGAGGGGGCGGTGCCACCCAATCGATTAGTGTCAATGCGGAAAGCTTGCATGGCAAATGGTTTCGCAAATTCGTTGCATGCTCGACGGTGGATTTGGGAATTGCCTTGTCTCGTAGGGGGGAATCGATAAAACATTGGTTGCTGATGAAGAGTGTGGGAGGGGGGGGTTGAATGATTCAGTTCGTGGGGACTTGACGATAGGGGGATTCCACGACGAACAAACTGAAGCATATCCTCCTAAAGTCCGTGTGTAATTCCAACATCCTCACTTGTCAGTCCTCGAATCTCACGAGCCCCCTTCAACGCAGCCATCGACTCAAGGACATCACTCGGCAAAAAGTTTCATGTTAATTCCTCTCTCCAGTCGCACGCTCGTGGTGTGGTTTTCAAATAAAAACCACGAGTGGCAACGCAGACAAATCCACTGCCAGAGGAACTCGAGCGAATAAGTTTTTGTTTTCCTCGGAATGACATAGCCTACACGTCGCTTCGGCTCTGCCCCTCTGTGCCGCCCTCAATTTCATTATCATCCTCGAGCCCGCACACCCGTCATCGCGCCAGGATTCAATTTTTTATTTTAATTATCGTTCCGCCACGAGAGTCGGACACCAATTTCCATGAAAAAATCCTTTGTCCAAGTGAAATTTGCAATTCGAATGGAAATTATTCCTCCCCCGCCCCGCTCACAGATCCGAATAAGGATTCCATTCAATTGTGGCCTCCTCCATTCGTTTCGATGATTTCATTCGTCCTCCTGGCCCCTCCCGTGCCCCCCTTGTCACCGGGTGGACGGATTGGATTCATCGTGGATGACTATCCATTTTGCGACGATAATAGATGCACATCGTGCCCATGGCCACTCCATTCCGATGCTGCTGCTCCTCCCCCCAACCGATTCCAGAGAGGGGGACGGAATCATAAGCGGGAGAGTGCCTCTGCCGGCGGCAGGACAACACGAGCAGCAATCGACAGGCATCGTGATTTTGATCACCAAGACGGGAGTGAATTGATTGTGTTGTGCGAATGAATCTGTTCTCCAGATAGCCAGAAGGTCAAGGAGCACATGATGATGCACTTCTTTGGTGGCGAAGGATATCCGCTTTCACATCATCTGCACGCGGTTCGCTGAATTGAAACCACACAAGTGGAAGGCTCATAACGAAACTGGTGTCGGCAGGACTGGGTGTGTGTGTGTGGGTCCTGTGGCACACATGCCTTATGGTGGGCGTTGTCTGCATGAATTGTCGATGCGGAGACGAGGCGTGTCGTAGGAGGGGTGGCTCAATGAGTTTTGCTTTACGACGGCGACACGTGGAAAATTTAATTTTCTGACGCACCGACACACCGAGCAGATGATTGCTCAGTCATATGTGCCGAATCGTAATGAGATGGCCGTGGGAAGTGCTCTTCGCTGGAAACGAAGGCACTCATCAGATGGTTATGACCGTCGGCGGATGCTGTAAATTCTCATCAATTTTCCGCAAATAATTTGGCTCTGATGAGCAGACACGTGTACGGATTATTCAACGATGGTGTTTGCAAATGAATTCGGTATCGAGTCATGGCAAAGTGCTGGATTGTGGTAGTTGCCAGGGCTATGCTCGTGCTTTACTTTTCAGTCAAGCACTCAGTTCAGTCTTCAGTCCAGTTCACAGTCGAATCGATTCTCGAATCCACCCTCGAGTCCTCAGTTAAGCCCGAAGGCGAGCCTTGAATCAAATCTTTAGTCGAACTCTCCGTTCAGCCCTCAGTTGAGTCATAAGTCGAGTATACAGTCGAGTCGTCAGTCAACTCATCTAGTCGAGTCTTCAGTAGAATCGCTAGTCGATGCTGCAGTCGACAGCCAAGTCCTTACTCGAGTCCTCAGTCGAGTCCCCAGTCGAGTCCTCAATCGTATCTTGAAGATAATCCTATGTCGACCCATCCGTCCAGTCAGGAGTCGAGTACTCAACTGATTTCTCAGACCTGCGTCGACTCTTCGTCGAGTCGAGTATACAGGCTAGTCATCTGTCGAATCGCTACTTAAGACCTCAGTCAAGTTTCCCGAAAAACCTCAAAATTTCACAGACATACAGTCTCGGCACTCAAACCATCTTCCGGTCATACAGGCTGCCAAAAAGCGCGACAAACCCTCCCTTGCACCCCCCGTGAGGACGTTTGTCGTGTCAGGAAATTCCGCTCCCGTTCCGGCGCGCTCCATTAAATCAAAATGAGTTCATTTCTCGCCTGACATGACACCATAGCCGGCACTAGTAAGGACCCCTGCTCCACCACCCCCTTTATGTCATGACAGGCAGAGTTGACAAGGATAAAGTACAACTCACCTGTGGCCACCAGCCGACACGAACCATGTTTCTCTATCTCCACCCACTGGTCGGCGCCATATTTTGCACTCGCCACCACCGCCTCCACCACTCAAGGCCACGACACGAATCACAGAAAACCATCCAACCATTCCGCCACCCAAGGGGCCAACAATATCCCCGCCAGTACTTAACTCATCTCATTTCGCTGTTGTTTGTCTCGGGCCTGAGTCCTTTGGCACTGCAACGAGAGATGGCTCTCATCCGCGCCCGAAGAATGCACACAAAGCGGAACAATCCTTTTGCGGGCACTCGACGAAACAAAGTAAGCTCCCACGGGGACATTGTTTGTCCTGAAAAGCAGACAAGTCCTGAAAGAATGCAAATTAAAATGCGGTGGCACATGTGTGTGCATCGCCGACGCCTTCCAATTCATTTGATCGCGCGCCTCGTACATCCTTGTCCCGCTTGTATCGGCTTGCATTGTGCGCACCCCACACAACAGCAGCAGCGCTACATTCAGTCGACGTGTCCTTACAATCGCAGCAGCACTCATTAGCATATTATCCTCTGTCGATTGTGCTATTTTTGCATTCGAGTGTCCTTGGTGACGCCCCGCTGAATGGGTGCGCGGGTGGGCGAGGGTAAACAAACAGAAGGACTATTACTCCTCATTTGTGTTAGGATCCCTCATCACTCGCGCAATCTCCTCCGCCTCCTTGTTGACAGCGGCGTTGGCACATCCTTGTGATTGCAGTTGTCGTCGTCGTCGTTATGCGATACTTTTGCTATTTCGTGGCTGTAGCTCGCTTCGTTGCCGCTTAGAGTGGCCATTCATGGTGTCTACCCCTGCGTCCCACAGCCGCGCTGCGACTCTCTCGACCAGTCAGTGTTGACATCCGTTTTCATTTTTGCTCACCCGCGTGTGCTTCGTTTTCGCATGCACAACACGATAGAGGATGCCCCGATGAAAAGGACGTTCACTGCCTGGCACTTCTCTGCTTCGTGTCGATGTTGCACTGCCGGAGATTATCGGTTGTGCGGGGCAGGGATTCCGAGCGTGGATATACATGTGTCGAATGTGGGTGGCGCTAGCACTCGAACCAGGCTGTGAGTCACGTCGGTGGAATTTTAATGAAGCGGTTGAGAGGCGCTGCTGCGTTTGAGATTCGGAAGTGGACGACGGGTGGGTTGCGGGCGTTGCAAGAGACATGATGTCATGGAGCATAATTCAATGTAACTGGAGGCGAATGCGGGCTTGACTAAGCACTCGATTGAGAGCTCGACTGGGGACTCGACTGACGAATGGACTGAGGACTCGACTAGGGACTCGAGTGAAGATTCGAAAGAGGACTCGACTGGGGACTCGACTAAGGAATGGACTCAGCACTTAACTGAGGCTTGACTCAGTACTCGACGGAGGACTCGTCCAAGAACTTGAGAGAGAACTCGACTGAAGACTGCGGGCTAGACTGGGGGCTCGACTGAGGAAGGGACTGATAACTCGACTAAGGACACAACTAAGGGCTCGACTGAGGGCTCGATTGACGAATGGGCTGAGGACTCGACTGAGGACACAACTAAGGGCTCGATTGAGGAATGGACTGAGAACTCGACTGAGAACACGACTGAGGGCTTGACTGAGGCTTGACGCAGTACTCGTCTAAGAACTGAGGACTCGTCTAAGAATTCAAAAGACGACTCGACTAAAGACTCGACTGAGAGTTCGTCAAAGGACTCGCCTGAGGAACTGTCAATAAGTGGTACGCTCGTACACGCTGATGACTGTAGTTTCACCTAAAAATTTGGTCAAGAACTCAGCTCGATCCGATGGAGAAGGTTCGCCACCTCCAGGGCAACAGGGTTTTCTCATTCTGCTTCTGATTTCTTGTAGGCCCCTCCCTCACTCATCTTATCACCATTTATCTTCCGCCATTTGCATGCGATTTCTAAAGAACCGACGAGCCGTCTCCCTCTCGTCACCAATCCTCATCCTCATCCGCCCCAGCATGACCTTTAGAACACATTCAACGCGTCCTGCTACTGACACATGTCACAACGCTGGCGTCACCAACAACCCTCCGGACAGCACTTGTGCCGCATTAAAGAATGCAACTGCACCCACAGCCATGCACAGCCACGACGGCCAGCAGCGGCTGCAGAGTAAGCAACTGCAAGGACAATCCCATACATCGTTCTTATCCGTCTGTCAACTCAATAACTCTCTCATGCTCCCTTCCGCACACGTCCTCATCGCCAACTCAACAAACTATTTCAATCCTGTATGCGTTTCATAAAAAAAATGAAGGAAAAAGAAACCCAAAAAAAAGCGGAAATTATGCTCTAACATGCGGTGCTCCCTCCCCGGGCGCGTGTATACAAACAGGATGCTCCACAGAGCGCCTAAGGTTCAATTGTCCTCCAAGGAAAACCAAATATTGAACGAAGCAAATTGAAAAATCCCTTGTGGAATCCATTGTGATGCGATGGCTAATTCACCTTTTTATTTGTTCTCTTTCAGCGTCCGACTTTCTGAGAGTCAACAGCTGCTGCGGACTGGACTGGCGTCTAATTCAGGATTCATCTGTAGGCAAACCTTTAAACATAAATGAGGAAACATGGGAAATGGCATGAACAAGGTGAGGCAATATTTGAAAAGTAACCGTCGTCGTCGGTCGATTTGCTTACAATCCACAGTGGAATCGGTTTGTATATGTGGTTGTTTGGTGGTTTAGCAAATGCGGGAACCATTTGCAGTGTTGGACGGCGACATCTGCTGCGGAATGGAGGCTTTGTTTGATGGAACTGTGTGCAGGTTAAATCAGCGATTGTAGTCACG
Source organism: Eristalis pertinax (assembly GCA_907269125.1). Lineage (NCBI taxonomy): Eukaryota > Metazoa > Arthropoda > Insecta > Diptera > Syrphidae > Eristalis > Eristalis pertinax. The sequence continues at coordinate 13,184,327 of OU026147.1, forward strand.
TTTCCATTCTTTGGCGAGGATGTACAATTTCACTTCAAGTTTCGTAGCTCAACGCCCCTGAAACCGCTTTAATCTCCTTCTGTGTTCTCCCATCTCTTGCATTGTCTTGAAAACTTTTCCATAGCCTCATCACATCCCTGGACTGTCAACGAAAAAACCAAAACATTTTTCTCTTCCGTCAAAACATCTGCTCGCCGGGAAATTGTTTCACAAAAGAAAATCGAATATGGCTTAGATTACTCCCACATCCCCCAATGATGAGCTTCAACATGGCTGGAGCAAGTCTCACTGCACATCCACAATCCATTCAACACTTGAATGATTCATCTCGTTTCAGGTCTTGCCGGGACTCTATGTTGGCAATTACCGCGATTCAAAGGATCAACAACAACTGGACAAATATCAGATTACACACATCGTTGCCATTCATGACAGTCCAAGACGTCTCTTACCAGTAAGTACCCCAGCCAGGTACGCTCCAAAAGCCGCTGAAAACCATTTGCCTCATTTCAGAACAAACACTATTTGTGCGTGATGGCAGCGGACACACCCGATCAGAATCTCTCTCAGTACTTTTCCATTTGTAATGACTTCATTCATGCGGCGCGTCTACGCGATGGTAACGTTCTCATCCACTGCCTGGCTGGTATGTCAAGATCTGTGACAGTGGCTGTGGCGTATATCATGAGCGCCACGAATCTCAGCTGGAAGGAGGCTCTGAAAGTGGTGCGTGCCGGACGAGCGGTAGCAAATCCAAATCTGGGCTTTCAAAATCAACTGCAAGACTTCGAGATGTACAAGTTGAGTGAGGAGCGACGCCGCCTGAGAGAACGTTTTCCCAGTCATGCCCTGGAGCAGAGGGATCGAGCGAAATGCATGTCAGCACTGGATAGTTACGAGGAATTGCTACAGAATAAGAATATCTGCGAGGGAAACTGCTCCCGAGGCGAAAAATGTCCCACAGGTGGGGTGGCGTTTACTATAGATTTCACAACGGACAAGTGGAAGAACTTGGAATGAGTGTATGTCACACGCTTGTCGTCTCTCACTGTGTGTGTGTGTGTGTATGTTCGTCGGTTGCTTGTACTTTTGGTTTCTGCTAAATAAATTGTTTAATTTTTTTTTTCTGGCTTGATTTGATTGTTTCGCTTGGAGTTTGATGTTGTGTCCGTACTGTAGAGAGTTGGAGTGTGTCTAGATGCTCGCTGTTGATGTTGCTCTTCTTTGCAGGCTCTAAGGTGTGCCCAGAAATTGCTTGAAGAGAATGGGAAGGCAATCAGGGTTTCGTTTCTTGCCGATGTTAGGACTACTGGCGCGAAAAAGTCGGAAATGTCCGCAGGTCCAGGGGACCTGGCAGACAGGCCAGGTTTGTTACCGACATCTTACGTGACAAAGCTAGAGACTCTTCTCTCTTGTTTGGGATCGGTCTTCTAAGTATGCTCCTGTTGTCATCTTCCATTTCATTTGGGCAACGGATATGAGTCACTAAACTCCTCTATTGATGCGACTTCTCATCAAGTCCTTTACTCTTATCAATTGTTGCACAACGATGTTCTCCAAATGACTCCCGCGAGTTGATAAACTCCTCAGTCCGAAGAGCAACCCCCTTCTCTCAGTTAACTTAGAGAACCTTCACTTTCACCCTTCACATCAGTCAGGCTGAACATGAGCTAACATCATCATTGAGAGACACATGCTCGTTGTGAACACTCCCAGAAACCCCCGATTCACACAGCAACTGGTATTAACTTATGAACTTCCCACAGGTGTATGCAACATGGACCCAACGAAAGGCTTATTTCGACGTAGGCCAAGTACATCATCGCAACGTTCACGATTGCGTCAGCAAACTAGCCAGCCGACGACTGTCCCCACCAGCGCACAGTCGTGTCCAACATCACCCAAAAACGCGCCCGCTCAGCGTCGTTCAATTGGCGGCCAGAAGATCCCCGAAGATGAGGAGTCCGATGCGACCACATCGACACCGGTCACCCCGGCACCATCCATCAAGCGAACATCGCAGACAGCCAAGAGCGAACGTTCCAGGGGAACCAGCACTAGAGCGACGGGCAACACGGGCGGTGGTGGAGGCGGAGGTGGTGATAATCATTTGCAACGCAGCGCAAGCACGGTCAGTGGTATGGGTATTAGACCACGTAGTAGTCCAGCTGGCCTGCATTCATATACAGGTAGGCCAGTTCCATTCTATTTGCTGAAAGTGGCGTTCAGCGCTATTAACTTGGCGTCTTTGTGTATCTGTATTATTTCAGGATCAGTACCATCATCCGTCCGTGGATCACGAGTGGACTTAGATCAAGATGACCAAGGATCAGCCATCTACCTAGGCTGCTCGGCACCAAAGAACACATCAACCTGGTCCTTATCATCGCGTGGATCCTCCGTGGGTTCGGCCCCACCAACACCAGTGAACACCCCACCGGTTAGCCCTAGGCATGGCATGAAGAGGTTACCCAATCAGATTCAGTGACGATCGAGAGAGTAACGCTTTTCAATTTCAGAACATCAAGTCAAGTGGTGAAGAAGTCAAGATGAAACCAGAGCCCAGGACAAAGTTCCCGTTCCCTCCTGCAGAAGAAGAGCGCAATCCACGGAAATCACCTGGCAGCCTAGAGCAACACTTACTCTGTTGGGATCTGATTAAATCGGACCCAGCCATTGGTTTTTTTCAAATCTAAAGATTTAGCCTTTCTCTCTCCTCTCTCTCTATCTAACTGTCTTTTTGAATCTCAGTGTTGCCATCGCAGTAGTGAACACAATTTTGGCAAATGACATACGTACATCAAATTCTGAAGATAATCGAATTATTTATTTTTTACTGAAGAACTATCTTCATTGTGAAACATTCTAGATACTAAGTCTTACACACATACACACACACCACACTATGCTGTAGGTTTTGTCAGATTTTGTATCAAAAACAAAAACCAACTGAAAATCAAATTAAGTACACAATCAGTATATAATCAATCACTTTGTGGGTCTTTTGACAGCACCAGTGACAGGCGATGTCAATTTTTTCTTTGCAGCATTTCGTGGCGGTTTTGCTGTTTTTGGTTTGGTTTTCGTTTTTTTTTTTAATGTTTTAAAGAGAGGCAGACAGTTGTTGGAACAGTTAAATGAACTGTCAAAAATTAAGAGGTTTGTCAACTTGTGGCTGAAAAGTTGTTGGAGGATATCAATTCATAGGGTGCTGTGTCCTTTTAGACCACGCTTGTCTGTCTTGCAAATTGTTAGAATTTCAGCGGGAGCTATTTGTATTCTTCTTTGGGTGGCGCTACAGTCAAAGGTGGATGTGAGCTTGAACTGTTAAACCTCCCCAGATAGCGCGATCTCTTGGTGGCTGACTCTACTTCCTCCTCCACTTGGTTGCACCAACTTAGGCACCGGCGTCCACTGTTGCGTTGTCCCACAGGTTCGGCGGAAGTTGTACTAAATTCTGTCAGAAAACAGTTTGCAATATACTGAAGGAAAATTTTAACATTTTTATCAATGACCAACGTACGAAAAGTTTCGTTCGCTTTGAGTATGTCAAATACCCATCCATAACAGATATAAGGAGGCTTAGGCCCACGCGCAAATATCCACTGTGAATAATAACCACTTTGCTCAGTTTCGTTAAGATTCGGTCACTCTTGCTTAATGAGGACTACCCACAATGACCGTAAGAAGACTTCAGTCATCTTAAGTGATCGATTGTATGCGCAGAAATGAGTGTCCCTAAGGGTCGGTAAGTTTCGTTAAGTCTCGTTCAGTTTTGATTAATTAACGAAATCAATCGGTCTCAAATCTCGTATGTACGAACATGAAAATCGGTATTGGAATGTTGCGCGAGTTTTGGGCACCTTCAACTTTGACGATGCTTTTGCCTACTTTTCGTTCGGTTGGGCCTTTCTTTTTTCATAGAGACTCCATCAGAGAGATGAAGATGGCTTCATATCTTAGCTAATCGCATGGTCGTCTTCAAATCATGTCCAAGCATCGACCAAAGACTAAATTTAATATACAGACAGACAAGCAGCGTTCTTTAAGACCTTAATATTCCTCTCTGACATCCATTTGGACCAAATTATAGTGTGTTTAATTTTGCTCAGCTAGGATCTCGACAATCAAACTCTGGACAATCCAAGATGCGATCATAAAAAGTAGAGACCATACAAGCACCTAGTTCTCAAGTGATGAGGCATTTTGTAAGATGCTTGATTTTAGGCCCAAATTCTGCGATTGTAAAGAAATGATAAAAGATCCAATGCTAACTGAAACTATCTGAAATTAGTTCGCAAAAAAATCTTTGTTACTTCTTAGAGCGTTCGAAAAGTCAACATTTTGTTTTGTAACGATCCGAAAACGTTTACGGAGAGTGATCGAGTTCAATTCGGACATCATTTTCTAGATGGTGTCGCTTAGATTTAGAAAAGAAAAACTACATAAAAATGTTTCGATAAAAATCGTACAGTTTTGACGTTTGATTACACGTCAATCAAAACTGGAATTTTCGTTTTTTGTTTTGGTTACGGTAGCTTTCGTGTATCACGATGCCTTATAGAGATGCAAGCCGCACTGGTAGCTGCTACAGGACCATGCGTGCTCTTCGGTCTCTTCGTGCTTGGTTTCCCTTCTGGGCATAAATATTAAAAAAAAAAATTTCGGCGAATTAGCAAAAATCTCGAATATCTAATAAACTTCTATGAACTTCCAAAATTCCTATCGTATAGGATTGCAATCTTTAGCAATACTTTAAAGGTTCTTTACAACTATGTTAGTAGAAATGTAAGTGTTTTGAAAATCGATTTGTTGTTGAGAAGCGAATAAAATTAGAAAAACTAAAATTGGCACAATAAGAATTTAAAATTAAGTCAAGCCTTCGATAGGGGGTCACTTGTTAAGAGGGTTTTTTTGAATATGCCTTTTGCTGTGGAGGACAAAACAATATAATTGAATTTTTTTAACAATTTTAAACTTAAGCTATAAATGCAAGCAAAATATTAAAAAAAAAAACAAATGCAAAAATTGCGCATACGATTGAAAAAAATAAACGAAAAAAAAAAATGCTTGTAACGCTTGTAAGCTGATTACTTAAGAAAACGCAAAATACACATCACCTCCATGGAGAAATAAATTAACTTGGAAAACCAACTTTGTACACAAATTATCTCAAAAATCCATATTTACTTAGATGAGAAATTATTTACAAAATAAAAGTATATATATACACTCACCAAACACACAATTGTATCAAAAATAAAAAAGAAATCACTCACAAGGAAAATGTTAAAAATATTTACATGCATATATAAATCAAAGTGTTATAGAATAAAAAAAACATATATAATTAAAGCATATATACATATATATATAAAAATGAAACAAACAAAAAAACACAAACAAGTTAAAGGAAATATTTTTACTGAATCATGAAGAAGAAGTATATTTAATTGTTGTTAAACAAAAGTTGTTCTATATATTTTTTATTTTGATAGAGTTGATTACGATACGATAGGCAAAAAATTAAAAAAAAGAAAGATAAATGAATGAAAGACACTCACAGACAATTAGTTGTAAATTTTTTCGAATATAGCTTGTGGTTGAAATGAAAAAAAAATTACTAAAAACAAAACTAAACACACACGTTTACTAGTAGAAATGAACAAACAAAAAAAATAACAACAATAAATGTATGTTCAATGGCATATATGTATATTTTGAAATTTTATTTTGTCTTATTTCATTTTTCTGATGAGATTTCCTTCAACCTTATGGCTGTGTATTGACGGACAGGTCTCTTTGCATCTTTGGTCTAGGAACTCCTCTTTGACACTCTACTTGTTGATTCTCAAATAATCGTGGACTACATTCATCGCCAAAACCAATCATGTTTGTATATGCTGTTGTTCGAATGCGAATGCAGGAGGATCTTACTGAATACAGTCATTATCTATCTGTGGATTACTACTACATCACGAGAGCTACTGTGAAACATTCCATTACTCGACGACTGCTTCAGGCAGCAGGGTACAATTCTGCACACACTGATGGAAGTCAGCATTGCTCAGCCACTGACAAATACTGAGAAGACAATTCCTCTGCAAAACTCCCGATTGAAGATTTCTTAGGCCACAGTGAGGGTGAACATTTGACGAATAAAGTGTCAACCTATCTCGTCACACAAGAAACATGCGACGCAAAGGACTTCTTCCGATTTTAAGACAATCTCTCAACCCCAACTGATTAGGAGAGGGTACATATGGGCCGTTAAAGATCAATCTTTTTGTAGACCACGCAATCAACAAGGAGCTTACTCGTACACTCAGGCCAGCATAGGACGTGGTCTTGCATGTGTTCTATGTCCACTCTGAAGAAGAAGCGACGGTCCGATACCAAATCTAGCGAGTTATTTTATTTCTTGGAATCTCACAATGTCCCGGCTGCCATATGAAGTCAACGCAAATATACGCAACAAAAGATAGCCGCCACTTCAGAGAAGTTTTTGAGTGAGGTTTGACTGCGTCTAGAGGTTTGGTCACGGACTAGCTGTCAGAACAGATGGCAATGTCCCTTTTCGAATTCACATTGTTCTTGAGACAAGACAAAGCTTCTTTGAACACCATAGTTTCTGCCTGAATAATGCTACAATGATTCGAAACGTTCCAGACATCTACTCCAAGGATATCAGAATGACCAGACACAAACGATAAGAGAAATTTAAATAAATCAACAACGGTGTGAGATAAAGAATTGATTCTAGCTTTATTGTGAAGCTACGTTCAAGGCATTATGTATGAAATAGCTGATCATCCAAATAGGGTGACCTGATCTTCAAGCGGTCAGTCCAATTTCTGATTCCGAATGTTAACCACGATCTCATCCGTAGTGGTTGTCTTGTAAGAGTTGACTAAGGACTCAGAGCCTGAGAGAACACAATCGAGTGGTCGCATGATCGCTGTGGCCAATTGATGAGATTCCGTGAGATTCCAAATACCCCCTTCACAACTTCGGGCGTCTTTTTGGAACCAGAGCTCTTTTTGACCAGGCTACATACCATTGACCCCTTCCTCATATCGAATGGAATAAGGCCATAAAGCCCACGAAACAATCAATCATTATGGAGCAATTGTGCAATTTTACTCGTTGGCATATCCGCTGAATCAAAATTGGCCCACTCCCGAGAAAATGATTGTTTGGGCAAAATCCAAATGTCCGACCAACGTTTCCAGCGCCCAATTAGTGAACTTACCGCGTTGTCTATGTTCGCCAGGCGTATATTCTCGCGTCACGGTTGTGGGCCAAAATCCAGCGATGCCCAATTCAGCTGATCGGCGTCAAATCGACATTTCTGGGTCTCGTTCGACACAGGCCGTTGCAGCGTTTGGCTCATTTCGCACCACTTTCTGCCTGGTGTTGGTGTTTTAAGCTACAAAAGAGTGTACTGGCGCTCAAAGATGTCAACGGTGTGACGAATTGTCTGCACGATCGACCCAACGACGAAATCCGCGTAGCCTAGTTACAGTTGAGCCGGGATCATTTCATTGCTATCTGGTCACCCTTTACTAGATAGAGTCCAAAAGCGAGCGATTAAACAGATAGGAGGTAAGAATATCGCGAAGTCAATAGGCATTTACTGTGTCTTCTAATTCTCTGTCTTATCGATATTTTAACAAGCAATTCTAAAGTAAGATAGCCATGCATTCCACCTCTCCCCAAATTCTTCCGCAAACATCATCTCGCTAGGAATGCTCACCACCTCACCATTCTGCCCTGATTTTCGGAGCAGGTAGAAACTCGTTTTTCAGCCTTATTACAGGGATGTGGAATGCTCTTTCCATGTTATTCGTCATCCCCTTTCAGCTTACAAATTATAAGACAGAGAATAGTCCACTGGATGCATGATCTGAGCCGGCATGATATCGGTTTCAGTCTGATTCCTAAAAACCGCTTATACCCCCGCCCAACCAAAAAAAAATGAAATCAAATCAAACGCACAAGCGAATGCTTTAATCCATTCAGTAACAACATTTAATATTTTTCTCAATTCACGTACATATCTCCTCGTCAAAAAAAAAAACGTAAAAATAGTTTTGTGTGTGATTGTAAAACACGAATATACTTTGAACACAATCGGAAAACGAAAAATTTGGATTATCTAGTACATACATACATTCCACACGAGCATTTCCAAATCTACACCGTTACACACACGACTCTCTACCGATTTTCTTTTGGTTTCTCTTTCTCACATCTTTTTAAAAAAAGAAAAAAAAAACAAATTACACAACTAAGACTGACTTAATGCAATGAAAACTAGAAACTAAGGAAAAAAACAAATATAAGAGAGACTCTGTGTCTGCGAACTTAATGGCTAAACCTTCGATAGTGACTAGACTGTTAGATCACCATTTTCTTTGTGCTAAACTTAAACTACTCTGAGAGAACGTGTTCCGTGGAATATTTCTTGTGCATGGATAGACATTCATTGGCGTCACACCATTAATTGTGGCAGTGTTTTAGTGTCGCTTTTGCTTCTTAAGTAACATTTGATTAAACTGGCAGGATATTCATTTGGAAGGATACTTGATGCCTTTTTTGCAACATTTAAATAGTTTTAAGTTTACATTTAATTGAACTAGATATGGAGGTGGTCGAGCAACCCTCCCACTCAAACAATGTGATTCATCAGCAAGGGCGTAGTGGCAGTTGGATACGAGCTGGGCCGCCTGTTCCGGTTGAACGTCCTGAAGTCCTCAATCTCGGGGCAGGATATGGTCGTGTCCGGCTGTATTGAAGTGCCACTTAACTTTCGTGGACTGGTCCGCGAATCCGAAATAATATCCAACAAAGCCTCGTCACTGAAAAAAAAATATAGCAAAAGTGAGTTGAAACTCGCCCAACCTTTATTCAAATGAAGAGCAACCCCCTTAAGCCCAGCCAACAAATGGAAAACAAAGCCCACCTGTGGTAACGATGATGCTCGAGAAGGGTGCCTGTGGCGAAGCGCAATTTCTTTGGTGATTCCAGGCTCGAGGAGCGTGTCAGCGAATTCCGGGGAATGTTTTTGTTTTTCAACGAACTCCGGATACCCGCCGCATGGTCGTTTGCCTGATTCTGCTTGATGGTGCCCTGGATGTATTTGTTCAGAGCCCTTGAGCCGCGCCGCTGTGAACGTTCGTAGGTGCGTTTGATGCGTGCCTCTTCGTCCTCGCCTTGGAGCCAATAAGTTCGTTGATCTCCTTTGCCCTTCATAGCGATGATGCCGCGTTCCTGTGAGTAAACAAAGCAATGTTCAGTGGAAGGGGGTTGAGAAAGAAAGAAAATGAGGACATGTCTTGCCTCATAGTGATAGCCGCCCAGCTTATCCAGCAGCTCCTTGCACTGCGAGCTACAGTGGATCTTCAAGGGAAGACCGGTGGATTCCATGCGGGATGCAGTGTTGACGGTGTCACCGAAGAGGCAGTATCGCGGCATTTTCAGGCCCACAACGCCAGCACACACGGGTCCGGTGTGGATGCCCACACGCAGCAGGAGTTTGTTAGCCGGCCGATGGCGAATCTTGAACTCGGCGACGGCGTCAAGCAGGTGCAAGGACATGGTAGCTATCTCGGCGGCATGCAGGTCACCATTACGAATCGGTAGACCAGAGACCTGAAATGAAGGAGAGACGGTGATGACAAGGAAGAACCCCACAGAAGAAGGAGAGAGCTCATCCAGGATATGAGAGGCAACGACTTCATCTGCGACAAAAGTTATAAGATTTTCGGAGCTAGACGAGCAGTGTGATTTGATGATATTCTCGAAGCTGTTAACTCTAACTGACACTGTGTCGTAGTAAAATGTTATTTTCTGTCAAAAGGTAGAACTCCGAAAATTCGGAGTTGCTTTATATTGATGCAAATGCTTTAAAAAATGTGTGCATTTTGTATGGTGGTGAGCATGGTGCGTGATTAAGAACTCACTACAATCTCAGCATGCCAAAGATCTTCAATCAGTGCATTTGTTCTTGAAGGAACAACACTCCGAAAATGTTGATCGTCACTGATTCGACTGAAAATTGTGAAATCACATTGTTTCATGCTTCTGGTGTTCACGCCCGTGCATAAATTGCTCCCCCGCAATGACTCCGAAAATTCGGAGTTCAAAGAAAACTATCCCCTACATGGGGGCATTCTCTACTCCTCCACAATTTAACAACGAAGAACGTGTTATCTTCATTCCGCTTCATGGTTCATTAGCACTCCATCACGCGCCAACATACGTGCCAATTCCCCGCACTCCTAAATACACACACAACCGCCAATCCAATCATCATCTTCAATTGCCACCCACTCCATCATGCTGCCTGCCCAATCAACCCCCCAAAAAACTTACCACCATGTACGCATCGCCGATGGTCTCGACCTTGTAGACGTCGTAATGGCCAATAATCGAGTCAAAGCACGTGTACAAATCGTTGAGGAAGTCGACCACCTGCAGGGGTGTGCTCTCCGCGGACATGGCCGTGAAGCCCACAATATCGCTGAAATATATCGACACTTGCTCGTAGTTCTCCGGGTCGACCTTGTTGCCCTTCTTCAGCTGCTCGGCCACCGGACGCGGCAGCATCTCCAGCAGCAGTGCCTCAGTCTTTTTTTTCTCCTCCTGCAGTTGGTCGGTGCGTTCGTCCACCAGTGCCTCCAAGTTGTTCGCGTACTTCTCCATCATGGACATCATGTTGTCGAAGATGTTCGGCTTCATCCCCTTCCGCAGGGGCCGCAGCTTCGTGCGAATCATCTTGAAGTCGGGCCGGTCGTCCGGTCGCTCATTCCAGCATTCGTGAAGACACTCGCGCACGCAGTCGAATGAGGTGTCCAGCGGCTGCAGGGGTGGCCGATACGGGCAGAGGTAGTCCTGCACCTGGAGCACCTTGTGCAGACACTGCATGGGCGTCAGACCAGTCTCACCGAATGGCCCGTGACGTACGTGGATCTCGTAGAGGACGATACCGAAGGAGTAGACGTCCCCCTTTTGGCTGCCGGCCACCGTCAAGCACGGCCCACTTCGCAGCAGTTCTGGCGCCCTGTAGAGCAGTTCTGTAAGAGTATGAGGTGAGATGAGGTTGGACGAGGAGCGGCGACGAAACCACTTACTGGCACATTTGGCAGACATGCTCTGCATGTCCATCGAGTTGTCGTCCAAGCCATTCTTGAAGGCGAACAAACCGAAGTCAGTCAACTTCACCACCCACCGAGAGTCAACGAGGCAATTCGACGAACACAAGGAGCCGTGGTACCGAATGGGCGACTCGTGTAAGTAGATGACACCCTGGAAGGGACACGAAACGAGTGTGGTTAAGTGAAATGGATCACGGAACTGCAGGCCGAAGCAGGGCCCCCGTAAGAGCTTACCCTGATTATGTCGGCCACCATTGATGCAATAAACATGTTGTCCAGCTTGACGTCCTCGTTCTCCAGAATGTCCTGCAAAGACAAGGAAAGAGCGAAGTGAACGAGTGAGGAACCGACGACGAGAGGAGCCACCCACCTTCAGGCTGCCCCGCGTGCAGTACTCCGTGATGATGCAGATGTTCGGCGGATCCGTGCAGGCTCCGATGAACGCGCAAATGTTGTCGTGCCGGGTATCCCTCAGCTGGCCGAGAGCAGGGAACACTGTGAGTCATCGGTGAGTGGGGAGGGAGCACAGAGAATCACTTACCAGCTTCAGCTCCTTCTTCATCTCGCGGGTGATGTCGACGCTCTTCTTGCGCACCTTCTTGATGGCGTACAGCTGCCCCTTGTACAGCCCAATCGGGGTGAATATGGTCGTGTACCGGAAGTCCGCGTCCGGATTCGAGCTCAAGCTCACCTGGCTGGTCCTTATCAGCGGGTGGGTGGACTGCAGGGGAAAGAGAAACGCACGTCAGTGGAGCACTCGCCGCCAGTGCACTGCGAACCATACCCGCGTCTGCTTTTGACTGTTGGTCTCCTTCTCGTTCTCGTGCATCTGCACCTCGCGGAAGTCGATTTTCCACAGCAGGCTATCCAGTTCCTGTTCGTAGCGCCAGTTGCGGTACAGCACCAGCGACACAATGCCGAGGAGGAGTAGGGCGCCCCCCGCAATCCCGGCCGATATTTCACCAGTGTAACCTGCAAATGAGTTATTTGACGCTCGTCAGGATGGGGTTAATTGATTCGCGTAATTCATGCGAATTCCCTGCGGGAGCTTGGTTCCCTTTGACTTTACTTTTCCGGGAAACCGCTCAGAAACTCGCAGTCGACAAGCCCAATCCCACAAATATCGATACTCACTGATACACTTCTCCCCGCTGAAGCCGCATCGGGGCTCTGCCGCCGGCGGGCCAGACCCATTCCACGGGATCGCGCCGTACAACCTGAAGTCCTGCCAAGGGAATAGAATTCGAAATGAAAATCCCCACACATCCACAAAAAGGATAAAAACGTGAAAAGCATGCCCAACCGAATGGAACCCTCACCTGGATGTAGCTCTTAAGGAAGCATTAGTTTCGCGATGGGAATATGAGCAGAGGGTTAGCAAGAAAGAGAGATGCGTGCGTGTGCGTGTGTGTGTGTGTTTGTGTTCAAAACAAAGAGAAAGCAAGATTTCACAAAGGATTCGCATTGGAAAAGGATTAACTTACAGGCAGTGCATCACCCTTTGGCCCACTGAACGTACCCACAGGGATCAGACCGTGACCGGTTGTGTTGCGCTTGTTGCGTGACCATCCACGTGCCAGGACCGTATAGTTCCCAGATGCGTCGCCGTTCTCATCGATGTACACATGGTATCTGTGAAGGGAGGGAAATTGTTTTAATTAATTCACTGGCAGTGGACAGAGGACACATTAAATGTTCCACCACTCGTTGGACATGTGGCAATTCAGTGAAATTCCTTGTGGCAGTGATGGGGCGGATGGACGGGGCAATCAAGTCCACGTGGAGTTGTAACATTTAAGCTTGCCAATATTAAAAGAGGATGTGTAAGCCCTTGGACTCGTCTGAAAGAGTGCTTCTTTGAGGGCATCTGGAGGAGGAGATTTAACTGAGAACTGTAGAGCAACTTGAGTAGAGCCAGGCGTCTGTGAATCCACCACTTAAGGTGGCCTGGTCATACTCAACTCGCCTCCAGCCCCAGGAGTCTTCTTCTAAGAGACTGTGAGGCAACGTAACAGAAGACGGCCATGGTTAGTGTGGCGCTCACAAGTGGAGAAGGACCTCAAGGAGCTTGGTGAGCCGAGGAGAATCTACATGGTTCAGCCAATTTTTTCTAGCTGAAATTAAATTCAATTCTTCCTTCCTGATTCAAGAGGCTAGAAGTTGGGTGATGGGGATGACTGCAGTGACATGCCCGTTTGGAGATATTTTCCAGCAGTTTCAGTTGATTGTATGCAAAAACTCAAACGGGTAGCGAGAATGGCAGCAAAAGTTGAGGAAGACACTCATGGTGGCTTGCTTAGGCCTGAGCTATGTTAATCTACTCACATTTTTGATATATAATGACAGAGAGGAAGGAAAAGAGGAGGCAACCGCTTACCCCATGAGCTCTAAACAGATGCACAATCTGGACAACCATCGACTATACTAGGTCAGTTATCTAGAGCGCAAGGAATCCAGTGCTCTGGTTAATCGGGTCTACGAGACAGGGCGCCTAGTTCGAGAAGGAGAGGAAGATCGAACTTCCGGTCATCAAGTGATCGCTGGAGCAAGACAATCTGCCTGGCCCTTTAAACCAGCTTCTAATCAGGCCCAGATCGATTACCATGAGTCACTGGCCAAAGAAGTAAGTAATCACTCCGAGCTGAAGATCTTGATTATACGGCAATAATTGCTCCTATTTGCAGCTACATGTAGGTCAGCATGGAATCCGGGAGAAAACAACCAAAACAACAACAAAACTCTCTTAGCTATTTTGTTTCCACATGCCGGGGATCTTATGGCCTAAAGAGTGCGTGTACACACAAAGTTTCTGTAGCAATTTGAAATCTGAACAAGTTTCTATACATATAAAAAAATCAACGTAACTGAACGAACTGATTTTTATGGTTACAGTTCTATCATTTCTGTAAATACGATCGATTGCTTATGTTGGCTTCTGTTTCTGATGGACTTGCATTAATAAGAAAAAGTTAACGAAACTGAACGAAGTGGTTTTAATGGTCACAGTTTTTTTATTTCTGTATATACGACTGATTGCTTAAGGCTTCTCACGTTGATTATGGACGGGCCTCAATAAGCAGGAGTGAACGAAACTTAACGAAATTGCGAAGTGGTTGTTAGTGTAGCAGCTCTGTGAATTCGGTTGATTCCTTAACCTGTCTTAAGTTCTCTTGCAGCCAGTATGGATAGGCTTTAAGTGAGCCCCTTCAAAGGCACATCTCGCTGAATCTAGGTCAGAATTTATGATATTCTTTTCTGCTAACACCAACGCCCGCTTGATTTGTGGTCAACTTTTCATAGATCAATCAAAACCAGACCCAAATAAAAATTATGATCCATTGTGTCATCACCATGAAGCGAGTCTGTCCAGACAGACCCAGAATTCTCAAGTCCTTGCAAAATATTTTCACAATCATTCGCCATCATTCGCTGGTTCGATTTCATAAAACCGTTATTGTCGTCCATTACTAAATAAACAATTATGGTTCTCGCCCGCAAAATAAAACTCACCCCATGGCACTCAAGTACTTGGATCCCTTTATGGCACTTATCAAGGCAGTGCCATTCTTTGGTTTTTCCTTTGCCTCAATCAGTTTTATTAAACCGTTAGCATACAGATGTACAGCATCGAATAAGTATGCAGCTTCAGCACTTATCTACAAACAGAGAGAGAGAAAGAGAGAAGAATAAATGGAAAGATTATGGCAAATCAATGATGCCAACACGGGACACGCGGACGGAATATCAACACGTTCACAGCCATCACTGTTTCGTCCTGTTCTTGGTCTGTTTTGGGGTCGGTTCTGTGGCGCTTGTTATTGATGCGAAGGGCATGTGTCCACCAGTCGACGACGACAATGGATACTGACCTGTTTGGAGCCGCCGAAGTATCCCAATGGATTCGGAAAATTGAACGGTGGCTGCTCCATGTATTTGTTTACCTAAAAACGAGGGGAGACACAGAGACAATCGATTATTTTATGTGAACGTTCAAGTTATGGGAAATTGTAATATTTTTTCGAGATTTATTTGCGGGGTAATGGGAAATGGTGCCTGCGGCCAAAACGAAGGATGTGACTGTGGCTGGGGGAGGGACAATGGGAAAAGATGAAATAACTCATGCGGGAAAATACATTAAATGCAAAGTTTATTTGGAAGGGATGCGGTAGCATTGGAGGAGGGCATGCAATCGATGCTTGGCTGGAGGGGGACTCTGTGCAGATTTTATGCGAATTAAGGGCGAAGGCTCATGTTGCAACTGACGAGTGGCTTCAATAAACAAACGAATGTCAGGTGCAGAGAGTGGCCTCAATAAGCCATCGAGTGGCAGGAGTATAATAAGTTGCTGTAGCTGTTTACAGCGAAAATTTACCCAAGAGGTCAGCGACAGGCTGCCAGCCTTCAAGGCTTCAGACTGGTGGCCGCCTATAAAGCCTCCTTTGAAGATGAGCAAGTAAGGAGGAAGGAGGAAGAAGACAGCCTTCGAAACACGGCCTCAGAATGCTGGCCAGTTCCATCTTCCTTAACCCACTTGAGTCACATTCCTTTTGTCAATCAGAGTTTGAGCAACCACCAAAAAATTGAGTCACTCATCCCTGACACCTTCAAATCGAAGAACACTTGAGTTAGTTCGATGATCAATCGCTCAGACATGAGCTCCAACAAATCGCTGTCCGAGTCCCCAACACACCAGCAATTTACAACAATCGTCCCCGTCACAGTTTCATCTCTTCACTGGAACAACTGCCAGTGCTCCTTCGGCCAGGGAATCTAGGTCAATTCTATAAATAAACCACCAGACGGTGCCCACAGCTGTTCACAAGATGGTCTTCATCATCGACCAAGTGGGGGATTTGTTCATCTGCAGCGCAGCATCCGACGGCAACACCGACAAAGTGGTTCGTTTCATTTCCACACCCTTGTGTGTCCCCTGATTGATTGATACCCTTGCACTGTGCACAGTTCGTCTGTCATAAATTGAAAAATAAGGGAACACTTCCCGTGCCCATCCATCTACCACTTCACTCTTTGGTCACACACACACCCCCATCCCCCCCTTATGAAATGAAGTTATCAACCCCCCCCGTCAAACACTCACCTCTTTGGCGAATCTCCCGAATGATGTGGGTGCTGTTGGGAAGATTCCCAGATACGATTGGAATGCCTCCTCGGCGACGGAATCGATTTTCTCCATCAGCAGGCCACGCAGATACTTGTCCGGTGACGCAGGATCATACTGTTCGATGTCAATGCCGACAACGAAGTACTCCCCGTTGGCCAGGAGTCCCTTCTTGTGCAGACTCACCATGA
Source organism: Eristalis pertinax (assembly GCA_907269125.1). Classification (NCBI taxonomy): domain Eukaryota; kingdom Metazoa; phylum Arthropoda; class Insecta; order Diptera; family Syrphidae; genus Eristalis; species Eristalis pertinax. The sequence continues at coordinate 13,200,796 of OU026147.1, forward strand.
GCCCAACGTGCTCATAGTAATGACTGAGGATTAGGTAAACTGAAAGCAAGAACAAAGAAAGGATGAAGCTGTCGTTGATGTGGATTGTGTGTGGGATTAAGTTTTTCCATTTGGTTTTTCTGTTTTTTTTTCAGGCATGAGTGGACGAGGATTGCTGGCAGGGATATGTTTGCGTTTAAAGTTTAAGTTTGATGTGTCCTTGTGGCGAACTGGAAGTCGAAATGGAAGTGGAAGTGTGTCATCAATCTGTGCAAACAATGGGTGGATGGCGAGATAGGGAGGGATAGTTTGGTTGGGGTTGGGGAAGATTACTCGTGGAGGGAGGAGCGCCTTCATCGCCATCTGGGAAGGAGTAGCTCGGAAAAGGAAACAACCAAAGACTTCGAAGTGTCCACCATTAAATGGAAATGATGCAAATCAGTTGCGATTGAAGATTACCAGGAATATATGTCTGCTTTGAGGAGTGCGACAAAGCCTTGACAAAGAATGCGACAAAGCATTGACAAAGGGTCTCCTTCAAACCGGTAAAAGTACGTAATTCAGATCAAATGCTTGTTCTACATGATGGACGCAGAAAGCGACGATACTGAGGACGAACTCAAGACGTATAAGCTGTCAGCTATCAGTTCGAATTAGTGGAAGAACCTGAAAAGACTAATTCGATCCTTGACAGGTAATTGACTGCACTTTCACAAAATCCACTAGTTCCGAGGGCCAAGCATAAAGGACGAGACTTGGTCAACTTAAGTAAGTGAGTGCCTACTCAAAAATGATACACTGTAAAATAACACACCAAAATAACCCTTTCGCTTAGTTTCGTCAAGTTTCGTTCATTTTGCTAACTTAAGTGGGAGCGGAATTCGTCGATTTCTACATTTCTGTTGGAGTTGTGCAAGTGTCCAGAAGTCATTTGACGATGCTTTTGACTACTTTTCGTTCATTTCTGACGGAAGCTAAAGTGCTTGTCCCTTAAGTTAATTCTCGACAGATGATTGCAGTTATTTCTGACCGACAAGTCGACGAACTCCTCCTCCTCATTGCCGGCGTTCAACAAATTCTCCGTGTCGAATCGATGAACGCATCCCTGTGCTCCATTTGACATCCACCTTAATCCCCATTTCATCATTCGGTTTCATTTCACCACACAGACGTCTGCCACTAATCCTGGGACAGCCCTAAGACCAAAGATTGACGCACGGATAAGTGAACGACTCCAAGTCGACTGGAATGCATACGTGGCGGCAATAAATCCGTCCATTTTCTTGACTGTTGAACGTTAGTCAAACTTCGCAGGGTAATCCACAACTTTGCATGGGGCAGACGTGCTCCCCGAAATTAACACCGCCGCCGTCGTTCATTTACGATGCGCCTCACTTACGGCCACCCACACCGAAAATTGAGGCCAAAATACTTACTCCTCGTGTTCGCGAAGGTCTTCTCGACGAGATCATCAAACGGATTTGCCATGAAGCCATGATGATAGATTGTGCTCCACGTCAGAGTGTCACGTACCTTCACGCCGGCCTTCTGCAGGATGTTGAGAATGGTGTCTGCGATGGGGTTGTACAAGCTCTTCACGTTATCCAGATAGAGGAACGTCACCTGAAAGGGAGCATCATTCAGAATCATCTGTTAGTTGGAGCAGCGCTGTGCTGTGATTCCCTCACCTGGGTCCAGTTGAATGCCAGCAGCAACGAGACAACCGACTTGGAGATTTGCGTGTCGGGCGGACGTGTCCGGGCGAAGGTGGGGAAGTCCTTTTTGTTGGACGTATCCCTGTGGGTGCAGTACTGAAAGAGGAGGGGGCGAAGGGGGAATGAATCAATGAGCAGATGGTGGGTGAGGGTGCTGTTAATACGTACGTAGGATATCATCGGGAGATTGAAGGCGGCTGCCATGCGTCCCTCGTGCACACAGGTCTCCTGGGGGCCTATGTAGCCGGCGACCTGTCGTGTCCACAGCGATGCTGTCTGCCGTATGCTAGACACCTCATCGCCGTAGGTTTCGGCGACAACGAATGCGAGGGAATGACCGAGTTGCTTTAGACGACCGGTGTTCACCTGCGAGACGGCCAACGAGATTGCTCCTGAAATTGTGATTCCTGTGAAGAGATGGTGTTGTTAATTGAAATTGCTTGTTGTTTGTTTTGAATGGCTGATGCGATGGTTTGATGGAAAGAATATAGATGGTGCCACAATCGGAGATGGAATTAGTTTCTTGCCACGAGTGGAGGGGACGTAGAGAAGGTAGGAAACACAAGTTCGAAAAGTGACCAGAAATGGCCTAAGAACTGCACTGAATCCAACATTGAGCCAGAAAGGATCGGAACTTCGATCTTCCACTCGAAATTGATCCAAAAAATGATCAAAAATATTCTAGTTTTTAAATTGTATGCCACTGTTCCCTTGGTTTTGCCTTGGCAACTATCCATAAATAAACTCGCAATAAGAACTAAATGAATCGGAATTCCGATCAACCACTGTTTCCATATAATTTTAAGATTCCTAAAAGGATTGTCAGCAGCATTATGCTTCTACTCTCTGAAAGCTACTCTGAAAACGTTCAAACATCGAAGAACTTCATGGAGTCACGTCAGAATCTATCGCAATTTTGAACATCAGATTTTAGGACGAAGTCTTGAGGTTTCAAAAATTACCAGAAATGGTCTAAAATTGTAGCGTTCAACTACTTTAGCGTTGTTCCTTATTGTTGCTTTCCTCGAAATGTACTCTAAGTCATTGCAAGCTTCAAAAATGTTGCGTGTACAAAATGAAGCAAAATCCGTCGAAGTTTCCACCATCGGCTATTTCCAAAAATGATCTGCCGATGGCCTAGAATCTAAGACTCAATAGACGCTGACTAAATTGAGCATGCATCGGCGTTTCAATCGTTCACCATTTTTGACAAAATATTAAGGTTCCAAAAATTACCGGAGATGGTCTGAAACTTTATCAACGTCAGTGTCCTTGCACAGATATCGACCGAAATTGCTCTGAAAAGTTTCAAGCATCCCAAGACTTCATCTAGTCCCAATTCTGTCAATCAGTCACGAAATGTTGTCGTTCTAAAAGTTACTAAAAAATGTCTACTTTCACCATCTTTGGCGTGCCATCTTGGGTTTTGTTTTTTCTTTGAAACTTAGAAAAGCCTAAACTGTTCCAAATTTCGATCATCCACTGTGTCCACGTTCCACTGTGAGGTTCCATATGTAACACGGGCTCTTACTACGTGTCCACCTTCATTGACTTCATCCCCTTGGCAATTTACACACAAACCTTCTAAATATCTAAAAATTCACCCACTCACCTGGTCTCTGATAATCCAAATTTCCCGGTCTTCTCTGTGATCCTGTCAGATAGCCAAGTGTGAACACTTCCGCGTTGACATTCAATATCAAATTGAACACAAGAAACACCGCGTAGACAGGACACACATGAAGTTCAGAAATGCCACTCCTGCCGGGAAGGTATGCCCTCATTACGCGATCCAGTTGTAGCGCGACACGCAAACAGACTCGAGGTAACGGGATAAGCGTTTGTAGTCCTTTCGTCAGCCAATTATCACGTCGTCAGTCCTTAGATTCAATTAAAATCTGTTTCACAACATAATTGCATTCCCATGGGACGAATAAAGTGTGAACGTCGCTGCTGCCAAATGAACCCAAACATCCTTGTCACAACCTCTTCACAACTATCTTTTGCTCTTTTGGTCTTTCGTCTCCTTCCTCAGTCCATTATCCTTGACTTGTTGTTGATTTACAAGCGTCGCAAGTGTCCTTCTTGGGGATAACTTAATAAAGTGCGCCCTTTGAGATGGAACCCCGTCGAGATAGGAAACATGCAATTAGCCCAAAGCACTCCATCGGGACAAGGTGTCACACGGCAGAAGAAAGGGGTTGTTCACGCTGAAAAGAAACAGAAAAAAGGGCTTGATTTGAGTGCCATTGGAAGTATAAATCAATTTGCTGTCAGCTGTCAACAGTCATTTGCCATTTGTCGTGTGTCATCTTTAATTACGTCGTTGAATCGCATCCAAGTCTGACAGTTCGGTTATGTAATGCCCGCTGCTGGCAGTCCACCACTGGCCCGCCCACAGCGGTCCGCCACCACCGCCGCCACCGTCTGCCACGGCGATTACGATTGATTAATCGTTGGCAGGTCTTTTGTTTGTGATTTCAATTACAAGACAATTCCGAGGGGAATGGCTCGGCCACCGTCTGCAGAGAGGTGTGAGTCCAGCACTGGAATCTTAATAAGCCAACTGCACGCTGAAGTTGCGGTTCCAGTGAATTGAATTGGCTGCGGTTAGGTGCTGGTGGATAAGTGATTGGTGTGAGCTCCTCAGTATTCGTATCAGCTGCGATGGAGGAGGCGCGCTAACAAGCGATTCGCAATTTGCGAGGTGCGAAGAGGATGATGGGTTCGAGAATGAAGTACAGGCAGTAACAGATTTGTGTTGACTGTGGTTTTGGTTCAGAAATGCGGGTGAATGTGGTGACGAATGATGGGGCGAGTAGAACGTGGGTGATGAGCACAAGTGGAAGTGGAAGTTAAATTGTTTGACGGGGGAAACAGAGTGATTGAGTTGAGAGTTGAAGAGGAATGTGGTAGAGGACCACCTTTACTCCAGATCATTGAGTAGACAAGAAGGCAGACTGTGAGACACGACTGTAGACTGTCAATGCATCTGTTAAGTGGAGAAGGAGTTCGGAGTCATTGGTTGGGGTTCAGAACAAGACAAGATTTGTTGTGCGACACACTGTGGCAGGCGACGGAAGTTTGCCTTTAAAAGAACTCTTTTGGGAAACCACTAGAAAGCAAGCTGCGTTAAGAGAGCTTCAACAATTTTCGATCTTGTCCTGTGACGCAAGATCATAGAGATCGATGTCGATGTTGGTCAGAAGCCCGTCTTGTGTAGAGCCACAGTGATGTTGAGTCAGACCGTGGCGGACGAGTCCACATTACCACTGCGTCTGTCGTGAACTCACTAGAAACCAAGGAGCATTCCAGAAGCACGCATTCGTTTCTTTCTCAAAGAAAAACTGTGCCAAATCCGCAAAAGATTACCGCTTCAAAACAGCCACCCGTCCGATAACACAATCTCTCGCAAATCATGTCCAATCCGATGGAGCATCGGTCCCATCTTCCCCACATCTGGATACGAAACTGCTCTCTTCCGACAACTGAAACCACATGTCGCATTAAATCCGCAATTACCCTCACAATCGCTTAGACAAATAGGGCACTTGTACGGTGCCCGAATGCGATGCCACAACAGAGTCGTGTTGCAGTTTCACATTCCCCCCCATACGCTGGCAGGACATTTGCATTTTTATTGTCGCACCCAGATTCTGCGCCGAGAATGCTTATCTAACTCAGTTCGACTCGATGACAACGAACGGCGACAGCGACAACGACAACGACACCCATGTTGCCATGTCACGAACTGCTCCCAAAGAGGCTACCGAAAGTCATCTCGTCGCTTGCGACATTCAATTGAAATTCTACAAGTGGAAGGCGCTCGCCGTGGAGATCGTAAAACTCCCAATTATTCCAAAATTGGCAAGTGAAAGAGGGACTTGCCAAAAGGACCGTCGCGTCGTGTCGTCTCGACAACCGACAAGACGTTGGTGCGCGTCGTAAATGTCTATCTGTGACGGAGTTACGTTTCGCTGGGTTAATCGTTTTTCACACCAAAATGAAACAAAAAACAAGACTGTTTTAATAGCTCGGTGGCTCGGACGGGCATGTGGTGCGATGTGGTCTGTGCGGTCACCGAGTGAATATTAAGTATCGTGACTATTTCGCGCAAAGTGGGCACCAGGAAGCGCGTCCCTCGAGCCAGTGTGTGGAGGCATTTGACCTTTTTGGCCAGAAACGCAGACATTCCCCACACAATCCATTGGTCCGTGGCCTGTTTGATCAACATTTCTGTGCCACTCACTTTGCAGTTCCTCCCCTTTTCAAGTCCCATTGCAGAAGCGGCCTTGACATGGTAAGACACCCATCATCAGTCCGCACTCAACCGTCCGTGCAACCTTCAGCTCACAACGGAAGCTACCGCGTGCCGTGACCACCAGCACCACGCCTCAAGACAGCAAGACAGCATCTCAGGGGCTAGCTCACACTGCCAGCGACTGAGTTATGACAGCCTGCCGCGATGCTTGACAGCCACAAATCACCGTCATTACTCCAATACCCCGCCGAGTATTAATTACGGCACGAGCTGCTAACGCACTCAGCATTGAGCTCTGGCCTGTGTGTGCCGATATGACTGACGACACAACTCGCATCGGTTGCACCCGAGACAGTTCTCGCTCTTCGCTCAGCCCCGAGGCGGCGATTTGGGGGTGTGGCAATAGAAACACATTATTTCCCCACTTGTCGTGAGTCAACACAGAATTGCAACGTGTCCATTGGTCACGTCGACACTGGTCGTCACAATTTCCTTGAGCATTTCCTGCATCCTGGGCACGGTGCTGCAATTAGGCACGTTTGACAGTTGTCACTTTTTTGCACGATGCATGCGTATGCAAATTGCGGGGGAAATTAAGTCGGAAGTATGATGTGCCGCAACATCTCGGCGGAAGGACGGACAGATTTGCGGAAACCTTAAGTCATTGGATGGGTATTTGATGGCAAGCGTGGACTTGTTGGAGGTGGTGAAGTTGAACGAAACTCTTTCTGTGACTTCAATCAAGTGGAGACTTCAGTGAACTTAAGCAATCGATTAGAATATTACTCTGTCACTATAATAAACACTTTGGGCTGTTTCGTTGAGTTTCGTTCAATATTGCTAAATTGAATGTGAGCGAAATAAATCACCCTCGCCGTTAGTTGGTGTTCGAGGTACTTCCGCATTTCAATTTGGCTTGAAAGAAAACACACATTACAGCTGAATTTTGCTGAACCTTGGGTACTTTTCGTTCAGTTCTGACATATAACTTGAGTTCGCTTCGGTCGATTATGATTGCTCCCCTCGAACAGCCTAAATAATCATTCGTTAATGTACCGCTCGGCAAGTCACCAGCACCTGATTGGCTTGATTCAGCTATTCAGCATATCCTGGAAATGCTCTAATCCGCTCAAAATGTCGTTCCATTCACAATTATGCCGAAATTTCGTAGCAAGTCCGCCTTCTGGCTTTTTTTGCCGATCTTGATTCAATTTGATGTCATTGTCAAGCAACACTCATCTGAGTCAAAACACGGAGAAAGTTGAACCACACGAACAATCCCTCAATGAGTCATCAAGCAGCGCTTGCGCAACTCGCTGCTATCACCACTAAGGTCAAGTGGATGATCTCAGCACACCGTCCTATGCCAGAGCACTCATAAAGCCCCTCCTCCTTTCCATGAGCGAACACCCTCCCATCACACAACCGCACACTTCAAAGTCTGTCTGTCGGCCGCACAGCAAACAGTCTCAACGGCAAAATTCTGTCATCGCTTCTGGATGGAGACACGGTGGTCGCTTATGTCGATCATACATTTGCCAAAACGACATCCAACACCTACGTGCCGTGCATCCCGAGCGAGGTGTGCCCTCAACAGTCGCCGACACACCGACATACCACGTGCAAGTGATTTGTGTTAGCGACATCGCAGCCGACGGGTCGACACGGAGTCGAAAATTTAAAAGACAAAAAAACGCTGTTAACCCCTTCGCCACACCCCCTCTGTGTGTGCATCTGTTCATCCATTCGGTCGTATATTTCCGGAGGAGGAAAAAAAACAGAACATATTTACGAGGCGCAGTAGTTTGCGACAATAAAACTGGTTCATCTCCCGAAACGGGTGCGCTCGTGGAGGGGATGGCTGTCTTTTATTTCTCGAAAGGATAGTGCCAGGGAGAGATACAGATATTCGTTGGGAGTTTTACGCCTCGTATCCGGAATTGAATCTGTTCACCTCCTAAGTGCTCCGAAGGGGGTGGCACTTGGCGCGATAAAAGTGGTGAAAGTGGGACAGCCGCCGCAAGCATTGCACGGGCGAGGAGCTGCACAGGGTGCTGCTGGTGCCCGCCTTGACTTACGGGCTATAAGATGCGTGATTAATTTGTTTAACAGTTTCTCCATTCACCCCCTTGACAGACAGGCCGACAGACAGATGTGGAGTGCAATTAAAATCAAGTGTGGTGTCATGTCATTGTGGTTGAGATGGTGGCAATTAGAATGGATGAGGGGGAGGGGGGGCTTCTGATTGTGTGAGGGGGAAGGAAGTGAAGGAGACGCTGAAGAGGAGAGACATATTCAGTGATAAGGACTGAGATTGAGTGGGATTTTAAGAGGAGATGCTTGCTGATGACGGTTTGGGGATTATAGCTTGAAGTTTGCCACTGTTGGCATTGATTGTGGACAAATGAGACATCTGTTGAGGAATAAGACAGACAGTTTGGTGGGTGGAACCCGCTCTGGATTGCATTCAGTCCCAAGGTGAATCTCATTTTGAGGAAAAGGAGACCCGGGATGCGGTTTGTCCTTCAAACTGTAAGCATACACAGAGTGGGAGTTATGAACAAGTGAGGATTGTGCTACGGAATGTTCAATTGGACTCTTCCAATTGAACTAAGTGAAAAGTCTCCACACTTCTCCATCTAACCTCATTTTTTTTAGCAAAAATGTCATCAAAGCTGTAAAATTATGAAAACGGTATTCTATTTATCATCACATTCTGTTCTAGGCATCACTTCGTTCCCTCAGTTCAGTTGCTGGAGTAGCTTTCAGTCACACAATGTTTAAAGAATTGAGAAGTGATTCACTTGGAGGTTACAATTTCAATTGACCATAAAATCCATGGTTTCAATGAAATCTCTAATATTTTTCAGTCAGTACCATGCTGAAGGAATACCATTTAATTTATGAAATACCATTTTGATCACCAAATTACATAACCGCCCTCACTTTCTCATGCTGACAAATACAGTCCCAAACCTTTCCAAGAACCGAAGAGCTGATGACCCACAATGTTTTAAATGACTGACTGTCTGCACCGAACGATTGTTGGTTGTACCTAACGCGAGTCACTCAATGGAAGAAGTCAGTACTAAAGAGTGACCAGATAGGAATGATGCTTTTCCATTTGCTATATTTTAGCGGCTGTCAAAATTACCAATGACATCTAGCCGGCAAATTATTCAGTAAGGACTGCCATTCATCGTGCACAGGACGCCGATTGTGAAACAGGACGACCGATTGAGCACACCTGTACCAAGTGGTCTTGCAACTGATGCACAATACGACAGAAATATCAAGATTGCAGGATGCGACTGATAAAACTCCAAAGAAAGTGAATAGCACCAATCTGGGGAACACGATTGACGAAGCTGAACAGTGTTTCCTACGGGATCTCAGGTCTAAGCAACGACGAAAGCAGGTCCATTGGAAAAAGACTGGAGAGGCTCGATAGTCTTGCTGGGAATTTATTTGATATCATAAGCAACTCCAGCCACCTTCACTTTTACATTAGGGACGCTAACTTAAATGTCACACCTAGAGCACAGCGGAGTCACTGAATATGACAATAGTCAGTCTGGTCAATCCACATTGGTCGGAGATCCCATTGAGACCTCGCTCAAGGGCGTGGATGCCCCCAGACCGTGAACACATCCAAAAATCAGAAACCTATCCTTTACAGAGGTCTTAGGTGAGATTTAACGAACTCCAAAAATCCACTGATTCTCCGTCCTTACCTGGCCCTGGTCCAATTTCCTCACTTTTTCTCAAAGAAAACCTTTTTTACACTGACTCTCAGGTAGCATCACTATTCACTCTTCTTTGACTGAAAATGCCCCTCCATCCGCACCACTCCCCTGCACCAACCGCATTCTCTTGCCATTCAACTTCCCGTCCGATTAACCAATTCTCCTCCCATTCCCCTCATTTTTCCAAGATTTAAACAAAACCACGAATTTCCGCAAACACAGGACAACACGCGATGTCATAAATTACGTTCCACACAAGGAAATTTATCACATTTCAGTTACATTCTCTGGAATTTCCCGGAACTAGTTGGTCTCCTTTCGGACGATATTTAAAGCACATGATGCGGGGAGAGACTGTGCTGAATACAGTACATTTTGTGCAATGAATTGCCCGTCTGAGTTCACTATCTGGGTGAAGGCAGTGCAATTGTTTCTGATGCCAACAGCCAGGCGCACGTAACTGGCTACTCTCAGGATAATGGCGGCAGCTGGACATGGATTCATGGACGCGCTGTGTTTTAATTAAATTCCCACGAGCGAACGGTCTGTTGTGGGGCTTCTTATTTGATAAACCAATTGTGGTGGTGGAACGATGACAGATTGTAGCTACAATGTAATTGCCGTAAGGGACAATTCGGGGAAATAAAAAGGGAAGCGAGGACGCGAAACAAACGGAAATCCTATCAAGATGGAATAAAAGACGAAGAATTCGTCACACGACATCGGAAGTTTCCATGCAGAAGCCATAGGTGAACAGATTGCTTAAACGGAAATCACACGTTTTAGATTAGTCTTGAGATTTAGAAGCAGTCTTCGAGAAGTCCGAAGCAGACGAGGAGCGGCCATGGGATTATTACGAGGTCACCATATTATGATGGCGACTGTCCAGTTACGCACTGCTATCGTTCGAAGATTTAACAACTCGAGGACTCTGATGTTCAACAACGACCGACTAAGAGAACCAAATTTGCGCCAAGGTCAAAGGAATCATATGTAACGTGGTGTAGAAACAATTTGCAGCTCACTGACGGACTCTATGGAAGTACATTGGAATGTTGAGTTGTTTTGTATGGAGCTTACATCAGGTGCGGAAAGGTTTTGTTGGTCGAACGCAGGGAAATCACAAGGTGTGACTGAGGACACCTGGAAAGATTGACGAACGAAAACAACTCAGAGTTCGATTTGTAGCGACTCCAAATGTAGGGAGAATCGATCTAGAGTTCCCATATCGCACAGCTTGGTCTGCGGCGTAACAAGCGCAATTATATCAATGCATTGACTACGAAAGCAGAAGAATCAGCAGCAAGAACCGTTTATAGAATCACTAAAGATGGCTGAGAGGTGGCCATAACTTTACTTAACACCCAGTGAAAGGTCTAGACGGTTCGTTGCTCATATCGGATGAGAATCAGCTCAGCATTGTGCTTCGGTTCTAAAACGAGTATGAGAGAGACGTCCATGGAGAGAATGCCCGAATCCGTACTACAACCCCCAAGGAAGAGACCACTACCGCGATCAAAACACTGAAAACTCGACGGCTCACGTTGGGTATTAAGACAACAACAATTGCTCTTTGGCCGACGCTTAGCAAACAGAGATCATCATAATTGATCGGCTTTATTCGCAAGAAGGTTCGCATGGAGTCCTTACCGGGCACTGTGCCATAGGTATACATCCAATTCGTCTGAACATACCGCACAGAGACTTTTGCAGGAGCTGCGAAGATAAGGAAGAAACTGAATTTATTGATTGCCCAGCCCTAGCAAGGAAAATTTTGAACTGAAAACTAATTCATGTGTGAATCTGAATGGTTTTGGCACTAAAACGAGGTCTCACGGTAGTTAGCCATTCCCTAGAGAGGACATAATGGACCCAACATGTTGGTTTAAGTGAGCCACGGCTTTGTCCTAGGGAATATACTTTATTCGCTGCCATTAATAAAGCTTTTAATGCAGCAATAAGTAGGCAACCACGGAAAACACCTAGTTTTTTTTTGCAACAAAATCAGCAACTACATCCTCCGCAGCAGCGTTCTCTCAACACAAACAACAAAACTCTGAAAGCTGAACCAAAGTGCAGACAAAGTAAACCCTGAAACTTTGTGCAACTACAGAGTAATCCCCAGACCCATTCCTCGGCAATTAAAAACCGACTGAACATCATGAAAAGTAACATAAAACCCATCAAACTACCCCACACAGCACGTCATCCATCAGAAAACCCCAACAACTTCATCTTCACTTCGGAAATCATTTAAATGAATTTAATAACAGTCTTTCATCAGAACTCCGCCCCCATCCACCCCCATCAAAGTGAAGTCGCATGAAATTGATCCTCATCTAGATGCAATCAACGTCCAGGACACCCCGGCGTATACTTAACCCTTTTTCGCCGTTCTCCGGCTCGTTCATTTAATCACTCATCACGTCAGACAAAAGGAATTCATTGCGGAAACTCTACTCTTCGGCATCGTCTTCCCCCAACCCCCCGGATCTCACTCCATAATGCGTCGTAGTAATGTGATCCATACCAAGACGCCTCGCAATCCGACCGGTCTTGGAGAACTTTTCTAATTGATTGCCACGAGAAGTGTATGTTTGAATGGGGCGGTGAGGGGGACATCATGTTCAGAGTAATTGCTTGGAAAATAAGTAACGTTCGAAGGCACTCCTTGAGAAATCCCCACCCCCTCTCTCTCTCTCTGTATTTCGGTGCGATCCCGTTCACAATTGCAAGGGAATTAGAGCTGATTTGCTTGGGCTGTTTGAAGGATTCCCATCAATCTCACTGTGAGCTGAATACGGGCCAGAGGAGGAGGAGGATGAGGAGGAATTCCTTTAAAGGCATGTACTGCATCGCATTTGCATCGCACAGTGAAGGACTTTCGCCTGGATGCTGTACAAAGGACCCAACGAAGAACGAACGCGCAGCGACGAGGATGCGAATGAATAGCAAGGAGTTTGTATCTTAATTTCAGTGGAATGAGGAGGACTATCCTTCTTCCTTTTTTGTCCCTTTTTTCCCACATTTTTTCTTCCTCCCACTCGTAGTGAAACATGTGTTTATTGTCCGGGCTTGCTGTTGCCACTTTCTGCTTGCCACAGGAACTGGATCCCTGTGTGAACAGAGGTGGGGAGGAGGGGGGAAGAAAAAAAACGTGTAAGTTTCATTTAATGGGAAACTGAGTTTCAAAGCGACACATATGTGCGCTGGCGGAGGGTAATTTAATTTTTTATTATTTGACGTGGAAAAGGATCGCGGCTGAAAGGGTTGGCTATCGTTAGAATTGGAAAATCAATAAGGAAACTGCTGGAAAACGGACAAGGTGATATGGGTTCTTGGGAGAGAGGAAACTCTCATGTTTCCTGAGGCGCTGTATTCAAATTTAAGGTTTCCGTCGAGTGGGTCTTTAAAGGTTGACAGTTTGGCGAGAGCGAAAATATCAAATTTGATTTATATTCTACATTGGCCGTTGTTTTTTAGGGCGTCGACTACTACGTCACAGAATACATCGTATCACTAAAGCATCGGGTACACTGTACACCTGTGGGACAGCACTTGGTCGCTAAAACCATACTAAGAAGAAGTCAAGGACAACCTCGAGAGGATTAGCAAAAAGGGAGGGTGGCCAAGGATCGGGTGAATCAGAGAGGACATGCCATGGCCATGGTCTTTAAATCGCGAAAGGGTATGGTCATTGGTTAGCTCGGGGTAGTGTTTCGACTTAATACACGTAAACGGTGATTTTTTTTAGAAGTGTAAAATCGTGCACATGTTCTTCTGCAGAATTTGGGAAGACGGAAGCATGCCCGGCGACTGCAATATCAGATCCATATACCACATCCACTAAAAGACCATCCTACCTCTTGGAACAACTACTCAGGTATATCCCTGCTCAACGTCGCATCGCCTATAAGATCCTGTCCGCACCTAGTCGTCGGCTTCCAGTCCGGCGAATCGAATGTAGACCAAATATTCACACTAGGGCGCAAATCCTGGAGAAGACCAAAGAATTTAAAATTGGTACGCACCACTTTTTCATCGATTTTAATGCCGCATTCGACAACATTCATCGCATGGAACTATTCGAAACCCGGGAAAAAATTGATCCGGCTATGGCGCATCACGCTAACACATACGCGATACACCGTGAAGTGCGGTTCAAGGACCTACAAAGAGTTCGAAACCTGCACCGGACTTCGGCGAGGAGATCCATTGTCGTTTGGCTTGTTCAATATGTTACTGGAGAGGACAGTGCTGCGGACGGCTGCAAACATGCATGTCACTATCTTCTTCAAGTCAGTCCAACTGTTGAGTTACGGAGCTGATGTCAACATTGTCGAGTGCACCAAACGTGCCATAGTGGGAGCTTTCCCCGCGATTAAAGAACAGGCGGAACGGTCAATAAGGACGAAACGAAATATACGCTGTCGAGCAAGAAACGTTTCGTCGCACACCACCTGGGGCAAAATATCACGATTGACTGCTACAACTGTGAGGCAGTAAAGGAATTTGTCTACCTCGGGGCAAACGTGAAGTCCACGAACGACAACCAAGTGGGAATTGCCCTTGGCAACCGAATCCGACTCACGCCAGAGCAGCGTTTATAAATTGATCAAATTTATTTGGAAAAACATTGCTCAATTCGAGACACTCAAACTGAAGCTATTACTTCCAGAAAAAGCGTCCGTTGGATGATTTTTTTCTGGTTCGGTGGTATCAGTGGTCCATATGTCTTCAAAAACGATGACGGTGTCAACGGTCATTCTACACTTTATGGTGCTCTGGAGGTCATTCCGCAGCTGATTCCAATTGACATCCTCAGGCAACTCAAAGCTGTCACAGCGCTGATTAGACTCGGAGAGTGCATTGAGCGATGCATTCAGCAAATAACACACAAAAATACTCCAATGTACGACGATTTTAGAGAGTTGGTGGCCCAAGTTACAAGTACCAACGCATATCCCTGCTGATTCCGCCGCAAAGGAGAAGGGTAATAAATTGAATCGTTTATCAGTTTCGTCTGCAAATGGTAGCATAAGCTAACCGTGCATAGTCGGACGGGAAGTGAAAGGTAATGGTTTCCAGGCCTGTGCCACATTTTCAGTTCGATTTTGAAAGCGTATTGCAATGAATGTCAAATTACTTTTAATCCATCAGAAATCCATGGACTATCTCAGACAGTTCTGGAAGCGCGGCTGTGCTTGGTTACGCCAAGTGTTCGCTCATTGCTCTTGACGTTGCTGTGGTACGAGTATGTGCCACTGCTCCTGGTTCTGCTATTTTCGAACCCAATTCCATTAAATTTCTAGCTGGAATGGATATTGAAATGAAATGGGGAATATTCGCAGCCACAAAGGGATGACACGTCAAACGCCATCATTCCATACGGCGAACAAAGATTGTTAGTTGAACCTTTCTGTCAGCGACATCTTCATGCCAATTCATTAGTGTCCAGGTGCCTGAGTCAAAATAAAGAAGTGGAATGATGTGGATTTCGTACAAAACCAATCGAAACCAACCTACAACGAGACTATTTGTCATTTCCGTCTAGAGCCGTGTGCCCATTTTTCTTCAAGAACTCGGGTTCAGTGAATCAAGCAAGATCTCAAAGGAGTTCCCACTCAGTCCTGGTCAAGAAACCAAAACTTGGTTTCTTCCCTCCACTGAAAGACGAATCACTTTATTGACGAAGCTTGACCCTTTCGTTTTTGATTCATATCCCCGCTTCACAATAGATCACCCTCCTCTCGCATGGAAAGCAAGATTTGAACCCGTTGTCTCCCCCAAAATTGATTCCTTTTCAGACACCCCTTGACAGGTATCCATTCCAACCACCATTTCTCATTCGAAATCAATTTCATAGCAAACCTCCCAAGAATCACCTCATATCCATCTTCATTCCCATCCCTAGCTACAACTTCATCCAAACAAAAAGCACACTTCTGCAGCTCGATTAAGCCAGTTAATACTCGATTCCGCATCCGATAATCCATGAGATAATAAACAGCAGCACTTAGTCCGGCAAAACACACATCGATTCATCATCGGCTCGTCGCCTCACCCGCGCACCGCACCAAAAAAGCAAAAAAGGGGAGAGGCACACTCCTATTTATAGAACCAACCGTTTGGGCGATACACAACCCAACACAACAGAGCACAACTGGCCACATGTGCAGCAGGCGCTACAGTGGTGCCTGCGATTAGTGCACACCTCCGAGTGGCCGAGATTCTCTGGAATTTCGATTGGGAAAATAAAACACATTCATTCACGACCTATCATTATGCCAGGCCGCCGTTCGGAATGACGGTCAGAGAACAAAGCCCGCGGTGGAATTGAATTGTTCTCTGTGACAGAGCCGACGCCGCTTAGATATGCCGCCAGCAATGAGAGGTGGCTCTGTCACCCACGAATGTGCCTTCAGAGCCTGAATCACATGGGAGCGACGCCGACGAATAATTGAAGCACTACGTGGCGTGTGTGATTGTTGAGCGGCCACCATGTTTGGGTATTGATTCATGCGCGTCTCTCAAGGAGAGTCCATGAAACTTCTAAAACGTGTCCGATGTTCAGTCTCCATTTCAGTGGCATGGCCCACAGAAGAAAACACTTGTGTGTGCTCTCAAAACAAAACAGTGACCACCACCCTTGCCCAAGTCGCAAGACGCAAGACATTCGATTTCCAGCCTAAAAGGGTTGCCAACACATCTGTTGTCACTCGGCCTTTCCCGCCTGACACACCGTCGGAGTGGCGCCTACCAGAGGCATTCGTCTATTTGCGTCTATCGCTAACGTGACATCAATTCCGATTCGAATCTCCCGATTATCGCTGGGATCTAGTCGCAGTAAAAGCTATAAAAATGCAATAAAACCGAACGCTGAAGCAGCGTGCTAAGTGCGACGCGAGCAGAGATCCGAATAACCCTTTCACCCGATTGCCAAGACTGATGGAGCGCATTCCAAGTCGTGTCGTTTCCTAAGCCGACAAGTACGTGTGTGTAATCAGTTATCGATTCGGACTGCTCGGAAGGAGAACAGAACACGGGGGCTAGTGAGGTCCTTGAACTGTGGGTCATACGTTTTCCTCTTTTTGCAATTTTTCACATGAATGCGTGTCAGCTGGAGGAGCTCCGTCGGATCACATCTGGGGATGGATGGATAGATGCCCGAATTCACTCTGTGGATCGATTACATGATTGATGGTCTCGAATCGTTGTCATTATGGGGTACACAATGGAGGTACGACATCCTACCGGAAGGGGTTGTGGATTCCTTAAAAAAAAACCCTCTTCACAGCAAGTCACTCCTAATTAAGGACATAACTTGGCTCGGCGTGTGACGACGTTAAACAAACGACACAAAGTGCTGATGGGGGGTGGAGGGAGGAGGGGGTTTCAAATGGAATTTTGTCATTAAAAGTTTTCAGGCTGCCCCACCCGCTGGGTCAAGCTGAGTCAGTGAATGCTTTGGAATGTAAGGCAATTGCGTCAGGAGCACTGACGAAGGAAGGAGATGGATAGTTGTCCGAAGGACTGCTGCCCAGTCTTGATCTCCGAGTCAAGTAAATGCGAATTTCAATGACATCCTTTGCTTAAAATGTGAATTTAGGAGAGAAGTCCGAAATTTGTTTAAAATGAGTACCCAAAAAATCGCACATGAGCCACGTGTCATGAATCTCTTCGCAGTAATCGAGGTGACAGTTTAACTGATCATTTCAGAGCCTGTGGCAATGTACTCCGAATTTCTCACGGCCCATAAGTGTTTCTTACCAATGGAGAATTCCAACAGAGAATTGCCTTGCTCTAAATTGGAGATCAAATTATAACATTAAACTAAATTTTTCGCCACTCCGAATTTTCGGACTATACAAAAAAGACACAAAATGAACGTAAAAATGTCATTCATCTTATGAGTTCTGTCATTATCCATGTAGAAAAATGAACAATTGGCTAGGGTTCGACTGAACATTTTAGTCACTCCGAATTTTCGGATTTTAAATCAAGTCAGAATAGTAACTCAAAAATGTCATTTTTCTTATCGAATCTGTCTTCTAGACTCATATACTCATTTGTCTTGCAAGAATAAGTCATTTTTTCTTGAGCTCGAGTCAACATTTTAACTGCGGAAAAAAGATTTCTGTTAAACATTACCGTGACTAAGGAAGAAAGGAAATATCTTCGACAGCGAATCATTGGACTTGAAAGAAAATTCCAATAAATCGCCTCAAAACATAGTTCAAGTAAACCGCTCCAACTTTCTGTTGCTTCATGCACAAGTGACAACATCCACAACCACGGACCCCATCACCGGCCGGACGTCATTCAATAGAAATCGCTTCCAAACCTCAATTCGAATCCATAATCGTCAAATCGTTTTTCATTTATTGTCTCCTCCTCGTAAAAATCATACTTGCCCGCTGAATTCTGATTGCATGTGCATTGCGTCTTCCCGATTCATCAGAAGCGCCAAGCCAACATGTGTGCAAATCACCGTCGCGTCGAGCCGAAGACAATAAAGCACGCGAGCGTGTGTTGTTTCATTGGACTCGCCTTCTGTGCGAAGACAATTAAACTTATTATCTGCTTTGGCTTCTGGGGAATTGATGTCAATGGTTTTGTGGACTGAGTCATGGAACGCCAAACAACATGTCGCTTCCCACTTTACATGGGGGCACAGTTGCAAAGCACGCACGCAAGCTACGAGGAGAAACACACGATTTGCATGTTTCTCCACCTCCCTTCCCCTAATGTGGGGCTACTGCAGGCACAGCTGGTGTCAAACGGGTGTGAAGTGTGTCTTTGAACAGTCATGTGGCGGTGCAGGGGTGTAGAGTGGCCGAAGACGTCACACGATTGCTGAACAGCGGGAGTTCCCATCGAGCTAACAGCGACATCATGACCTTCTCCTCATCCTCCTCATCAAAAATTCATATTTCCCTGCCAGTCAGGAAATTCAAAGTGAACGACCGGCGTTTATGGTCATCTCCTCTCAAACCACTTCCTTTTCGGGTCCCCACTCAGCAGCTTGTTTCTTATGGAAACGCCCACCGCGGCGTGGTAAATCGTAAAGAAAATGATTTCGTCCTTTTAGGGTCCACTAAACGGCGTCGTCGTTCAACACAAATTCGTTCAATGCCCCCGGTGGTGGCCAGTCAGCCAGGCATCCTCTGGGATGACATAATTCCCCTCGAACGCTGGCCGTCGGGTCGTAAATCCACAAGTCATCTGGAAGAGAATAGATCCCTCTCCGCCAACTGATTGCAGCTCCAGTGGCCAGCCCCGACAGGAAAGGGATTGTTTGGGGAATCTGACGAGAGAGAGAGAGAGAGGGAGTGGAACACCTCGTGGCGATGGTTGTCATGCCAATTAACTTTCGCTCCAGCAGCTGTTGATGGGAGCACTTCTTAAGTTTGGCAGCAGTTCAAGTTTCCGAGGATGATCCGACGGCATTTCACTGGAATTTTTTGTTTGCCAGAGAATCAAGGTCAAGTGGAGGCAATGGTAGTCAATTAAGCGAGTCAAGTGGCTGGGTGCCATGTAATCCGGGGCAACTTTATCCGAAGATTTTGTACTTCGACGAGTGCATCCTCGCCCAACGACAGGACGTTAAAGGGATTCCCTGGGACAACATCGACCCAGAGTTTGGTTTGAAGACAAACTCCTGATGACACAGTCATAAATTAAGGACCACACATTCTTCCCACAAATTCCAGAGACTCCTTGCAGACTCTTCCTTCAGCCAGGCATCCAGCTGCTGTGGAATGAATTCAATTCAATCCAATTCAGCTCACATCCACCCACATCCCGACCCAGTAAGGAATTCCTCCTCCAGTTCATTGCATTCATTCATCCCGACCGTTGATCTCCAACGCCTTGCGTGAAGTTTTGATAATCCCCTCCCGCACATCACATTCCACATCACTGGGTTCCATCCGCACCGCCAGCGCCTACAGCTGTTCAAAAAGTTGGCAGTTCGTCAGCACAAAAGTTTCCCACACCCACACGTGGGACACAGTTCATAAACCGCTTCAGGAATCCAGCGCATCCCGCAATTGGAAACTTTTTTTCCCGAGGAATATTTATTTAAAGCAACTGTCTCCGCGACCGTGAGTCAGTGATTGCCAGTCGCGCAATGAACGCGAATTGGGGCGCCACCACCACCATCGCCGTCGCAAATCGCGTTCGAATCGACAATCAAGTCGATTGCTCGGTTCGATGGCATCGGAATCTAGTGATTTCAAGAGGAGAGCAGTTCCTCGTCCGGAGCTGATCTACATTCTAGCGAACGATGCTGCTGCGCTCGACGATTCGACAGCCTTGACACCCTCACTCAATCGTCGTGCATCGTGGTTGCTGGGGCACATGCAGATGGGATGTGTCGCTGCTGCTGCCGCCGCCGCCGACGTTGACAAGCACCGCGACGATGCTCCTCGCATAAATCCGTGACGCGCCCCCGTGACATGCACGCCGTAGTGCACCGAAGCGAATTCCTTGGCTTGCATGCGTGCGTCCGGTTTTTGGTTTTTCGGGCGAGGCACACAGTTAATTAATTTCGTTCTTTGACTGGCAACCGTTTGACAGAAGTTCATCGAGAGCAGAGTGCGCCCAAGGGTACGACTGGACATGGTGGCGAGCTGCAAATTTTGATTGCAATCAGCACGCAACTGAAACTGGGCTTATCTTCAAGATCAACAAGAACCACTTGGCGGCCGCTCGGCGATTGAGGTCAAACTCGGTGAACCGGATTCCTGGTGGGCTTCTAGTTGTGATTTTGCATGTTGTCTAAGATGATTTATTTCTCAGCCACCGGCGGCAGCCTTGAGAAGTGGATCTGAAGTCCCATGCGTGGCGTAGAAGAGGCGGGGATACGAAGAGAGACCAGAGTCATGGAGCAAGTGGGAGACTTTGAATGCGTTTGAATTGTGTCAGAAGCCCCGCTGAACATTGGGACCTGCTCCTCCGCGAACATTGGTTTTTGGATTCAAAAGAGGTTGGAAATCAGCTTCGCTGTTGCGGCTGATGCGCTGAGTGACGAGGCAGAAGAAAAAGGAAATATAACGCTTACAAAACGAGTACCTTTATGATGTACTTGGAAGAGAAACTGGGTGTCGACTTGGCATCTAGGCCAGCTTTCACAAACAGCCTTCACTCCAACATCTAGTCCTTAATCCAGCCAGCGGAAGACAGCTGCTGATGATTAAGAGACGAACTGAGCATTTCCAAGAGGAGCTTAGTGTCTTATGTGCACAGAGTTGAAGTCAACTTCGATGCTCAGTTCGTTGCACAGATTCTAAGGGTTACAGGTGTAGGTCCGTTTATTCAGATCAAAGTGACGGCGAGGCAATGTCGAATCTTCTGAATGGTTCACTCCACAGTGGTGTGATTCTGCTTGAACTAGGTGCTGCCTGAATTCCTGCTAAGTTCCTCTCAGGTGACGCCCAGCGATTACTCTGCTCTGTCATTTAATGAGAACAATTCCCTTTCCTAGACATACCAACAAAAGTTAGGCTACGTACAGGGTGACCAGATAGGAACGATAGGAAAGGAAATTTAAATAGAGCAACAACGGAGTGAGTTGTAAAATTGATTCTGACTTTATTTTGAAGCTGCACTTATGACATTATGTATGAAGTTATACATTTTTCAAATAGTAATATCTACGTCACTGGTAGTGCTTCAAGCGGTCAGTCCATTTTTTGTTAACTCGAATCAATATGTGCGGCGCTGTTCCGGCAATAGTGTCCCGAATGTTGACCTGGAGTCCAAAGGGATTGACTTGTTAGGGTACACTAAAAATGTTGATGTAGCCCCAGAGAATAAAGTCAAATGTTATAAGGTCGCATGATCGTGGAGAAAAATAAGCACTCCATAGCTTGGGCAACCAAGGTAGTAAAGAACCTCCCAAGACGTGGACACTACCATATCCAAACGCTTAGAAACAGTCGGAGTCACACTTGGAGTCCAAGATGCCGAGGCCGCGTGGTGAAATTACCAACAGTGCCAACGGGCTGAACAGGGCGTCTACTAAAGTGCTGAAGAGCAGCCACCACTTACGCTTTATCTAGTAGGAGGCGACACTGACTGCAGCACCAGTGAACTGTAAGAAGGTAGAGTCATCAATTACCGCCTCTACCTCAGCTTGTTGCTGGGAAACGGGAGGTCTGCCATCTGACTTCGACAAAGGATGCCACCAGGGACACATTAAGCTTATGTCTTTCAAAACAATTATAAACAGATTGGGAGAGGTATGAAAGTGCGACTTGAAGTAATCAGATCCCCAGCAGACCAAAGACTCGTGCCTATCTGCCGCAGATCTCTTTCGATCCCTCAATCATCCTAAAGTTCATCCGGCTTTACAAACCCGGATCTTCTCGCCCATAAGAATAACTGGACCATATCGGCTTTGAGACGATTACCTAAAAGGTGAATAAAAAGGGTGCGGAGGACCAGCACCTTCGATTTGAATTTACATCCGTCCTTTACCGCCGTCCTTACGAACAAGCTAGTCAAATCGGGGTGTTCACTTTTCTTCAGATCAGCACCACAAAAAAAAGAGAATCAATCGACGCGACTTTAAGTCGCTCTTTCCCCCGCCCATGGAGCTGCTTTCAAAGTGACCATATCTATTTTGGACACATCCTCAAATATAGGCCATTGAACGGCTCGAATCATGAGTTGAATTAATTCTGACTTTGCGGCGAAAGTAAAAGTAGTACCAAAACAGGCTGAACGGAGTTCAGTAAACGTGTTCCACGTACAGTCACCACATTCATTGGACTGCGAATGGTTGATACTTGAAGGACATCTTGTTTGAAGGATATTTGACGTTGGAACACATGCTTGCATGTTAATCTGTCAGCTAAAGTGAGTCTAGCTGCAGACGGGGACTAAACGAAGGCAGTGCTGTCTCTTTTGGTTTAGAAAAGGACACATAACATCGATGAGTTAGTCAGAACGTCACTGTTCTTAGGAATACTGTGGGGTATTCCAGGACAGACAAGATTAGCACAGAGATCAGATGCCGAATGACTCGTTCTACTTCTTTATGTTGAAGGAAGCTGAGTAGTAGAGCCCTGTGTGGAAGTCATTGATTATCACAGACCTTATATACGACCCGAAGGGCATAGACAACGCCAGCAAATGAAGCAGCCATTGCCATATTTGGCCTTGTTTACCTCGATTAGAGATGATTCAAAAACGGAAAATATGGACTGGACTACAACGAGACAACGAGGCAACGAAGAGGAAATGAATGACTTGGCTCTGGCGCTGGAGTTCCTTCTGGGAGGCTGTGAGGATAATTAAGTCATGGGCTTACCCTCAACTCTTTCAATGTCAAACATTCGTCTCCTCGGTTGCGCTCCAAAAGGCAGCCCATATGTATAATGAAAAGCAGAGCTGAAAAGACGCACCCTTGGCAAAGTCCAACGCCGGTGGTGAAATGTGTTGATTTAGCAACGTTAACTCAGCTCCTACAGTTTGTGTATCGAGACCGAATGGCTCTCAAAAGAGCACCCTCTATCCCATACTTTACACCTCGAGGCTCTCAGTTGATTGGTTGTACTTCCGCCGGAACGAAAGCAGCACCCCCATCATTGGCTCGACCATAGCTCTAGACCGCACCCCAACACCTTAGCGTAGACTTTCCCGGGGAGCCTTAAAAGAGATGTCCTGCCCCTGTAGTTGGAGCAATCTCTCTTGTCCCCCTCTTTGTTTTCTATTTAATCCAAGTCTTGCGTTAATCTTGGAACACGCTTTAATGACGAGTTTCACTCGGAACTACAGAACCCTCCATTCATTCACACTCTGTCCCAAATCGAAGACCACATGTCAAACCATTCAATCTCCCGGCATAAAACCTAGATATCGCCGTTATTTGCAAAACAAAATTATTCAACTCGACGTGACGACAGTTAAGCCATTGTCTCCTTTTACAAATCTGCCCCATCATCGCCGCGGAAAGAAGACGAACTTGGCAGGGCACCATTAAGACTCGACTGTGTACCTTAAAGACGTCATTAGTTCCACAAGTGTGTAGAGCACTCGTAACATTTCCATTTCCTAATTCGCTGTGTGTGACCAAAATATCGATCACCGTTCAAAACAAACACCAAACTCCAGCAGTTATGTCCACAAAAGAAGCAGTCCCGTGTCGCCCCAGTCGCGCCGTTTGACATTCGTACGAATTAGAACTCTCGACACGAGAGACTGTTTGTCATTCAACAGATGAGGTTGACAACCAATTATGTAAACAGAATTCTCTGCAAGAATTTCTGTGCGCGGAGCACACTGCTTGTTGGGAAACTTTGAGAATCCTTCGAATTTTTTTTTTATTGATAAACTTGTGCATTCGCTTATCGGATGCCACACGTTTCCACATCCGCTGTGGCTCAGTTGCTAATTAAATCGCATTTCCAAAACTCACACAGTTGCCGCTGCAAGCTCTCATCCACCGCGCTGAAATGCGGGTCGAGCGAGTTCCGCGCATGGTGCCCGCTTCGGATTCGACAGGTGATGACCGATTGGGGAACTGCTTCCGCAGATACGGGTCCATGGGGGGTTGGGCTTGAGTTGGTCCCGTCTCGGTTGCACATCTCCTGCGCGCCCTCTTCGCAACGGGCGAACGCCCTGTCAGTCACTCGCTGATAAGCAGGCTGTCGCCCGTAATTAGCATAAGTTTAACACGGCGACAGGCCCGCAAAGTGGCAGTGTTGATTTTTCTTTTTTTTTTGCAGAAGAGGCAAAAAGCACCTAGATACATATTTAATTTGCTGTTCGCGTAGTATCACGCTGCGCTGTGCGCGGGCTTTGTTGTTGGCTCGGCAGCACCCACATGCGGAGGAGGGCTTGCAAGAGAGGCCACCTCGTTCATTTGTTTTATGGGTTTTCTATCAATGCACTGTCTAATTAGGGCACAATGTGATGGCTTTTGTTTGGATAGACTGTCGTCAAGGAAGAGGAGGAGGACGTGAGAGCGGACGGATGGATGGATGGATGGATGGATGTCGTGCCATTCGGTGATTGATTACCTCAAGGAATTTTGGGGTGAAATTGGGTCGGAATTATAAAATGGGTGACGTTGAATCAACTGCTGGGTCATTGACTTGCTTTGGAATTATCTTTACCTTGGCCCTGTGGTTGGGGAGGAATGTCGCAGTTGGCGTTGGAAGAGTTACTCTGTCATTCATGGAGTGAAACATCGCCAGCTCTGCAGTTCATCTTCGAGCAAGTGTAGGACGTGGCGGATGGGTTAGGTGCGTTGAATTCTACTCTGTGTGTCTATGTTCAATTCTTGAAATGAAACACTTTTCATAACTTACTGCTTCACCAGTCTCCCATGTCTAGAAAAATCCTTCTCAAACTTCGCCGTTCGGAGTCGGCATAAAAGTGTAGGACCCATCTACTCGTGATAGAACAATAGCAGTTCGCCTCATTCTCTCGTACTGTGGATTTTCCTCTGGGAACTCGGGACGCTGCACGATCAGAGGAGTTGGCTTCTAGTCCGGAAGGCAAAAGTCCGTCGACTTCACTGGCTCGGCCACCAATTATCCATCTAAGAGCACCAATGCTCTTCGAAAGTAATTGAATGCCTGATTGAAAGAGGGATAGGAAGACCAAATCTCCGGCTTAAAGACGAGGCATCGCTGACGCAAGACAGTTTGGTCTTGATGACTAGAAGCAACGTGCCCCGGAATGTCTGCCATGGCAGGATAGTAAAATGTGCGTCCGTTCCGATTCGTCGCATAGGCGTGTGTTAATCAACGCCTCATCCAGATGTGATCCTCTTCTAGGACAAGGCAGACGAACTCATCTTCGAAACAACTTTAAGTGCATTGCTCTCTAAATCGAAAAATTCCCAAAAGCCCACTTTTGCCTGTCAAAGGGACTCAATGACTCATACAAACCCAAAGAATTCCCGTCCTCGGCGGATGACAGGAGATAAAAACGCCTCAAACCACATGTCACCCAGCCATCACCATCCCTCCACCGCGCCTTAGCCAAAAACCTTTCACTTGTTTATCACCGCATAAAACAAGTCCTTAACCACTCATGAAAATCACCATTGAATCCCCCTCCCTCCGGCCCAACCATCTCACGCACAACTGTGAATAAGACATCTCCGAGTCAGAAAAGACACAAAAGATCATTAAATACCCACTACATCATTTATCAGGGCGACTTTGACGCCGCTTCAGTCCCTGAACTTTAGCAACGCATGCAGCACGCATGCCGCTGCATGCCTGTCGTACGCCAGATAACCAGTCTCATTGTAATTCAGAGTGCTCAACATCATATCAGCGACATCACACTTTTTTCGTCTCATTAACGAGACAGCACAATAAAACAGACGGCGCTGCGCGGCGCAAGGAGATCACTTGTGCGTACGAGTCGCGCGCACAGCGCAAGTGCAAGTGCGTCCCGCAACGCACACAGCCCAATTGCATAACGATGTCAGGACACATGAACCAGTTGCCTACTGGGTCATTCCTGGCGGTTGCATAATAACGCCTCTCATCGCCAGATCATCTAGGAAATACGAGTGGAAAATGTGAAACATGTCTTAACTTACTTAATTCTCGAAGACTTCAGTCCAGTCACTGGTCACTGATCACTGGTCATCGATGGTCAATTATCGTTATTTTTCTGTTTTTTTTTTTTTTTCGCAGCAGACTCAGTGAATTTTAAATCGAACGAATAGAGGTTCTCTCGCAGACTCAAAGCGTTTGTAATTTAATTGATTAAGAAGTTCGCGCACGTAATGACCGCAAAGAAACTCTTTGCTTGGAATTTACCATGTGCGAGGTGGTTTTTGTGGGGACGGTGAAATAATTTTTTTTTCCATTCGACGTCGTTTGACAATTTAGCAGCGGTTTTTTTTTTTTTGCGAGTAGTTTAGGCGTTTTAGAGGTTGTATCAATTGATTATTCGATCGGATTTGAATATTTGTTCGCTTTTCTTGCACCTTCAGTGGGTTAGGTAGATAAATTCAGGTAAAAGATACTTTTGTAACTAAGAGATACTTTTGCAAAATTGACTAAGATCACTCACAATGAATTCTGAACACGATAGTAGCTGTCTTGTGCAATTTTGACCACGTCAAGTTAGCTTAGATACTGCCGTCTGTGTATCTCCTTGTCAGAAAACTTGAAAATTTCAATAAACTTTATTCTGCTCGCCCTTGAATTGGTGTGGGGAACACAATTCTCAATCAAAGATACCAATTAATCCACTCTAATCAGAATGCATTTTTCGGATACATATAACAAAAACTGAAAATTCAATCTTCGCTATCACAACCAACAACTTTAAGCACAAAACCCGCCGGGAATTCACCAGAATCTAAACTTTTTCTGCAAAAATCCCATCAAATTGCATGCATTTTCATTGGAAAATCATCACACCGTTAGAACATAAAAAAAAACGCACAAAAAAAAGCACCTGTTGACATGGACAATTCTAATGCAGCCAGACTGTCACACAACAGACCGCATGTTGTGCAGCGAAATTGTCATGCACAACTTCAAATAGTATGCGTATGCTTTACCCACACATTAGCTCAGACATGCAATTCACATTATCACTAGACAAATTCGTTTTTGTTTCTTTTTTTTTTTGGTATCACACACTTTTGAATAGCCTCCGGGAGACACTAGCGAACGACGACGGAAAATTCACTCCAAATTGCAGACGAAAACCGAACCGAATCGCACGAAAACTGCAAACGAACTGAAGTTGAAGTGCGCCGCAAAGTATCCGAGTACTGCTGGCTGCCTGGGTAGTGGGTACAGAGTGTTTTGTTTGATGCCTGCCTGCCTGGCTGGCTGCCGGTTGGATTGTTTGGCTTGCAAACTTGTGGGAGCTTTTTTTGTTTGGTTTTGTGATTTTTCCGAGGCACATGGCACACATTTTGGCGCTTAAGCTCCTCTGCCACCGGTGACCAGGCCGAGTGGGTTTTGTTTACTTGTTCGGCGCTCGGAAACAGCTGAGGGAGATGATGAAGACCCAGCGAGTGGGTGGTAGACGAGGATGAAGCAGGCGATGAATGAAAAAAGCTCAGCTGCATGAGACTGTAGATGGGGCCGGGGAGCTGTGCTACTACGAAGTCGTTGCTTGAGAATTATGAAATGAAGGACGACGCTGTGTGCAGAGGTATCCGAATTCATGAATAAATTAAATTAAGCAGCTGAGTAGAGTTAGACGTAATTGAGTTCTTCTTCGTTAATTAACGCGGGTAATTGGTTTCAATGTTTGAGCTTCGATTACAGTCAAAGTGAACAATCTGATGATGATTCGTTGAAGGAGTTGGATGAAGGCACGCGCTGCCTCTTTGCGGGAGTTTTTGAGAACTGGGTGAGAAACTTAAAGGTGGACGCTTAACTATAGGGGACGTACGGAGACTTAAGTCAATTTAAACAACTAAACATAATGTACTTCGTTAAGTTTCGTTAAATTTAGCTTGAATCAACATGAATTGCTCTCTACGTACGTAAATGAGGGTGTTGCTAGTTTGGTCAAGTCTCTAGAACCATTTATTGGCTTTTTCAAATTTGACTATGACTCGCTTATGTTTCAGCTCAGCTTAGCTGTCAAGGACAGGGCCTCCTTAACATCCCATACAGGGTCTCCTCCGCAGATTTGTGTGAACTCCTGACCCCTTATTATCAACAGTCCGAGAGTTTCTCTTCACTGTGGTACAGAACAGGAAAATATACCAGATTCCGATCGTGGAAAAGAACTGAGTAGTGCAGATCGCTACTCACCACATATTCGTCGAGAACATGGTTGCATAAGCCTGAAAAGAGACAAGTTATACACCACCATGTCCTGTGTTGACATTTCTGCGAAGCTAGGCAAATTGATGATGTGTGAATGAGATGACGGATGATGGAGAGCTCTTGCTACTCCTCCAAGCCTTTCGATGACAGGAAAAGTTTCTGGCAAGGCGAAGAGCTGTCCTGTGTGACGTCTTCAACATCATTCTTGAGATGGTCGTGCAAAACTCGCTTCCCAACACTAGTTGCACAATCTTCCAGAAGTCTACTTAACTGTTGGTACATGCGGATAAGAGCGATTCGTTGTCTAGCGCTGTGCCGAAAATAGGTGAATGGATGAATGAGGAAAAATCGATTTCTTCGACAATGCACCTAAATTAACAGCTGTAGCTCAGCGGTAGGCAGGGACTTCGTCCAGCTCGGCCGATTTCAAATGTCAACAGAATAGTGTTTCTTTGGACTTAACTTGCATTTTAGTAGAACAAGCCCTCTCTGCAAGGATGAGAGCCATTTCCAGCATTTTTGTGCATAAGACCCATAGTTGACTTCTTCTCAATCTTTGCCACAGTTCGGGGAGCCTCAACCAACAAGCCTCTCCAGCTGGTACGATCCTTAGCTTTAGGTGAGGAAGTTACTCCCGTGCGAAGCCCCAGAATCTAGAGAACCGAGTCGTCATTTAGCTCACCTCTAGACGGTTGCGTAGAGGCTATTCATAGGGCGCCACGAGGAAGCTGTATGTGACCCATGCATTTTTGGGAATCACTGTTGGCACCTCCTTGTACAACTAAGTGACCCATGCACGTTTAGGGATCGTTGTTTGATGTTGGATCCTGTCAAGTTGAGAACAATCAAAAACCTTGCTCTAGATTCACAGGGCCATCCCAACAAGAGTTGACTTCATACGACACTGATGATCCCAGTAATCCTAAAAGGCATGAAGAAGTCATTGATATCCTCACGGGAGAAGAATTTTACGTCCGATCTATGATCCTGTGTGCGTTGATGGCATTTGGAGGAAAAGATTCAATAACGAATTGTGCGGGTTTTACAGTGGCATACGTCCACATCTACGGATCCCACGCTTAATCTAGCCTAACCCCCGGTCCAATGAGTCTTCAACTCCGAAGCGATTCAAGATGGCACCGAAAAGGTCCTACCAACTTAGTGTGCACAAGTGGAGGGAACTAGCCAGAGATCTTGTGAGCTGCTCCAGGTCTACCCCAGTTTGTAGGGCCAAGAAATAGAAGTATACTCAAAGTTTGAAGATGTGAACAAATTAAGAAAGAAAACGAAGGAAGTTGTAATCTGGATATCTTCAAGCACAACGGTGGGTTTCCTTCACCCAGATTGGAGGTTGACAAGATTCTCCAGCAACCGCTTCAGCTGTGCGTGCTATTCTTCTATCACGAGTGGCGAGGACCAACGTTTGAGAAGTCTCGTATCAGTGACTCGAGAGGGACTGCAGCAGTGTATCATGAATGTTGTCCCTGGCGATAGGTGATGACTGCACCACGACGGCCACAAGCGTATCCTAGAAAGTTGTGAGAAAAGTACCAATTCTCCAAGTGTGACATACTTGGCGGCGGTTCTTGTTTGAACACAGGAAGGTCAGCTTGTTTTCTGCTGCTGCTAAAGAGCGACTTATAAGGGACGTGTGACGATATGCATTTCATCAGCGTAGCCCTGTCGCCAGTGCCTTATGTGTTCCCACTCCTGGATCGAAAGAAACAACACAACGCATCTTCTTCGAAAAATTTCCCAAAGCCTATTCTGACCGTAATCCCCCTCAGATTGCGGCTTTGCTGTCCTTCAACATTCGTACTCTCCCCTTCGACTTCATCCGAAATGAATAAGAAGACAAACATCCTTCAACGACTGGATGTGGGTTTGCATCGTACCCAGTCACGACCTCTTAGCCGTGCACGTTGAACTCACTGACAATTGTTCTCTCCGCATGCGAGTGTTGGAATTACCATCATAGTTGCGAGAAACTTCTGTCCCGCATTGTTTGCATTCAATTCTTCTTAAAAACTGACGGAAAACTTTCGAGAAGTGAGCCAGAAATGAAAGCAACTCCCACAAGTTGCATGCGAACTGATGCTGAACACGGAAATGCTTACGAAAGCAGAATACATTCCCCAAACCAAGTAAAAAAACACATTTTTTGTGACAACAAATTTGTTTGTTAACCGCTTCCACACACCGTAAGCACATCAAAGGGGGGCTTGTAAGCCGTAAACTAACGTAAATACACTTTAAATAGGCGCTCTGACATCTCTTCTATTCTCCAAATGCCTCACATCACATGACTGAAAGCTCAGAACATCCTCAGAGCATCCCCCGCACCACCAAAACCGTCCCAACAAATCTCTTCAACCGGAAAATCAAAGCAATTTGCTGTTAGAACCAATGTGTCATCAAAACATAATCTTCAGATACACTGCCTGTACGAGGGACAGAAAGCCGTTGTATTGCCCGCCGAACAGATAACGGCTACACAGATTTGTCAATTCAAATGTCAGTTACAATGTTCATAGGAACAAGAGAGCCATTCAAGACCGCGACGGCTAAACAAATAATCATTTGTGTACACGCACTCCAAGCCATTAGTCGGTGGCGTATTCGGTGTGCCTGACACCTCTGGGAGTTTCAATATAATTCTACAGCCATTAATGATGCGCCCCTCTGACCCACAACTCGGTGGGGGGGGTGCTGGCATTAAGTTTCCACCCCAAAGTTGCGATTTCGTTTCATTCGAAAGCCTTTGTTCGGCCAAGAAAGAGCACACATCAGATCATCGTTAGAATTTATTTCAAAGCCCCCCAACGAGCTTAAGATTTTCCAATTGAATACGTCCCAAGGGAGACCCCGAGCACACCCCTTCTACCGTCACCCTGCGAAGCTAACTAACTCTCGAGGGAATTCGGAAATTTATGTTAATTTCCACGCTTCGTCGAGTTTGTTCTTTTTCTGCAAAAGTTTACAGAATTTTTAAACCACGCCGACCCGGGGTGGATCTGTGTGTGTGTATGTTAGTGTCCCGTCATCGATTTTTGAGGGGAATCAAAGCAAATCAACAAGTGGCACCCCGGGCAATAACTTCAAATGCCGCAAGAGCGAAGGGAATTTGAAGAAAATTTTAACGGACACCGTGTGGTTTCATCTTCAAATCAAGGCTGGAATTTGCCACTTCGAGCGCAGGAGCAAACTGAACATCAAATCAAGCTACCCCACACCCCATCCGCCCTACCGCAGGAGTTGATAAAGAAAACAGCAAGGCAGTTTCCCGACACGGTCGGGGTGGGAGTTGGAACTTATCACATGAGTATCTGCGGCTCGACGGGATAAAAATAAACGCAGACAGCGAGCATTGTTTGCATTTCCTTCTCATTTCAGTGTAAATCTTTACAAGGGGAGTTTGACCTCCCCCACCCCACCGTCACATCCGGAGAGGGTGGTTTCTAACCTAGTTTCCATGGCATTGCCTTTCATTTCCCTTCACTTGACATGCTTCCTTACGAAATTATAGTCTAAGGACACAATTGGTTACCACTGTGTAGCTATGTTGGAGATGATGTTGTGACTTGTGACACATCCACCACCGCACGCCCCCGTCCCCGGGCCATGCCAGAAGATGTAATAAAATAAAGACATTCCATGAATTTCGCAAGATTAAGCTTACATGGGATTTTTGTTTTGTTTTTTTTTTTTGTTGACTTCTGACGAAGTCACGAACACCAGAGCATAACTACGTGCAGTCGTGTGGGTTAAACAGGTTAATTGGAAAGTTAGAGCAGCCCAAGCCTCATAATCTGCTGACAATATGAAAGATTCACCTATCAAATCTTGGCGAAAGTGTTCGGGCGGAATGAATGCAGAATGAGATCGTCCCTGTTTATGGGCCCCGTCGGGTATTTAACACTCCATCACTTAACGAGCTGATGGCCTGTTTTATGTACCTTCTTTGTCACGGCAGCCATTTGGGGTAAAAGCTCAAGGGAATTACGGAAAAATGATGTGTCTTTCCGTTTTTTTTTGCCGCTTCTCTGGGTCAATTGGAGTAACCAGCAAGTGTTCGTTGTGACAAGACAAGTTGATGGGGGGAAGTGCTTTGTCAATTGTGCCTGTCTTCGGTTGTGTAGGGGGACGGGGGATTAAGCAGTATTTGGACTTGGGATTACTGTGACAGTCTGACAGCCCATCAAAGGGATGGCATCTTGAACGAGTACAAATTTATCATAATTAAACCATTCGTTGGCTTAGTCCATTAGCTGAAGAGCTTCTTTGAATTAGTCTTAATAAAATCTGTGAAATACTATGTCGGTCTTTAGAGTTTAGAGTTTTCTGGGGAGGAAAACCCATCCTGTACCCATCGACATGTTTCTCTACGACATGATGATTTATTGCATCCTCCACGTAGAGGATAGCGCATCCTCTATCTTTCGACAATCAAGTCATTCACGATTCCAAAACGATCCCATTTGGCGCTAGTTCCCTCAGGCTTCTTTACCTAAGCCAACGACGATAGACGAGAATGATGATCTAGTCAATCTAGTACAATTTCTACAAGTGTCCCCTGTCACCACATAACTGACGTGACCTCCAAAACCTGGTCGACATTGCACGAAGGAGCACCGATCAACACTTATCCCAAAAACAAAATCAATCATCAACAGAAACTACTCAAAATACGTACCACAAGTCACAACGGAAACATTTTGAAATTACATTTGAAACGAAATGCCTCTCTAACATTTCCATCACACCAACCGTAAGAGAACCAAACGCAAACAACTGATCCAATCATCGTCATCCTACCGAGACAGAAGGAAGGAAAGAAAGAAAAAAAATACAAAACTGAACGAATTACAATTTGACGTTTCTCAATTTGTTTAGGCGTGAAAAACTTTTTTGCACTCGAATCTAAACAAAAATAAAATGGAAATTCTAGAGAAACTAAAAGAGCAAGGCTGGTAAATATTGTCTCATCACAGAAGGAACATTGTAAGCATAAATATGATATCAAATTGGTGATTATTCCTTTGTAGGCACTTGACAGAGGAGGGATTAAAAAAACTACCGGACGGCAGTGATCCAAAGAAAATAATTTCGGCCGCACTTGATGTAAGCATTTCAAGGATAATTTTAATTCGATATCAAATTCCTAGTGCGGTACTGATCATTGTTATTTTAGTTTGATTTTCGTGAGATCGCTGGTGGAGCGCTGCCACCGGAGCTGTCGAAGAAAGATGAATCGTTCCCGGGGCGAATTGTCCTGCAGGTGCAGAAGATTCGGAACATCTCGGCGCCAAAGGCAAATGAAGAGTCAAAAGCAGCTCCCAGGTTTCTGCAGGTTGAACTCTCCGATGGAGAGACTCTGATGCAGGCCCTGGAACTGGAGCATATATCAATTTTGAGCCTGAACACACCGCCAGGCACGAAACTCTACTTCAAATGTGAGAAAATTCCCCTTATGCAAGGTATGATTATCATGCGGGCTGTCGATATTCAGCTGTTGGGGGGAAAGGTGGCGGCACTGGTGGAGAAATGGGAAATGACTAGGTCTTTGCAAAAGTATGCGAAATCCGGGCGAATTCAGAGCGGTTCCTCTGGTCCACCGCCATGGATTCCGTTTGGGCAGAAGCTCCAGCAGACAATAACCGCGGATAAGAATTTCAAAAGTCTGGGCCAGACCGATAAGGAGAAGGACGCCAAGGAGAACGACGAATTCAATGCCATGCGGAGTGAGGCCATTGCGGAGGCAGCTAAAGTCGGCGCGAAAAAGGTAAAGTGGTTGGACATCCTATTCGGTGTGTAGACTCACCATCTCGACTTCGGTTTTTCTCAGATATTTGGTGGCGGAAACCATCAAATTCTGGATCACAACGTGAAGAAAATCCTCGAAAAAGGATACTCCGAGGAGGAGGCCAAGAACGCGCTGCGTGCGACTGGGAACAGCCTCGAGAGGGCCCTCTACAATCTGAAGCGGGGTGTCGATGATTTCAAAACCCGGGAAGACTTCAAGGAGCGATCGAAAACTCTGCCGATGGGCGGCAAGCGAGGCTCAAAAGAACTAGGCAAACGAGGGAGGGATATGGAGATCGACGGTGCAGCGAAACCTGCCGGAAATGTCTCCCTATTCGACTTTCTGACAGACAAGCTCCCAGCAGTAGGTTTCAAATGCTAAATGCTCAAGTTCCCGCAGTCTCCTCAGTGCACTTCTGCTCTTTCATTTCAGAATTCGGAATCATCGACAGCGATAACTGAATCCACAATCACTGCAGCAGCGCCATCATATTCCGGGCAGAACACGAAGTACGAGAGTTATTCCCGGCCGATGACCAAAGCGGGCAGTGAACCCTCTTCCAAGCCATTCTACAACTCATCCTCGAACAACAGTTCATCGCACGGCTACCAGGAGCGCCGGCAACATCAAGACACTGCCTCAACAGGGAAGCCGCAAGACCCGAACTCGAACCGGCCCAAGTTCGAGAACAATTTGTCATCGAGTTTTGCCACCCGAAACACTTCGCATCCGGGCGAGGAGCGTTACAATCGATATTCGAACTCGAATCGCGGTCGTGGCGGTGGGAATCCATTCCACGGCCGGCCGAACCTACCGTACGAGGAAAGTTCCGAGAGACATCGCGATCAGAGGGGCAGCGGCGCGTACAGCAGCACTCGAGGCGGTCGTGGCGGACACGACAGAGGGTCCGGCCACAATAACTACAACTCTGGCGGTGGAGGTGGTGGTGGCTACGACAATCGTCGGTACAACGAAGTACAGCAACGCCAGGAACGACAGGACCACCAGCCGAGCCAACGGAATGGATATGAGCAGAAATCTGTGAACGGAAAGCCAGGTGGTGGGGTAAGTTATCGCAGGCGATCTTCAGTTTTGAACATCTCATCCTCTTCTTTCCCTTCAGTCAACATCCCGGTATCAGCAGCAAAAAGAAGGCTCCAACAACTACCATCAGAACAGCAACAGCAGTGCCCGCAGCTACGACAACAGTCGACAGTCGAACTACAACTCGTCGTCATCAGCAGCCAGCATCAACAATGCCAATCCGACAAGCAACAGCTCTAACAACAAGTCCAACAACAACAACAACGATGATCACTCGTCACGCATGAACAAGCTGGCTGAGAGTACATCCAAGATGAAGATCGACAAAACCCGATCGGGACCATCGCCACGAAATCAACAACAGCAGAGCTTTGCTACCCAACAGCAACCACCGCAACCGATGCAACCACCAGCAGCACCACAGCAGCCGCAACCACCCTCAAAACCGATCCAACAACAACAACAACAGCAACAACAGCAACAACAACAACAACAACTACAGCAACAACATCCACCACCAATGAGTTCGATGACCACTCAGAAGCTGCAGCAAACATTCGGACCGCTTCCTAACGGCTTAAACTACGATCCGAGCAAAATAATTGGTTTCCAGTCGAAAGAGACCAATGAGTTTGCCCTGAATCTCCTAAAAAGCCAGGGCATTCCAGCCGGCCTGCCCTCACATGGCAGTGGTCCCCACCAGGGTCCACCACCGTCAGCGTCTCACCCGCAATTCGTTTCAGGACCACCGCCACAGCAAGCTGTTGCGCCACCACCAAATATGCAAATGCCTCCACCACCCTTTGCAGCAGGAACGTTCGTAGTTCCTCAAGCCGCTCCGCCACCAACGTATTCTCCTTCGACATTTGGCATGATTCCAGGCGAAAACTGGAACTGGAAGATCGGCGATCAATGCTTGGCCAAGTACTGGGACGATGGCCGGGTAAGTTTTAGAATCCTCCATCTCTCCTCTCTCCCTCTCTGAACCACCATTTTGGTCTCCTTTCAGTATTACGAAGCTGAAATAACTGGAATCTCAGACAAAACCTGCGTTGTTCTCTTCCTCGGCTATGGCAATCACGAGGAAGTCCTCAAAATCGATTGCCTTCCAATCACCGATGTCCACCATCGACCGATTAACTTCGCCAACAACATGCAACAACCGCCACCAGCGACATCGGTTCCGCCCCCCCAATCAATGCTCAGCCGTGGTGTTCCGAATCGCTATCGCGGCGAACGCCAGGTCTACGTGCCACCGCCCAAGAGGGAAAACT
The DNA here is from genome assembly GCA_907269125.1 of Eristalis pertinax. NCBI lineage: Eukaryota > Metazoa > Arthropoda > Insecta > Diptera > Syrphidae > Eristalis > Eristalis pertinax. The sequence goes on from OU026147.1 coordinate 13,237,394, forward strand.
AGTCTTGACGATAAGCCCACCATACCCTCCCCGTCATCCCTTCAATCACACCACTCCTACTCCTACACCCCCCATCGGCACCCGTCAATTAAAGTCAGAAAACGATTGCTAATCCAATAAAAGTATTTCAATTCCCAACTGCACCAAGAACTAAAGCTGAAAAAAAAAAAAAACACAAAACAAAAACCTTTTGTTTACCTATACATACATACTCTATATAAACGGAAAAACAAAAAACTAACGTCATGAACAGTTGCGTACATATGATGTGGAAAACTCGTGTTCTTCAAAATTTATTGAAACATATGAATAAGTATAAATATATTTATTAATACCACATACACATTGGCAAGCAAATTTGTTGTTTTTTGTGGTCACTACTTGGGATTCTCTTCACGGCTGGGCATTATTCCGCCGGTTCTTGGGATTTCAATAATACACATCTAAACACATAACCACAGGTGTACACAGGTCGTAGGTACGCCTAGTTGGGCCGCTGTGGCAGTTGGAAGATGAGCCATGAAAAGGCTCCAAAATCCTTACTATACACTGTCAATTTTTTTAGGTGAAAAATTCGATGTCGTCGGATCCACTCCAGTCTTTCAATTTCGATAATACACATCTTAACACATAACCACAGGTGCGCACAGGTCGTAGGTACGCCTAGTTGGGCCGCTGTGGCAGTTGGAAGATGAGCCATGAAAAGGCTCCGAAATCCTTACTATACACTGTCAATTTTTTTAGGTGAAAAATTCGATGTCGTCGGATCCACTCCAGTCTTTCAATTTCGATAATACACATCTTAACACATAACCACAGGTGTACACAGGTCGTAGGTACGCCTAATTGGGCCGCTGTGGCAGTTGGAAGATGAGCCATGAAAAGGCTCCAAAATCCTTACTATACACTGTCAATTTTTTTAGGTGAAAAATTCGATGTCGTCGGATCCACTCCAGTCTATGGATTTCGATAATACACACCTAAACACATAACCACAGGTGTACACAGGTCGTAGGTACGCCTAATTGGGCCGCTGTGGCAGTTGGAAGATGAGCCATGAAAAGGCTCCAAAATCCTTACTATACACTGTCAATTTTTTTAGGTGAAAAATTCGATGTCGTCGGATCCACTCCAGTCTTTGGATTTCGATAACACACATCTAAACACATAACCACAGGTGCGCACAGGTCGTAGGTACGCCTAGTTGGGCCGCTGTGGCAGTTGGAAGATGAGCCATGAAAAGGCTCCAAAATCCTTACTATACACTGTCAATTTTTTTAGGTGAAAAATTCGATGTCGTCGGATCCACTCCAGTCTTTCAATTTCGATAATACACATCTTAACACATAACCACAGGTGTACACAGGTCGTAGGTACGCCTAATTGGGCCGCTGTGGCAGTTGGAAGATGAGCCATGAAAAGGCTCCAAAATCCTTACTATACACTGTCAATTTTTTTAGGTGAAAAATTCGATGTCGTCGGATCCACTCCAGTCTTTGGATTTCGATAACACACATCTAAACACATAACCACAGGTGCGCACAGGTCGTAGGTACGCCTAGTTGGGCCGCTGTGGCAGTTGGAAGATGAGCCATGAAAAGGCTCCAAAATCCTTACTATACACTGTCAATTTTTTTAGGTGAAAAATTCGATGTCGTCGGATCCACTCCAGTCTTTCAATTTCGATAATACACATCTTAACACATAACCACAGGTGTACACAGGTCGTAGGTACGCCTAATTGGGCCGCTGTGGCAGTTGGAAGATGAGCCATGAAAAGGCTCCAAAATCCTTACTATACACTGTCAATTTTTTTAGGTGAAAAATTCGATGTCGTCGGATCCACTCCAGTCTTTGGATTTCGATAACACACATCTAAACACATAACCACAGGTGCGCACAGGTCGTAGGTACGCCTAGTTGGGCCGCTGTGGCAGTTGGAAGATGAGCCATGAAAAGGCTCCAAAATCCTTACTATACACTGTCAATTTTTTTAGGTGAAAAATTCGATGTCGTCGGATCCACTCCAGTCTTTGGATTTCGATAACACACATCTAAACACATAACCACAGGTGCGCACAGGTCGTAGGTACGCCTAGTTGGGCCGCTGTGGCAGTTGGAAGATGAGCCATGAAAAGGCTCCAAAATCCTTACTATACACTGTCAATTTTTTTAGGTGAAAAATTCGATGTCGTCGGATCCACTCCAGTCTATGGATTTCGATAATACACATCTAAACACATAACCACAGGTGTACACAGGTCGTAGGTACGCCTAATTGGGCCGCTGTGGCAGTTGGAAGATGAGCCATGAAAAGGCTCCAAAATCCTTACTATACACTGTCAATTTTTTTAGGTGAAAAATTCGATGTCGTCGGATCCACTCCAGTCTTTGGATTTCGATAACACACATCTAAACACATAACCACAGGTGTACACAGGTCGTAGGTACGCCTAGTTGGGCCGCTGTGGCAGTTGGAAGATGAGCCATGAAAAGGCTCCAAAATCCTTACTATACACTGTCAATTTTTTTAGGTGAAAAATTCGATGTCGTCGGATCCACTCCAGTCTATGGATTTCGATAATACACACCTAAACAAATAACCACAGGTGTACACAGGTCGTAGGTACGCCTAATTGGGCCGCTGTGGCAGTTGGAAGATGAGCCATGAAAAGGCTCCAAAATCCTTACTATACACTGTCAATTTTTTTAGGTGAAAAATTCGATGTCGTCGGATCCACTCCAGTCTTTCAATTTCGATAATACACATCTTAACACATAACCACAGGTGTACACAGGTCGTAGGTACGCCTAATTGGGCCGCTGTGGCAGTTGGAAGATGAGCCATGAAAAGGCTCCAAAATCCTTACTATACACTGTCAATTTTTTTAGGTGAAAAATTCGATGTCGTCGGATCCACTCCAGTCTATGGATTTCGATAATACACACCTAAACACATAACCACAGGTGTACACAGGTCGTAGGTACGCCTAATTGGGCCGCTGTGGCAGTTGGAAGATGAGCCATGAAAAGGCTCCAAAATCCTTACTATACACTGTCAATTTTTTTAGGTGAAAAATTCGATGTCGTCGGATCCACTCCAGTCTTTGGATTTCGATAATACACATCTAAACACATAACCACAGGTGTACACAGGTCGTAGGTACGCCTAGTTGGGCCGCTGTGGCAGTTGGAAGATGAGCCATGAAAAGGCTCCAAAATCCTTACTATACACTGTCAATTTTTTTAGGTGAAAAATTCGATGTCGTCGGATCCACTCCAGTCTTTGGATTTCGATAACACACATCTAAACACATAACCACAGGTGTACACAGGTCGTAGGTACGCCTAGTTGGGCCGCTGTGGCAGTTGGAAGATGAGCCATGAAAAGGCTCCAAAATCCTTACTATACACTGTCAATTTTTTTAGGTGAAAAATTCGATGTCGTCGGATCCACTCCAGTCTTTCAATTTCGATAATACACATCTTAACACATAACCACAGGTGTACACAGGTCGTAGGTACGCCTAATTGGGCCGCTGTGGCAGTTGGAAGATGAGCCATGAAAAGGCTCCAAAATCCTTACTATACACTGTCAATTTTTTTAGGTGAAAAATTCGATGTCGTCGGATCCACTCCAGTCTATGGATTTCGATAATACACACCTAAACACATAACCACAGGTGTACACAGGTCGTAGGTACGCCTAATTGGGCCGCTGTGGCAGTTGGAAGATGAGCCATGAAAAGGCTCCAAAATCCTTACTATACACTGTCAATTTTTTTAGGTGAAAAATTCGATGTCGTCGGATCCACTCCAGTCTATGGATTTCGATAATACACACCTAAACACATAACCACAGGTGTACACAGGTCGTAGGTACGCCTAATTGGGCCGCTGTGGCAGTTGGAAGATGAGCCATGAAAAGGCTCCAAAATCCTTACTATACACTGTCAATTTTTTTAGGTGAAAAATTCGATGTCGTCGGATCCACTCCAGTCTTTGGATTTCGATAATACACATCTAAACACATAACCACAGGTGTACACAGGTCGTAGGTACGCCTAGTTGGGCCGCTGTGGCAGTTGGAAGATGAGCCATGAAAAGGCTCCAAAATCCTTACTATACACTGTCAATTTTTTTAGGTGAAAAATTCGATGTCGTCGGATCCACTCCAGTCTTTGGATTTCGATAACACACATCTAAACACATAACCACAGGTGTACACAGGTCGTAGGTACGCCTAGTTGGGCCGCTGTGGCAGTTGGAAGATGAGCCATGAAAAGGCTCCAAAATCCTTACTATACACTGTAAATTTTTTTAGGTGAAAAATTCGATGTCGTCGGATCCACTCCAGTCTTTCAATTTCGATAATACACATCTTAACACATAACCACAGGTGTACACAGGTCGTAGGTACGCCTAATTGGGCCGCTGTGGCAGTTGGAAGATGAGCCATGAAAAGGCTCCAAAATCCTTACTATACACTGTCAATTTTTTTAGGTGAAAAATTCGATGTCGTCGGATCCACTCCAGTCTATGGATTTCGATAATACACACCTAAACACATAACCACAGGTGTACACAGGTCGTAGGTACGCCTAATTGGGCCGCTGTGGCAGTTGGAAGATGAGCCATGAAAAGGCTCCAAAATCCTTACTATACACTGTCAATTTTTTTAGGTGAAAAAATTCGATGTCGTCGGATCCACTCCAGTCTTTGGATTTCGATAATACACATCTAAACACATAACCACAGGTGTACACAGGTCGTAGGTACGCCTAGTTGGGCCGCTGTGGCAGTTGGAAGATGAGCCATGAAAAGGCTCCAAAATCCTTACTATACACTGTCAATTTTTTTAGGTGAAAAATTCGATGTCGTCGGATCCACTCCAGTCTTTGGATTTCGATAACACACATCTAAACACATAACCACAGGTGTACACAGGTCGTAGGTACGCCTAGTTGGGCCGCTGTGGCAGTTGGAAGATGAGCCATGAAAAGGCTCCAAAATCCTTACTATACACTGTCAATTTTTTTAGGTGAAAAATTCGATGTCGTCGGATCCACTCCAGTCTTTCAATTTCGATAATACACATCTTAACACATAACCACAGGTGTACACAGGTCGTAGGTACGCCTAGTTGGGCCGCTGTGGCAGTTGGAAGATGAGCCATGAAAAGGCTCCAAAATCCTTACTATACACTGTCAATTTTTTTAGGTGAAAAATTCGATGTCGTCGGATCCACTCCAGTCTATGGATTTCGATAATACACACCTAAACACATAACCACAGGTGTACACAGGTCGTAGGTACGCCTAATTGGGCCGCTGTGGCAGTTGGAAGATGAGCCATGAAAAGGCTCCAAAATCCTTACTATACACTGTCAATTTTTTTAGGTGAAAAATTCGATGTCGTCGGATCCACTCCAGTCTTTGGATTTCGATAATACACATCTAAACACATAACCACAGGTGTACACAGGTCGTAGGTACGCCTAGTTGGGCCGCTGTGGCAGTTGGAAGATGAGCCATGAAAAGGCTCCAAAATCCTTACTATACACTGTCAATTTTTTTAGGTGAAAAATTCGATGTCGTCGGATCCACTCCAGTCTTTGGATTTCGATAACACACATCTAAACACATAACCACAGGTGTACACAGGTCGTAGGTACGCCTAGTTGGGCCGCTGTGGCAGTTGGAAGATGAGCCATGAAAAGGCTCCAAAATCCTTACTATACACTGTCAATTTTTTTAGGTGAAAAATTCGATGTCGTCGGATCCACTCCAGTCTATGGATTTCGATAATACACATCTAAACACATAACCACAGGTGTACACAGGTCGTAGGTACGCCTAATTGGGCCGCTGTGGCAGTTGGAAGATGAGCCATGAAAAGGCTCCAAAATCCTTACTATACACTGTCAATTTTTTTAGGTGAAAAATTCGATGTCGTCGGATCCACTCCAGTCTTTCAATTTCGATAATACACATCTTAACACATAACCACAGGTGTACACAGGTCGTAGGTACGCCTAATTGGGCCGCTGTGGCAGTTGGAAGATGAGCCATGCAAAGGCTCCAAAATCCTTACTATACACTGTCAATTTTTTTAGGTGAAAAATTCGATGTCGTCGGATCCACTCCAGTCTATGGATTTCGATAATACACATCTAAACACATAACCACAGGTGTACACAGGTCGTAGGTACGCCTAATTGGGCCGCTGTGGCAGTTGGAAGATGAGCCATGAAAAGGCTCCAAAATCCTTACTATACACTGTCAATTTTTTTAGGTGAAAAATTCGATGTCGTCGGATCCACTCCAGTCTTTCAATTTCGATAATACACATCTTAACACATAACCACAGGTGTACACAGGTCGTAGGTACGCCTAGTTGGGCCGCTGTGGCAGTTGGAAGATGAGCCATGCAAAGGCTCCAAAATCCTTACTATACACTGTCAATTTTTTTAGGTGAAAAATTCGATGTCGTCGGATCCACTCCAGTCTATGGATTTCGATAATACACACCTAAACACATAACCACAGGTGTACACAGGTCGTAGGTACGCCTAATTGGGCCGCTGTGGCAGTTGGAAGATGAGCCATGAAAAGGCTCCAAAATCCTTACTATACACTGTCAATTTTTTTAGGTGAAAAATTCGATGTCGTCGGATCCACTCCAGTCTTTGGATTTCGATAATACACATCTAAACACATAACCACAGGTGTACACAGGTCGTAGGTACGCCTAGTTGGGCCGCTGTGGCAGTTGGAAGATGAGCCATGAAAAGGCTCCAAAATCCTTACTATACACTGTCAATTTTTTTAGGTGAAAAATTCGATGTCGTCGGATCCACTCCAGTCTTTGGATTTCGATAACACACATCTAAACACATAACCACAGGTGTACACAGGTCGTAGGTACGCCTAGTTGGGCCGCTGTGGCAGTTGGAAGATGAGCCATGAAAAGGCTCCAAAATCCTTACTATACACTGTCAATTTTTTTAGGTGAAAAATTCGATGTCGTCGGATCCACTCCAGTCTTTCAATTTCGATAATACACATCTTAACACATAACCACAGGTGCGCACAGGTCGTAGGTACGCCTAGTTGGGCCGCTGTGGCAGTTGGAAGATGAGCCATGAAAAGGCTCCAAAATCCTTACTATACACTGTCAATTTTTTTAGGTGAAAAATTCGATGTCGTCGGATCCACTCCAGTCTATGGATTTCGATAATACACATCTAAACACATAACCACAGGTGTACACAGGTCGTAGGTACGCCTAATTGGGCCGCTGTGGCAGTTGGAAGATGAGCCATGAAAAGGCTCCAAAATCCTTACTATACACTGTCAATTTTTTTAGGTGAAAAATTCGATGTCGTCGGATCCACTCCAGTCTTTGGATTTCGATAACACACATCTAAACACATAACCACAGGTGCGCACAGGTCGTAGGTACGCCTAGTTGGGCCGCTGTGGCAGTTGGAAGATGAGCCATGAAAAGGCTCCAAAATCCTTACTATACACTGTCAATTTTTTTAGGTGAAAAATTCGATGTCGTCGGATCCACTCCAGTCTTTCAATTTCGATAATACACATCTTAACACATAACCACAGGTGTACACAGGTCGTAGGTACGCCTAATTGGGCCGCTGTGGCAGTTGGAAGATGAGCCATGCAAAGGCTCCAAAATCCTTACTATACACTGTCAATTTTTTTAGGTGAAAAATTCGATGTCGTCGGATCCACTCCAGTCTATGGATTTCGATAATACACACCTAAACACATAACCACAGGTGTACACAGGTCGTAGGTACGCCTAATTGGGCCGCTGTGGCAGTTGGAAGATGAGCCATGAAAAGGCTCCAAAATCCTTACTATACACTGTCAATTTTTTTAGGTGAAAAATTCGATGTCGTCGGATCCACTCCAGTCTTTGGATTTCGATAATACACATCTAAACACATAACCACAGGTGTACACAGGTCGTAGGTACGCCTAGTTGGGCCGCTGTGGCAGTTGGAAGATGAGCCATGAAAAGGCTCCAAAATCCTTACTATACACTGTCAATTTTTTTAGGTGAAAAATTCGATGTCGTCGGATCCACTCCAGTCTTTGGATTTCGATAACACACATCTAAACACATAACCACAGGTGTACACAGGTCGTAGGTACGCCTAGTTGGGCCGCTGTGGCAGTTGGAAGATGAGCCATGAAAAGGCTCCAAAATCCTTACTATACACTGTCAATTTTTTTAGGTGAAAAATTCGATGTCGTCGGATCCACTCCAGTCTTTGGATTTCGATAACACACATCTAAACACATAACCACAGGTGTACACAGGTCGTAGGTACGCCTAGTTGGGCCGCTGTGGCAGTTGGAAGATGAGCCATGAAAAGGCTCCAAAATCCTTACTATACACTGTCAATTTTTTTAGGTGAAAAATTCGATGTCGTCGGATCCACTCCAGTCTTTCAATTTCGATAATACACATCTTAACACATAACCACAGGTGCGCACAGGTCGTAGGTACGCCTAGTTGGGCCGCTGTGGCAGTTGGAAGATGAGCCATGAAAAGGCTCCAAAATCCTTACTATACACTGTCAATTTTTTTAGATGAAAAATTCTATGTCGTCGGATCCACTCCAGTCTTTGGATTTCGATAACACACATCTAAACACATAACCACAGGTGCGCACAGGTCGTAGGTACGCCTAGTTGGGCCGCTGTGGCAGTTGGAAGATGAGCCATGAAAAGGCTCCAAAATCCTTACTATACACTGTCAATTTTTTTAGGTGAAAAATTCGATGTCGTCGGATCCACTCCAGTCTTTCAATTTCGATAACACACATCTTAACACATAACCACAGGTGCGCACAGGTCGTAGGTACGCCTAGTTGGGCCGCTGTGGCAGTTGAAGATGAGCCATGAAAAGGCTCCAAAATCCTTACTATACACTGTCAATTTTTTTAGGTGAAAAATTCGATGTCGTCGGATCCACTCCAGTCTTTCAATTTCGATAATATACATCTTAACACATAACCACAGGTGCGCACAGGTCGTAGGTACGCCTAGTTGGGCCGCTGTGGCAGTTGGAAGATGAGCCATGAAAAGGCTCCAAAATCCTTACTATACACTGTCAATTTTTTTAGGTGAAAAATTCGATGTCGTCGGATCCACTCCAGTCTTTGGATTTCGATAACACACATCTAAACACATAACCACAGGTGTACACAGGTCTTAGGTACGCCTAGTTGGGCCGCTGTGGCAGTTGGAAGATGAGCCATGAAAAGGCTCCAAAATCCTTACTATACACTGTCAATTTTTTTAGGTGAAAAATTCGATGTCGTCGGATCCACTCCAGTCTTTCAATTTCGATAATACACATCTTAACACATAACCACAGGTGCGCACAGGTCGTAGGTACGCCTAGTTGGGCCGCTGTGGCAGTTGGAAGATGAGCCATGAAAAGGCTCCAAAATCCTTACTATACACTGTCAATTTTTTTAGATGAAAAATTCTATGTCGTCGGATCCACTCCAGTCTTTGGATTTCGATAACACACATCTAAACACATAACCACAGGTGCGCACAGGTCGTAGGTACGCCTAGTTGGGCCGCTGTGGCAGTTGGAAGATGAGCCATGAAAAGGCTCCAAAATCCTTACTATACACTGTCAATTTTTTTAGGTGAAAAATTCGATGTCGTCGGATCCACTCCAGTCTTTCAATTTCGATAACACACATCTTATCACATAACCACAGGTGCGCACAGGTCGTAGGTACGCCTAGTTGGGCCGCTGTGGCAGTTGAAGATGAGCCATGAAAAGGCTCCAAAATCCTTACTATACACTGTCAATTTTTTTAGGTGAAAAATTCGATGTCGTCGGATCCACTCCAGTCTTTCAATTTCGATAATATACATCTTAACACATAACCACAGGTGCGCACAGGTCGTAGGTACGCCTAGTTGGGCCGCTGTGGCAGTTGGAAGATGAGCCATGAAAAGGCTCCAAAATCCTTACTATACACTGTCAATTTTTTTAGGTGAAAAATTCGATGTCGTCGGATCCACTCCAGTCTTTGGATTTCGATAACACACATCTAAACACATAACCACAGGTGTACACAGGTCTTAGGTACGCCTAGTTGGGCCGCTGTGGCAGTTGGAAGATGAGCCATGAAAAGGCTCCAAAATCCTTACTATACACTGTCAATTTTTTTAGGTGAAAAATTCGATGTCGTCGGATCCACTCCAGTCTTTCAATTTCGATAATACACATCTTAACACATAACCACAGGTGCGCACAGGTCGTAGGTACGCCTAGTTGGGCCGCTGTGGCAGTTGGAAGATGAGCCATGAAAAGGCTCCAAAATCCTTACTATACACTGTCAATTTTTTTAGGTGAAAAATTCGATGTCGTCGGATCCACTCCAGTCTATGGATTTCGATAATACACACCTAAACAAATAACCACAGGTGTACACAGGTCGTAGGTACGCCTAATTGGGCCGCTGTGGCAGTTGGAAGATGAGCCATGAAAAGGCTCCAAAATCCTTACTATACACTGTCAATTTTTTTAGGTGAAAAATTCGATGTCGTCGGATCCACTCCAGTCTTTGGATTTCGATAATACACATCTAAACACATAACCACAGGTCGTAGGTACGCCTAGTTGGGCCGCTGTGGCAGTTGGAAGATGAGCCATGAAAAGGCTCCAAAATCCTTACTATACACTGTCAATTTTTTTAGGTGAAAAACTCGATGTCGTCGGATCCACTCCAGTCTTTGGATTTCGATAATACACATCTAAGCACATAACCACAGGTGTACACAGGTCTTAGGTACGCCTAGTTGGGCCGCTGTGGTAGTTGGAAGATGAGCCATGAAAAGGCTTCAAAATCCTTACTATACACTGTCAATTTTTTTAGGTGAAAAATTCGATGTCGTCGGATCCACTCCAGTCCTTCAATTTCGATAATACACATCTTAACACATAACCACAGGTGCGCACAGGTCGTAGGTACGCCTAGTTGGGCCGCTGTGGCAGTTGGAAGATGAGCCATGAAAAGGCTCCAAAATCCTTACTATACACTGTCAATTTTTTTAGGTGAAAAATTCGATGTCGTCGGATCCACTCCAGTCTTTCAATTTCGATAACACACATCTTAACACATAACCACAGGTGCGCACAGGTCGTAGGTACGCCTAGTTGGGCCGCTGTGGCAGTTGAAGATGAGCCATGAAAAGGCTTCAAAATCCTTACTATACACTGTCAATTTTTTTAGGTGAAAAATTCGATGTCGTCGGATCCACTCCAGTCTTTCAATTTCGATAATACACATCTTAACACATAACCACAGGTGCGCACAGGTCGTAGGTACGCCTAGTTGGGCCGCTGTGGCAGTTGAAGATGAGCCATGAAAAGGCTCCAAAATCCTTACTATACACTGTCAATTTTTTTAGGTGAAAAATTCGATGTCTTCGGATCCACTCCAGTCTTTCAATTTCGATAATACACATCTAAACACATAACCACAGGTGTACACAGGCCGTAGGTACGCCAAGTTGGGCCGCTGTGGCAGTTGGAAGATGAGCCATGAAAAGGCTCCAAAATCCTTACTATACACTGTCAATTTTTTTAGGTGAAAAATTCGATGTCGTCGGATCCACTCCAGTCTTTGGATTTCGATAACGTATAGTAAGGATTTTGGAGCCTTTTCATGGCTCATCTTCCAACTGCCACAGCGGCCCAACTAGGCGTACCTACGACCTGTGCGCACCTGTGGTTATGTGTTAAGATGTGTATTATCGAAATTGAAAGACTGGAGTGGATCCGACGACATCGAATTTTTCACCTAAAAAAATTGACAGTGTATAGTAAGGATTTTGGAGCCTTTTCATGGCTCATCTTCCAACTGCCACAGCGGCCCAACTAGGCGTACCTACGACCTGTGTACACCTGTGGTTATGTGTTTGGATGTGTGTTATCGAAATCCAAAGACTGGAGTGGATCCGACGACATCGAATTTTTCACCTAAAAAAATTGACAGTGTATAGTAACGATTTTGGAGCCTTTTCATGGCTCATCTTCCAACTGCCACAGCGGCCCAACTAGGCGTACCTACGACCTGTGTACACCTGTGGTTATGTGTTTGGATGTGTGTTATCGAAATCCAAAGACTGGAGTGGATCCGACGACATCGAATTTTTTACCTAAAAAAATTGACAGTGTATAGTAAGGATTTTGGAGCCTTTTCATGGCTCATCTTCCAACTGCCACAGCGGCCCAACTAGGCGTACCTACGACCTGTGTACACCTGTGGTTATGTGTTTAGATGTGTGTTATCTAAATCCAAAGACTGGAGTGGATCCGACGACATCGAATTTTTCACCTAAAAAAATTTACAGTGTATAGTAAGGATTTTGGAGCCTTTTCATGGCTCATCTTCCAACTGCCACAGCGGCCCAACTAGGCGTACCTACGACCTGTGTACACCTGTGGTTATGTGTTTAGATGTGTGTTATCGAAATCCAAAAACTGGAGTGGATCCGACGACATCGAATTTTTCACCTAAAAAAAATTAACAGTGTATAGTAAGGATTTTGGAGCCTTTTCATGGCTCATCTTCCAACTGCCACAGCGGCCCAACTAGGCGTACCTACGACCTGTGTACACCTGTGGTTATGTGTTTAGATGTGTGTTATCGAAATCCAAAGACTGGAGTGGACCCGACGACATCGAATTTTTCACCTAAAAAAATTGACAGTGTATAGTAAGGATTTTGGAGCCTTTTCATGGCTCATCTTCCAACTGCCACAGCGGCCCAATTAGGCGTACCTACGACATGTGTACACCTGTGGTTATGTGTTTAGATGTGTATTATCGAAATTGAAAGACTGGAGTGGATCCGACGACATCGAATTTTTCACCTAAAAAAATTGACAGTGTATAGTAACGATTTTGGAGCCTTTTCATGGCTCATCTTCCAACTGCCACAGCGGCCCAACTAGGCGTACCTACGACCTGTGTACACCTGTGGTTATGTGTTTGGATGTGTGTTATCGAAATCCAAAGACTGGAGTGGATCCGACGACATCGAATTTTTCACCTAAAAAAATTGACAGTGTATAGTAACGATTTTGGAGCCTTTTCATGGCTCATCTTCCAACTGCCACAGCGGCCCAATTAGGCGTACCTACGACCTGTGTACACCTGTGGTTATGTGTTTAGATGTGTATTATCGAAATTGAAAGACTGGAGTGGTTCCGACGACATCGAATTTTTCACCTAAAAAAATTGACAGTGTATAGTAACGATTTTGGAGCCTTTTCATGGCTCATCTTCCAACTGCCACAGCGGCCCAACTAGGCGTACCTACGACCTGTGCGCACCTGTGGTTATGTGTTAAGATGTGTATTATCGAAATTGAAATACTGGAGTGGATCCGACGACATCGAATTTTTCACCTAAAAAAATTGACAGTGTATAGTAAGGATTTTGGAGCCTTTTCATGGCTCATCTTCCAACTGCCACAGCGGCCCAACTAGGCGTACCTACGACCTGTGTACACCTGTGGTTATGTGTTAAGATGTGTATTATCGAAATTGAAATACTGGAGTGGATCCGACGACATCGAATTTTTCACCTAAAAAAATTGACAGTAAGGATTTTGGAGCCTTTTCATGGCTCATCTTCCAACTGCCACAGCGGCTCAACTAGGCGTACCTACGACCTGTGTACACCTGTGGTTATGTGTTTAGATGTGTGTTATCTAAATCCAAAGACTGGAGTGGATCCGACGACATCGAATTTTTCACCTAAAAAAATTGACAGTGTATAGTAAGGATTTTGGAGCCTTTTCATGGCTCATCTTCCAACTGCCACAGCGGCCCAACTAGGCGTACCTACGACCTGTGTACACCTGTGGTTATGTGTTTAGATGTGTGTTATCGAAATCCAAAGACTGGAGTGGATCCGACGACATCGAATTTTTCACCTAAAAAAATTGACAGTGTATAGTAAGGATTTTGGAGCCTTTTCATGGCACATCTTCCAACTGCCACAGCGGCCCAACTAGGCGTACCTACGACCTGTGCGCACCTGTGGTTATGTGTTAAGATGTGTATTATCGAAATTGAAAGACTGGAGTGGATCCGACGACATCGAATTTTTCACCTAAAAAAATTGACAGTGTATAGTAAGGATTTTGGAGCCTTTTCATGGCTCATCTTCCAACTGCCACAGCGGCCCAACTAGGCGTACCTACGACCTGTGTACACCTGTGGTTATGTGTTAAGATGTGTATTATCGAAATTGAAATACTGGAGTGGATCCGACGACATCGAATTTTTCACCTAAAAAAATTGACAGTAAGGATTTTGGAGCCTTTTCATGGCTCATCTTCCAACTGCCACAGCGGCTCAACTAGGCGTACCTACGACCTGTGTACACCTGTGGTTATGTGTTTAGATGTGTGTTATCTAAATCCAAAGACTGGAGTGGATCCGACGACATCGAATTTTTCACCTAAAAAAATTGACAGTGTATAGTAAGGATTTTGGAGCCTTTTCATGGCTCATCTTCCAACTGCCACAGCGGCCCAACTAGGCGTACCTACGACCTGTGTACACCTGTGGTTATGTATAGTAACGATTTTGGAGCCTTTTCATGGCTCATCTTCCAACTGCCACAGCGGCCCAATTAGGCGTACCTACGACCTGTGTACACCTGTGGTTATGTGTTTAGATGTGTATTATCGAAATTGAAAGACTGGAGTGGATCCGACGACATCGAATTTTTCACCTAAAAAAATTGACAGTGTATAGTAACGATTTTGGAGCCTTTTCATGGCTCATCTTCCAACTGCCACAGCGGCCCAACTAGGCGTACCTACGACCTGTGCGCACCTGTGGTTATGTGTTAAGATGTGTATTATCGAAATTGAAATACTGGAGTGGATCCGACGACATCGAATTTTTCACCTAAAAAAATTGACAGTGTATAGTAAGGATTTTGGAGCCTTTTCATGGCTCATCTTCCAACTGCCACAGCGGCCCAACTAGGCGTACCTACGACCTGTGTACACCTGTGGTTATGTGTTAAGATGTGTATTATCGAAATTGAAATACTGGAGCGGATCCGACGACATCGAATTTTTCACCTAAAAAAATTGACAGTAAGGATTTTGGAGCCTTTTCATGGCTCATCTTCCAACTGCCACAGCGGCTCAACTAGGCGTACCTACGACCTGTGTACACCTGTGGTTATGTGTTTAGATGTGTGTTATCTAAATCCAAAGACTGGAGTGGATCCGACGACATCGAATTTTTCACCTAAAAAAATTGACAGTGTATAGTAAGGATTTTGGAGCCTTTTCATGGCTCATCTTCCAACTGCCACAGCGGCCCAACTAGGCGTACCTACGACCTGTGTACACCTGTGGTTATGTGTTTAGATGTGTGTTATCGAAATCCAAAGACTGGAGTGGATCCGACGACATCGAATTTTTCACCTAAAAAAATTGACAGTGTATAGTAAGGATTTTGGAGCCTTTTCATGGCACATCTTCCAACTGCCACAGCGGCCCAACTAGGCGTACCTACGACCTGTGCGCACCTGTGGTTATGTGTTAAGATGTGTGTTATCGAAATTGAAAGACTGGAGTGGATCCGACGACATCGAATTTTTCACCTAAAAAAATTGACAGTGTATAGTAAGGATTTTGGAGCCTTTTCATGGCTCATCTTCCAACTGCCACAGCGGCCCAACTAGGCGTACCTACGACCTGTGTACACCTGTGGTTATGTGTTAAGATGTGTATTATCGAAATTGAAATACTGGAGTGGATCCGACGACATCGAATTTTTCACCTAAAAAAATTGACAGTAAGGATTTTGGAGCCTTTTCATGGCTCATCTTCCAACTGCCACAGCGGCTCAACTAGGCGTACCTACGACCTGTGTACACCTGTGGTTATGTGTTTAGATGTGTGTTATCTAAATCCAAAGACTGGAGTGGATCCGACGACATCGAATTTTTCACCTAAAAAAATTGACAGTGTATAGTAAGGATTTTGGAGCCTTTTCATGGCTCATCTTCCAACTGCCACAGCGGCCCAACTAGGCGTACCTACGACCTGTGTACACCTGTGGTTATGTGTTTAGATGTGTGTTATCGAAATCCAAAGACTGGAGTGGATCCGACGACATCGAATTTTTCACCTAAAAAAATTGACAATGTATAGTAAGGATTTTGGAGCCTTTTCATGGCTCATCTTCCAACTGCCACAGCGGCCCAACTAGGCGTACCTACGACCTGTGTACACCTGTGGTTATGTGTTTAGATGTGTGTTATCGAAATCCAAAGACTGGAGTGGATCCGACGACATCGAATTTTTCACCTAAAAAAATTGACAGTGTGTAGTAAGGATTTTGGAGCCTTTTCATGGCTCATCTTCCAACTGCCACAGCGGCCCAACTAGGCGTACCTACGACCTGTGTACACCTGTGGTTATGTGTTTAGATGTGTGTTATCGAAATCCAAAGACTGGAGTGGATCCGACGACATCGAATTTTTCACCTAAAAAAATTGACAGTGTATAGTAAGGATTTTGGAGCCTTTTCATGGCTCATCTTCCAACTGCCACAGCGGCCCAACGAGGCGTACCTACGACCTGTGTACACCTGTGGTTATGTGTTTAGATGTGTGTTATCGAAATCCAAAGACTGGAGTGGATCCGACGACATCGAATTTTTCACCTAAAAAAATTGACAGTGTATAGTAAGGATTTTGGAGCCTTTTCATGGCTCATCTTCCAACTGCCACAGCGGCCCAACTAGGCGTACCTACGACCTGTGCGCACCTGTGGTTATGTGTTAAGATGTGTATTATCGAAATTGAAATACTGGAGTGGATCCGACGACATCGAATTTTTCACCTAAAAAAATTTACAGTGTATAGTAAGGATTTTGGAGCGTTTTCATGGCTCATCTTCCAACTGCCACAGCGGCTCAACTAGGCGTACCTACGACCTGTGTACACCTGTGGTTATGTGTTTAGATGTGTGTTATCGAAATCCAAAGACTGGAGTGGATCCGACGACATCGAATTTTTCACCTAAAAAAATTGACAGTGTATAGTAAGGATTTTGGAGCCTTTTCATGGCTCATCTTCCAACTGCCACAGCGGCCCAACGAGGCGTACCTACGACCTGTGTACACCTGTGGTTATGTGTTTAGATGTGTGTTATCGAAATCCAAAGACTGGAGTGGATCCGACGACATCGAATTTTTCACCTAAAAAAATTGACAGTGTATAGTAAGGATTTTGGAGCCTTTTCATGGCTCATCTTCCAACTGCCACAGCGGCCCAACTAGGCGTACCTACGACCTGTGCGCACCTGTGGTTATGTGTTTGGATGTGTATTATCGAAATTGAAATACTGGAGTGGATCCGACGACATCGAATTTTTCACCTAAAAAAATTTACAGTGTATAGTAAGGATTTTGGAGCCTTTTCATGGCTCATCTTCCAACTGCCACAGCGGCTCAACTAGGCGTACCTACGACCTGTGTACACCTGTGGTTATGTGTTTAGATGTGTGTTATCGAAATCCAAAGACTGGAGTGGATCCGACGACATCGAATTTTTCACCTAAAAAAATTGACAGTGTATAGTAAGGATTTTGGAGCCTTTTCATGGCTCATCTTCCAACTGCCACAGCGGCCCAACTAGGCGTACCTACGACCTGTGTACACCTGTGGTTATGTGTTTAGATGTGTGTTATCGAAATCCAAAGACTGGAGTGGATCCGACGACATCGAATTTTTCACCTAAAAAAATTGACAGTGTATAGTAAGGATTTTGGAGCCTTTTCATGGCTCATCTTCCAACTGCCACAGCGGCTCAACTAGGCGTACCTACGACCTGTGTACACCTGTGGTTATGTGTTTAGATGTGTGTTATCGAAATCCAAAGACTGGAGTGGATCCGACGACATCGAATTTTTCACCTAAAAAAATTGACAGTGCATAGTAAGGATTTTGGAGCCTTTTCATGGCTCATCTTCCAACTGCCACAGCGGCCCAACTAGGCGTACCTACGACCTGTGCGCACCTGTGGTTATGTGTTAAGATGTGTATTATCGAAATTGAAAGACTGGAGTGGATCCGACGACATCGAATTTTTCACCTAAAAAAATTGACAGTGTATAGTAAGGATTTTGGAGCCTTTTCATGGCTCATCTTCCAACTGCCACAGCGGCCCAACTAGGCGTACCTACGACCTGTGTACACCTGTGGTTATGTGTTTAGATGTGTGTTATCGAAATCCAAAGACTGGAGTGGATCCGACGACATCGAATTTTTCACCTAAAAAAATTGACAGTGTATAGTAAGGATTTTGGAGCCTTTTCATGGCTCATCTTCCAACTGCCACAGCGGCCCAACGAGGCGTACCTACGACCTGTGTACACCTGTGGTTATGTGTTTAGGTGTGTGTTATCGAACTCCAAAGACTGGAGTGGATCCGACGACATCGAATTTTTCACCTAAAAAAATTGACAGTGTATAGTAAGGATTTTGGAGCCTTTTCATGGCTCATCTTCCAACTGCCACAGCGGCTCAACGAGGCGTACCTACGACCTGTGTACACCTGTGGTTATGTGTTTAGATGTGTGTTATCGAAATCCAAAGACTGGAGTGGATCCGACGACATCGAATTTTTCACCTAAAAAAATTGACAGTGTATAGTAAGGATTTTGGAGCCTTTTCATGGCTCATCTTCCAACTGCCACAGCGACCCAACTAGGCGTACCTACGACCTGTGCGCACCTGTGGTTATGTGTTGAGATGTGTGTTATCGAAATCCAAAGACTGGAGTGGATCCGACGACATCGAATTTTTCACCTAAAAAAATTGACAGTGTATAGTAAGGATTTTGGAGCCTTTTCATGGCTCATCTTCCAACTGCCACAGCGGCCCAACTAGGCGTACCTACGACCTGTGCGCACCTGTGGTTATGTGTTAAGATGTGTACTATCGAATTTGAAAGACTGGAGTGGATCCGACGACATCGAATTTTTCACCTAAAAAAATTGACAGTGTATAGTAAGGATTTTGGAGCCTTTTCATGGCTCATCTTCCAACTGCCACAGCGGCCCAACTAGGCGTACCTACGACCTGTGTACACCTGTGGTTATGTGTTTAGATGTGTGTTATCGAAATCCAAAGACTGGAGTGGATCCGACGACATCGAATTTTTCACCTAAAAAAATTGACAGTGTATAGTAAGGATTTTGGAGCCTTTTCATGGCTCATCTTCCAACTGCCACAGCGGCCCAACTAGGCGTACCTACGACCTGTGCGCACCTGTGGTTATGTGTTAAGATGTGTATTATCGAAATTGAAATACTGGAGTGGATCCGACGACATCGAATTTTTCACCTAAAAAAATTTACAGTGTATAGTAAGGATTTTGGAGCCTTTTCATGGCTCATCTTAAAAATGCCACAGCGGCTCAACTAGGCGTACCTACGACCTGTGTACACCTGTGGTTATGTGTTTAGATGTGTGTTATCGAAATCCAAAAACTGGAGTGGATCCGACGACATCGAATTTTTCACCTAAAAAAAATTAACAGTGTATAGTAAGGATTTTGGAGCCTTTTCATGGCTCATCTTCCAACTGCCACAGCGGCCCAACTAGGCGTACCTACGACCTGTGTACACCTGTGGTTATGTGTTTAGATGTGTGTTATCGAAATCCAAAGACTGGAGTGGATCCGACGACATCGAATTTTTCACCTAAAAAAATTGACAGTGTATAGTAAGGATTTTGGAGCCTTTTCATGGCTCATCTTCCAACTGCCACAGCGGCCCAACTAGGCGTACCTACGACCTGTGCGCACCTGTGGTTATGTGTTAAGATGTGTATTATCGAAATTGAAATACTGGAGTGGATCCGACGACATCGAATTTTTCACCTAAAAAAATTTACAGTGTATAGTAAGGATTTTGGAGCCTTTTCATGGCTCATCTTCCAACTGCCACAGCGGCTCAACTAGGCGTACCTACGACCTGTGTACACCTGTGGTTATGTGTTTAGATGTGTGTTATCGAAATCCAAAGACTGGAGTGGATCCGACGACATCGAATTTTTCACCTAAAAAAATTGACAGTGTATAGTAAGGATTTTGGAGCCTTTTCATGGCTCATCTTCCAACTGCCACAGCGGCCCAACTAGGCGTACCTACGACCTGTGCGCACCTGTGGTTATGTGTTAAGATGTGTATTATCGAAATTGAAAGACTGGAGTGGATCCGACGACATCGAATTTTTCACCTAAAAAAATTGACAGTGTATAGTAAGGATTTTGGAGCCTTTTCATGGCTCATCTTCCAACTGCCACAGCGGCCCAACTAGGCGTACCTACGACCTGTGTACACCTGTGGTTATGTGTTTAGATGTGTGTTATCGAAATCCAAAGACTGGAGTGGATCCGACGACATCGAATTTTTCACCTAAAAAAATTGACAGTGTATAGTAAGGATTTTGGAGCCTTTTCATGGCTCATCTTCCAACTGCCACAGCGGCCCAACGAGGAGTACCTACGACCTGTGTACACCTGTGGTTATGTGTTTAGATGTGTGTTATCGAAATCCAAAGACTGGAGTGGATCCGACGACATCGAATTTTTCACCTAAAAAAATTGACAGTGTATAGTAAGGATTTTGGAGCCTTTTCATGGCTCATCTTCCAACTGCCACAGCGGCTCAACTAGGCGTACCTACGACCTGTGTACACCTGTGGTTATGTGTTTAGATGTGTGTTATCGAAATCCAAAGACTGGAGTGGATCCGACGACATCGAATTTTTCACCTAAAAAAATTTACAGTGTATAGTAAGGATTTTGGAGCCTTTTCATGGCTCATCTTCCAACTGCCACAGCGGCTCAACTAGGCGTACCTACGACCTGTGTACACCTGTGGTTATGTGTTTAGATGTGTGTTATCGAAATCCAAAGACTGGAGTGGATCCGACGACATCGAATTTTTCACCTAAAAAAATTGACAGTGTATAGTAAGGATTTTGGAGCCTTTTCATGGCTCATCTTCCAACTGCCACAGCGGCCCAACTAGGCGTACCTACGACCTGTGCGCACCTGTGGTTATGTGTTAAGATGTGTATTATCGAAATTGAAAGACTGGAGTGGATCCGACGACATCGAATTTTTCACCTAAAAAAATTGACAGTGTATAGTAAGGATTTTGGAGCCTTTTCATGGCTCATCTTCCAACTGCCACAGCGGCCCAACTAGGCGTACCTACGACCTGTGTACACCTGTGGTTATGTGTTTAGATGTGTGTTACCGAAATCCAAAGACTGGAGTGGATCCGACGACATCGAATTTTTCACCTAAAAAAATTGACAGTGTATAGTAAGGATTTTGGAGCCTTTTCATGGCTCATCTTCCAACTGCCACAGCGGCCCAACGAGGAGTACCTACGACCTGTGTACACCTGTGGTTATGTGTTTAGATGTGTGTTATCGAAATCCAAAGACTGGAGTGGATCCGACGACATCGAATTTTTCACCTAAAAAAATTGACAGTGTATAGTAAGGATTTTGGAGCCTTTTCATGGCTCATCTTCCAACTGCCACAGCGGCTCAACTAGGCGTACCTACGACCTGTGTACACCTGTGGTTATGTGTTTAGATGTGTGTTATCGAAATCCAAAGACTGGAGTGGATCCGACGACATCGAATTTTTCACCTAAAAAAATTGACAGTGTATAGTAAGGATTTTGGAGCCTTTTCATGGCTCATCTTCCAACTGCCACAGCGGCCCAACTAGGCGTACCTACGACCTGTGCGCACCTGTGGTTATGTGTTAAGATGTGTATTATCGAAATTGAAAGACTGGAGTGGATCCGACGACATCGAATTTTTCACCTAAAAAAATTGACAGTGTATAGTAAGGATTTTGGAGCCTTTTCATGGCTCATCTTCCAACTGCCACAGCGGCCCAACTAGGCGTACCTACGACCTGTGTACACCTGTGGTTATGTGTTTAGATGTGTGTTATCGAAATCCAAAGACTGGAGTGGATCCGACGACATCGAATTTTTCACCTAAAAAAATTGACAGTGTATAGTAAGGATTTTGGAGCCTTTTCATGGCTCATCTTCCAACTGCCACAGCGGCCCAACGAGGAGTACCTACGACCTGTGTACACCTGTGGTTATGTGTTTAGATGTGTGTTATCGAAATCCAAAGACTGGAGTGGATCCGACGACGTCGAATTTTTCACCTAAAAAAATTGACAGAGTATAGTAAGGATTTTGGAGCCTTTTCATGGCTCATCTTCCAACTGCCACAGCGGCCCAACTAGGCGTACCTACGACCTGTGCGCACCTGTGGTTATGTGTTAAGATGTGTATTATCGAAATTGAAATACTGGAGTGGATCCGACGACATCGAATTTTTCACCTAAAAAAATTTACAGTGTATAGTAAGGATTTTGGAGCCTTTTCATGGCTCATCTTCCAACTGCCACAGCGGCCCAACGAGGCGTACCTACGACCTGTGTACACCTGTGGTTATGTGTTTAGATGTGTGTTATCGAAATCCAAAGACTGGAGTGGATCCGACGACATCGAATTTTTCACCTAAAAAAATTGACAGTGTATAGTAAGGATTTTGGAGCCTTTTCATGGCTCATCTTCCAACTGCCACAGCGGCCCAACGAGGCGTACCTACGACCTGTGTACACCTGCGGTTATGTGTTTAGATGTGTGTTATCGAAATCCAAAGACTGGAGTGGATCCGACGACATCGAATTTTTCACCTAAAAAAATTGACAGTGTATAGTAAGGATTTTGGAGCCTTTTCATGGCTCATCTTCCAACTGCCACAGCGACCCAACTAGGCGTACCTACGACCTGTGCGCACCTGTGGTTATGTGTTGAGATGTGTGTTATCGAAATCCAAAGACTGGAGTGGATCCGACGACATCGAATTTTTCACCTAAAAAAATTGACAGTGTATAGTAAGGATTTTGGAGCCTTTTCATGGCTCATCTTCCAACTGCCACAGCGGCCCAACTAGGCGTACCTACGACCTGTGCGCACCTGTGGTTATGTGTTAAGATGTGTATTATCGAAATTGAAATACTGGAGTGGATCCGACGACATCGAATTTTTCACCTAAAAAAATTTACAGTGTATAGTAAGGATTTTGGAGCCTTTTCATGGCTCATCTTCCAACTGCCACAGCGGCTCAACTAGGCGTACCTACGACCTGTGTACACCTGTGGTTATGTGTTTAGATGTGTGTTATCGAAATCCAAAGACTGGAGTGGATCCGACGACATCGAATTTTTCACCTAAAAAAATTGACAGTGTATAGTAAGGATTTTGGAGCCTTTTCATGGCTCATCTTCCAACTGCCACAGCGGCCCAACTAGGCGTACCTACGACCTGTGCGCACCTGTGGTTATGTGTTAAGATGTGTACTATCGAATTTGAAAGACTGGAGTGGATCCGACGACATCGAATTTTTCACCTAAAAAAATTGACAGTGTATAGTAAGGATTTTGGAGCCTTTTCATGGCTCATCTTCCAACTGCCACAGCGGCCCAACTAGGCGTACCTACGACCTGTGTACACCTGTGGTTATGTGTTTAGATGTGTGTTATCGAAATCCAAAGACTGGAGTGGATCCGACGACATCGAATTTTTCACCTAAAAAAATTGACAGTGTATAGTAAGGATTTTGGAGCCTTTTCATGGCTCATCTTCCAACTGCCACAGCGGCCCAACTAGGCGTACCTACGACCTGTGCGCACCTGTGGTTATGTGTTAAGATGTGTATTATCGTAATTGAAATACTGGAGTGGATCCGACGACATCGAATTTTTCACCTAAAAAAATTTACAGTGTATAGTAAGGATTTTGGAGCCTTTTCATGGCTCATCTTCCAACTGCCACAGCGGCCCAACTAGGCGTACCTACGACCTGTGTACACCTGTGGTTATGTGTTTAGATGTGTGTTATCGAAATCCAAAGACTGGAGTGGATCCGACGACATCGAATTTTTCACCTAAAAAAATTGACAGTGTATAGTAAGGATTTTGGAGCCTTTTCATGGCTCATCTTCCAACTGCCACAGCGGCCCAACTAGGCGTACCTACGACCTGTGCGCACCTGTGGTTATGTGTTAAGATGTGTACTATCGAATTTGAAAACTGGAGTGGATCCGACGACATCGAATTTTTCACCTAAAAAAATTGACAGTGTATAGTAAGGATTTTGGAGCCTTTTCATGGCTCATCTTCCAACTGCCACAGCGGCCCAACTAGGCGTACCTACGACCTGTGTACACCTGTGGTTATGTGTTTAGATGTGTGTTATCGAAATCCAAAGACTGGAGTGGATCCGACGACATCGAATTTTTCACCTAAAAAAATTGACAGTGTATAGTAAGGATTTTGGAGCCTTTTCATGGCTCATCTTCCAACTGCCACAGCGGCCCAACTAGGCGTACCTACGACCTGTGCGCACCTGTGGTTATGTGTTAAGATGTGTATTATCGTAATTGAAATACTGGAGTGGATCCGACGACATCGAATTTTTCACCTAAAAAAATTTACAGTGTATAGTAAGGATTTTGGAGCCTTTTCATGGCTCATCTTCCAACTGCCACAGCGGCCCAACTAGGCGTACCTACGACCTGTGTACACCTGTGGTTATGTGTTTGGATGTGTGTTATCGAAATCCAAAGACTGGAGTGGATCCGACGACATCGAATTTTTCACCTAAAAAAATTGACAGTGTATAGTAAGGATTTTGGAGCCTTTTCATGGCTCATCTTCCAACTGCCACAGCGGCCCAACTAGGCGTACCTACGACCTGTGCGCACCTGTGGTTATGTGTTTAGATGTGTGTTATCGAAATCCAAAGACTGGAGTGGATCCGACGACATCGAATTTTTTACCTAAAAAAATTGACAGTGTATAGTAAGGATTTTGGAGCCTTTTCATGGCTCATCTTCCAACTGCCACAGCGGCCCAACTAGGCGTACCTACGACCTGTGTACACCTGTGGTTATGTGTTTGGATGTGTGTTATCGAAATCCAAAGACTGGAGTGGATCCGACGACATCGAATTTTTCACCTAAAAAAATTGACAGTGTATAGTAAGGATTTTGGAGCCTTTTCATGGCTCATCTTCCAACTGCCACAGCGGCCCAACTAGGCGTACCTACGACCTGTGTACACCTGTGGTTATGTGTTTAGATGTGTATTATCGAAATCCAAAGACTGGAGTGGATCCGACGACATCGAATTTTTCATCTAAAAAAATTGACAGTGTATAGTAAGGATTTTGGAGGCTTTTCATGACTCATCTTCCAACTGCCACAGCGGCCCAACTAGGCGTACCTACGACCTGTGCGCACCTGTGGTTATGTGTTAAGATGTGTATTATCAAAATTGAAAGACTGGAGTGGATGCGACGACATCGAATTTTTCACCTAAAAAAATTGACAGTGTATAGTAAGGATTTTGGAGCCTTTTCATGGCTCATCTTCCAACTGCCACAGCGGCCCAACTAGGCGTACCTACGACCTGTGCGCACCTGTGGTTATGTGTTTAGATGTGTGTTATCGAAATCCAAAGACTCTAGTGGATCCGACGACATCGAATTTTTCACCTAAAAAAATTGACAGTGTATAGTAAGGATTTTGGAGCCTTTTCATGGCTCATCTTCCAACTGCCACAGCGGCCCAACTAGGCGTACCTACGACCTGTGTACACCTGTGGTTATGTGTTTAGATGTGTGTTATCGAAATCCAAAGACTGGAGTGGATCCGACGACATCGAATTTTTCACCTAAAAAAATTGACAGTGTATAGTAAGGATTTTGGAGCCTTTTCATGGCACATCTTCCAACTGCCACAGCGGCCCAACTAGGCGTACCTACGACCTGTGCGCACCTGTGGTTATGTGTTAAGATGTGTATTATCGAAATTGAAAGACTGGAGTGGATCCGACGACATCGAATTTTTCACCTAAAAAAATTGACAGTGTATAGTAAGGATTTTGGAGCCTTTTCATGGCTCATCTTCCAACTGCCACAGCGGCCCAACGAGGAGTACCTACGACCTGTGTACACCTGTGGTTATGTGTTTAGATGTGTGTTATCGAAATCCAAAGACTGGAGTGGATCCGACGACATCGAATTTTTCACCTAAAAAAATTGACAGTGTATAGTAAGGATTTTGGAGCCTTTTCATGGCTCATCTTCCAACTGCCACAGCGACCCAACTAGGCGTACCTACGACCTGTGCGCACCTGTGGTTATGTGTTGAGATGTGTGTTATCGAAATCCAAAGACTGGAGTGGATCCGACGACATCGAATTTTTCACCTAAAAAAATTGACAGTGTATAGTAAGGATTTTGGAGCCTTTTCATGGCTCATCTTCCAACTGCCACAGCGGCCCAACGAGGAGTACCTACGACCTGTGTACACCTGTGGTTATGTGTTTAGATGTGTGTTATCGAAATCCAAAGACTGGAGTGGATCCGACGACATCGAATTTTTCACCTAAAAAAATTGACAGTGTATAGTAAGGATTTTGGAGCCTTTTCATGGCTCATCTTCCAACTGCCACAGCGGCCCAACTAGGCGTACCTACGACCTGTGCGCACCTGTGGTTATGTGTTAAGATGTGTATTATCAAAATTGAAAGACTGGAGTGGATGCGACGACATCGAATTTTTCACCTAAAAAAATTGACAGTGTATAGTAAGGATTTTGGAGCCTTTTCATGGCTCATCTTCCAACTGCCACAGCGGCCCAACTAGGCGTACCTACGACCTGTGTACACCTGTGGTTATGTGTTTAGATGTGTGTTATCGAAATCCAAAGACTGGAGTGGATCCGACGACATCGAATTTTTCACCTAAAAAAATTGACAGTGTATAGTAAGGATTTTGGAGCCTTTTCATGGCTCATCTTCCAACTGCCACAGCGGCCCAACGAGGAGTACCTACGACCTGTGTACACCTGTGGTTATGTGTTTAGATGTGTGTTATCGAAATCCAAAGACTGGAGTGGATCCGACGACATCGAATTTTTCACCTAAAAAAATTGACAGTGTATAGTAAGGATTTTGGAGCCTTTTCATGGCTCATCTTCCAACTGCCACAGCGACCCAACTAGGCGTACCTACGACCTGTGCGCACCTGTGGTTATGTGTTGAGATGTGTGTTATCGAAATCCAAAGACTGGAGTGGATCCGACGACATCGAATTTTTCACCTAAAAAAATTGACAGTGTATAGTAAGGATTTTGGAGCCTTTTCATGGCTCATCTTCCAACTGCCACAGCGGCCCAACTAGGCGTACCTACGACCTGTGCGCACCTGTGGTTATGTGTTAAGATGTGTATTATCGAAATTGAAATACTGGAGTGGATCCGACGACATCGAATTTTTCACCTAAAAAAATTTACAGTGTATAGTAAGGATTTTGGAGCCTTTTCATGGCTCATCTTCCAACTGCCACAGCGGCTCAACTAGGCGTACCTACGACCTGTGTACACCTGTGGTTATGTGTTTAGATGTGTGTTATCGAAATCCAAAGACTGGAGTGGATCCGACGACATCGAATTTTTCACCTAAAAAAATTGACAGTGTATAGTAAGGATTTTGGAGCCTTTTCATGGCTCATCTTCCAACTGCCACAGCGGCCCAACTAGGCGTACCTACGACCTGTGCGCACCTGTGGTTATGTGTTTAGATGTGTATTATCGAAATTGAAAGACTGGAGTGGATCCGACGACATCGAATTTTTCACCTAAAAAAATTGACAGTGTATAGTAAGGATTTTGGAGCCTTTTCATGGCTCATCTTCCAACTGCCACAGCGGCCCAACTAGGCGTACCTACGACCTGTGTACACCTGTGGTTATGTGTTTAGATGTGTGTTATCTAAATCCAAAGACTGGAGTGGATCCGACGACATCGAATTTTTCACCTAAAAAAATTGACAGTGTATAGTAAGGATTTTGGAGCCTTTTCATGGCTCATCTTCCAACTGCCACAGCGGCCCAACGAGGAGTACCTACGACCTGTGTACACCTGTGGTTATGTGTTTAGATGTGTGTTATCGAAATCCAAAGACTGGAGTGGATCCGACGACATCGAATTTTTCACCTAAAAAAATTGACAGTGTATAGTAAGGATTTTGGAGCCTTTTCATGGCTCATCTTCCAACTGCCACAGCGGCCCAACTAGGCGTACCTACGACCTGTGTACACCTGTGGTTATGTGTTTAGATGTGTGTTATCGAAATCCAAAGACGAGTGGATCCGACGACATCTAATTTTTCACCTAAAAAAATTGACAGTGTATAGTAAGGATTTTGGAGCCTTTTCATGGCTCATCTTCCAACTGCCACAGCGGCCCAACTAGGCGGACCTACGACCTGTGCGCACCTGTGGTTATGTGTTAAGATGTGTATTATCGAAATCCAAAGACTGGAGTGGATCCGACGACATCGAATTTTTCACCTAAAAAAATTGACAGTGTATAGTAAGGATTTTGGAGCCTTTTCATGGCTCATCTTCCAACTGTCACAGCGGCCCAACTAGGCGTACCTACGACCTGTGTATACCTGTGGTTATGTGTTTAGATGTGTTTTATCGAAATCCAAAGACTGGAGTGGATCCGACGACATCGAATTTTTCACCTAAAAAACCTGACAGTGTATAGTAAGGATTTTGGAGCCTTTTCATGGCTCATCTTCCAACTGCCACAGCGGCCCAACTAGGCGTACCTACGACCTGTGTACACCTGTGGTTATGTGTTTAGATGTGTATTATCGAAATCCAAAGACTGGAGTGGATCCGACGACATCGAATTTTTCACCTAAAAAAATTGACAGTGTATAGTAAGGATTTTGGAGCCTTTTCATGTCTCATCTTCCAACTGCCACAGCGGCCCAACTAGGCGTACCTACGATATGTGTACACCT
Organism: Eristalis pertinax; assembly: GCA_907269125.1. NCBI lineage: Eukaryota > Metazoa > Arthropoda > Insecta > Diptera > Syrphidae > Eristalis > Eristalis pertinax. The sequence goes on from OU026147.1 coordinate 13,266,436, forward strand.
GTGGTTATGTGTTTAGATGTGTATTATCGAAATCCAAAGACTGGAGTGGATCCGACGACATCGAATTTTTCACCTAAAAAAATTGACAGTGTATAGTAAGGATTTTGGAGCCTTTTCATGGCTCATCTTCCAACTGCCACAGCGGCCCAACTAGGCGTACCTACGACCTGTGTACACCTGTGGTTATGTGTTTAGATGTGTATTATCGAAATTGAAAGACTGGAGTGGATCCGACGACATCGAATTTTTCACCTAAAAAAATTGACAGTGTATAGTAACGATTTTGGAGCCTTTTCATGGCTCATCTTCCAACTGCCACAGCGGCCCAACTAGGCGTACCTACGACCCGTGTACACCTGTGGTTATGTGTTTGGATGTGTGTTATCGAAATCCAAAGACTGGAGTGGATCCGACGACATCGAATTTTTCACCTAAAAAAATTGACAGTGTATAGTAAGGATTTTGGAGCCTTTTCATGGCTCATCTTCCAACTGCCACAGCGGCCCAACTAGGCGTACCTACGACCTGTGCGCACCTGTGGTTATGTGTTAAGATGTGTATTATCAAAATTGAAAGACTGGAGTGGATGCGACGACATCGAATTTTTCACCTAAAAAAATTGACAGTGTATAGTAAGGATTTTGGAGCCTTTTCATGGCTCATCTTCCAACTGCCACAGCGGCCCAACTAGGCGTACCTACGACCTGTGCGCACCTGTGGTTATGTGTTTAGATGTGTGTTATCGAAATCCAAAGACTCTAGTGGATCCGACGACATCGAATTTTTCACCTAAAAAAATTGACAGTGTATAGTAAGGATTTTGGAGCCTTTTCATGGCTCATCTTCCAACTGCCACAGCGGCCCAACTAGGCGTACCTACGACCTGTGTACACCTGTGGTTATGTGTTTAGATGTGTGTTATCGAAATCCAAAGACTGGAGTGGATCCGACGACATCGAATTTTTCACCTAAAAAAATTGACAGTGTATAGTAAGGATTTTGGAGCCTTTTCATGGCACATCTTCCAACTGCCACAGCGGCCCAACTAGGCGTACCTACGACCTGTGCGCACCTGTGGTTATGTGTTAAGATGTGTATTATCGAAATTGAAAGACTGGAGTGGATCCGACGACATCGAATTTTTCACCTAAAAAAATTGACAGTGTATAGTAAGGATTTTGGAGCCTTTTCATGGCTCATCTTCCAACTGCCACAGCGGCCCAACTAGGCGTACCTACGACCTGTGTACACCTGTGGTTATGTGTTTAGATGTGTGTTATCGAAATCCAAAGACTGGAGTGGATCCGACGACATCGAATTTTTCACCTAAAAAAATTGACAGTGTATAGTAAGGATTTTGGAGCCTTTTCATGGCTCATCTTCCAACTGCCACAGCGGCCCAACGAGGAGTACCTACGACCTGTGTACACCTGTGGTTATGTGTTTAGATGTGTATTATCGAAATTGAAAGACTGGAGTGGATCCGACGACATCGAATTTTTCACCTAAAAAAATTGACAGTGTATAGTAAGGATTTTGGAGCCTTTTCATGGCTCATCTTCCAACTGCCACAGCGGCCCAACTAGGCGTACCTACGACCTGTGTACACCTGTGGTTATGTGTTTAGATGTGTGTTATCGAAATCCAAAGACTGGAGTGGATCCGACGACATCGAATTTTTCACCTAAAAAAATTGACAGTGTATAGTAAGGATTTTGGAGCCTTTTCATGGCTCATCTTCCAACTGCCACAGCGGCCCAACGAGGAGTACGTACGACCTGTGTACACCTGTGGTTATGTGTTTAGATGTGTGTTATCGAAATCCAAAGACTGGAGTGGATCCGACGACATCGAATTTTTCACCTAAAAAAATTGACAGTGTATAGTAAGGATTTTGGAGCCTTTTCATGGCTCATCTTCCAACTGCCACAGCGGCCCAACGAGGAGTACCTACGACCTGTGTACACCTGTGGTTATGTGTTTAGATGTGTGTTATCGAAATCCAAAGACTGGAGTGGATCCGACGACATCGAATTTTTCACCTAAAAAAATTGACAGTGTATAGTAAGGATTTTGGAGCCTTTTCATGGCTCATCTTCCAACTGCCACAGCGGCCCAACGAGGAGTACGTACGACCTGTGTACACCTGTGGTTATGTGTTTAGATGTGTGTTATCGAAATCCAAAGACTGGAGTGGATCCGACGACATCGAATTTTTCACCTAAAAAAATTGACAGTGTATAGTAAGGATTTTGGAGCCTTTTCATGGCTCATCTTCCAACTGCCAAGGCGGGCCCAACTAGGCGTACCTACGACCTGTGTACACCTGTGGTTATGTGTTTAGATGTGTGTTATCGAAATCCAAAGACGAGTGGATCCGACGACATCGAATTTTTCACCTAAAAAAATTGACAGTGTATAGTAAGGATTTTGGAGCCTTTTCATGGCTCATCTTCCAACTGCCACAGCGGCCCAACTAGGCGGACCTACGACCTGTGCGCACCTGTGGTTATGTGTTAAGATGTGTATTATCGAAATCCAAAGACTGGAGTGGATCCGACGACATCGAATTTTTCACCTAAAAAAATTGACAGTGTATAGTAAGGATTTTGGAGCCTTTTCATGGCTCATCTTCCAACTGTCACAGCGGCCCAACTAGGCGTACCTACGACCTGTGTATACCTGTGGTTATGTGTTTAGATGTGTTTTATCGAAATCCAAAGACTGGAGTGGATCCGACGACATCGAATTTTTCACCTAAAAAACCTGACAGTGTATAGTAAGGATTTTGGAGCCTTTTCATGGCTCATCTTCCAACTGCCACAGCGGCCCAACTAGGCGTACCTACGACCTGTGTACACCTGTGGTTATGTGTTTAGATGTGTATTATCGAAATCCAAAGACTGGAGTGGATCCGACGACATCGAATTTTTCACCTAAAAAAATTGACAGTGTATAGTAAGGATTTTGGAGCCTTTTCATGTCTCATCTTCCAACTGCCACAGCGGCCCAACTAGGCGTACCTACGATATGTGTACACCTGTGGTTATGTGTTTAGATGTGTATTATCGAAATCCAAAGACTGGAGTGGATCCGACGACATCGAATTTTTCACTTAAAAAAATTGACAGTGTATAGTAAGGATTTTGGAGCCTTTTCATGGCTCATCTTCCAACTGCCACAGCGGCCCAACTAGGCGTACCTACGACCTGTGCGCACCTGTGGTTATGTGTTTAGATGTGTGTTATCGAAATCCAAAGACTGGAGTGGATCCGACGACATCGAATTTTTTACCTAAAAAAATTGACAGTGTATAGTAAGGATTTTGGAGCCTTTTCATGTCTCATCTTCCAACTGCCACAGCGGCCCAACTAGGCGTACCTACGATATGTGTACACCTGTGGTTATGTGTTTAGATGTGTATTATCGAAATCCAAAGACTGGAGTGGATCCGACGACATCGAATTTTTCACCTAAAAAAATTGACAGTGTATAGTAAGGATTTTGGAGCCTTTTCATGGCTCATCTTCCAACTGCCACAGCGGCCCAACTAGGCGTACCTACGACCTGTGTACACCTGTGGTTATGTGTTTAGATGTGTATTATCGAAATCCAAAGACTGGAGTGGATCCGACGACATCGAATTTTTCACCTAAAAAAATTGACAGTGTATAGTAAGGATTTTGGAGCCTTTTCATGTCTCATCTTCCAACTGCCACAGCGGCCCAACTAGGCGTACCTACGATATGTGTACACCTGTGGTTATGTGTTTAGATGTGTATTATCGAAATCCAAAGACTGGAGTGGATCCGACGACATCGAATTTTTCACCTAAAAAAATTGACAGTGTATAGTAAGGATTTTGGAGCCTTTTCATGGCTCATCTTCCAACTGCCACAGCGGCCCAACTAGGCGTACCTACGACCTGTGCGCACCTGTGGTTATGTGTTTAGATGTGTGTTATCGAAATCCAAAGACTGGAGTGGATCCGACGACATCGAATTTTTTACCTAAAAAAATTGACAGTGTATAGTAAGGATTTTGGAGCCTTTTCATGGCTCATCTTCCAACTGCCACAGCGGCCCAACTAGGCGTACCTACGACCTGTGCGCACCTGTGGTTATGTGTTAAGATGTGTATTATCGAAATTGAAAGACTGGAGTGGATCCGACGACATCGAATTTTTCACCTAAAAAAATTGACAGTGTATAGTAAGGATTTTGGAGCCTTTTCATGGCTCATCTTCCAACTGCCACAGCGGCCCAACTAGGCGTACCTACGACCTGTGTACACCTGTGGTTATGTGTTTAGATGTGTGTTATCGAAATCCAAAGACTGGAGTGGATCCGACGACATCGAATTTTTCACCTAAAAAAATTGACAGTGTATAGTAAGGATTTTGGAGCCTTTTCATGGCTCATCTTCCAACTGCCACAGCGGCCCAACGAGGAGTACGTACGACCTGTGTACACCTGTGGTTATGTGTTTAGATGTGTGTTATCGAAATCCAAAGACTGGAGTGGATCCGACGACATCGAATTTTTCACCTAAAAAAATTGACAGTGTATAGTAAGGATTTTGGAGCCTTTTCATGGCTCATCTTCCAACTGCCACAGCGGCCCAACTAGGCGTACCTACGACCTGTGTACACCTGTGGTTATGTGTTTAGATGTGTGTTATCGAAATCCAAAGACTGGAGTGGATCCGACGACATCGAATTTTTCACCTAAAAAAATTGACAGTGTATAGTAAGGATTTTGGAGCCTTTTCATGGCTCATCTTCCAACTGCCACAGCGGCCCAACGAGGAGTACGTACGACCTGTGTACACCTGTGGTTATGTGTTTAGATGTGTGTTATCGAAATCCAAAGACTGGAGTGGATCCGACGACATCGAATTTTTCACCTAAAAAAATTGACAGTGTATAGTAAGGATTTTGGAGCCTTTTCATGGCTCATCTTCCAACTGCCACAGCGGCCCAACTAGGCGTACCTACGACATGTGTACACCTGTGGTTATGTGTTTAGATGTGTATTATCGAAATTGAAAGACTGGAGTGGATCCGACGACATCGAATTTTTCACCTAAAAAAATTGACAGTGTATAGTAACGATTTTGGAGCCTTTTCATGGCTCATCTTCCAACTGCCACAGCGGCCCAACTAGGCGTACCTACGACCTGTGCGCACCTGTGGTTATGTGTTAAGATGTGTATTATCGAAATTGAAAGACTGGAGTGGATCCGACGACATCGAATTTTTCACCTAAAAAAATTGACAGTGTATAGTAAGGATTTTGGAGCCTTTTCATGGCTCATCTTCCAACTGCCACAGCGGCCCAACTAGGCGTACCTACGACCTGTGTACACCCGTGGTTATGTGTTTAGATGTGTGTTATCGAAATCCAAAGACTGGAGTGGATCCGACGACATCGAATTTTTCACCTAAAAAAATTGACAGCGTATAGTAAGGATTTTGGAGCCTTTTCATGGCTCATCTTCCAACTGCCACAGCGGCCCAACGAGGAGTACGTACGACCTGTGTACACCTGTGGTTATGTGTTTAGATGTGTGTTATCGAAATCCAAAGACTGGAGTGGATCCGACGACATCGAATTTTTCACCTAAAAAAATTGACAGTGTATAGTAAGGATTTTGGAGCCTTTTCATGGCTCATCTTCCAACTGCCACAGCGGCCCAACTAGGCGTACCTACGACCTGTGCGCACCTGTGGTTATGTGTTTAGATGTGTGTTATCGAAATCCAAAGACTGGAGTGGATCCGACGACATCGAATTTTTTACCTAAAAAAATTGACAGTGTATAGTAAGGATTTTGGAGCCTTTTCATGGCTCATCTTCCAACTGCCACAGCGGCCCAACTAGGCGTACCTACGACCTGTGTACACCTGTGGTTATGTGTTTAGATGTGTATTATCGAAATCCAAAGACTGGAGTGGATTCGACGACATCGAATTTTTCATCTAAAAAAATTGACAGTGTATAGTAAGGATTTTGGAGCCTTTTCATGGCTCATCTTCCAACTGCAACAGCGGCCCAACTAGGCGTACCTACGACCTGTGTACACCTGTGGTTATGTGTTTAGATGTGTGTTATCGAAATCCAAAGACTGGAGTGGATCCGACGACATCGAATTTTTCACCTAAAAAAATGTACAGTGTATAGTAAGGATTTTGGAGCCTTTTCATGGCTCATCTTCCAACTGCCACAGCGGCCCAACTAGGCGTACCTACGACATGTGTACACCTGTGGTTATGTGTTTAGATGTGTATTATCGAAATTGAAAGACTGGAGTGGATCCGACGACATCGAATTTTTCACCTAAAAAAATTGACAGTGTATAGTAACGATTTTGGAGCCTTTTCATGGCTCATCTTCCAACTGCCACAGCGGCCCAACTAGGCGTACCTACGACCTGTGTACACCTGTGGTTATGTGTTTAGATGTGTATTATCGAAATTGAAAGACTGGAGTGGATCCGACGACATCGAATTTTTCACCTAAAAAAATTGACAGTGTATAGTAAGGATTTTGGAGCCTTTTCATGGCTCATCTTCCAACTGCCACAGCGGCCCAACTAGGCGTACCTACGACCTGTGTACACCTGTGGTTATGTGTTTGGATGTGTGTTATCGAAATCCAAAGACTGGAGTGGATCCGACGACATCGAATTTTTCACCTAAAAAAATTGACAGTGTATAGTAAGGATTTTGGAGCCTTTTCATGGCTCATCTTCCAACTGCCACAGCGGCCCAACTAGGCGTACCTACGACCTGTGTACACCTGTGGTTATGTGTTTAGATGTGTATTATCGAAATCCAAAGACTGGAGTGGATCCGACGACATCGAATTTTTCATCTAAAAAAATTGACAGTGTATAGTAAGGATTTTGGAGGCTTTTCATGACTCATCTTCCAACTGCCACAGCGGCCCAACTAGGCGTACCTACGACCTGTGCGCACCTGTGGTTATGTGTTAAGATGTGTATTATCAAAATTGAAAGACTGGAGTGGATGCGACGACATCGAATTTTTCACCTAAAAAAATTGACAGTGTATAGTAAGGATTTTGGAGCCTTTTCATGGCTCATCTTCCAACTGCCACAGCGGCCCAACTAGGCGTACCTACGACCTGTGTACACCTGTGGTTATGTGTTTAGATGTGTGTTATCGAAATCCAAAGACTGGAGTGGATCCGACGACATCGAATTTTTCACCTAAAAAAATTGACAGTGTATAGTAAGGATTTTGGAGCCTTTTCATGGCACATCTTCCAACTGCCACAGCGGCCCAACTAGGCGTACCTACGACCTGTGCGCACCTGTGGTTATGTGTTAAGATGTGTATTATCGAAATTGAAAGACTGGAGTGGATCCGACGACATCGAATTTTTCACCTAAAAAAATTGACAGTGTATAGTAAGGATTTTGGAGCCTTTTCATGGCTCATCTTCCAACTGCCACAGCGGCCCAACTAGGCGTACCTACGACCTGTGCGCACCTGTGGTTATGTGTTAAGATGTGTATTATCGAAATTGAAAGACTGGAGTGGATCCGACGACATCGAATTTTTCACCTAAAAAAATTGACAGTGTATAGTAAGGATTTTGGAGCCTTTTCATGGCTCATCTTCCAACTGCCACAGCGGCCCAACTAGGCGTACCTACGACCTGTGTACACCTGTAGTTATGTGTTTAGATGTGTGTTATCGAAATCCAAAGACTGGAGTGGATCCGACGACATCGAATTTTTCACCTAAAAAAATTGACAGTGTATAGTAAGGATTTTGGAGCCTTTTCATGGCTCATCTTCCAACTGCCACAGCGGCCCAACTAGGCGTACCTACGACCTGTGCGCACCTGTGGTTATGTGTTAAGATGTGTATTATCGAAATTGAAAGACTGGAGTGGAACCGACGACATCGAATTTTTCACCTAAAAAAATTGACAGTGTATAGTAAGGATTTTGGAGCCTTTTCATGGCTCATCTTCCAACTGCCACAGCGGCCCAACTAGGCGTACCTACGACCTGTGTACACCTGTGGTTATGTGTTTAGATGTGTGTTATCGAAATCCAAAGACTGGAGTGGATCCGACGACATCGAATTTTTCACCTAAAAAAATTGACAGTGTATAGTAAGGATTTTGGAGCCTTTTCATGGCTCATCTTCCAACTGCCACAGCGGCCCAACTAGGCGTACCTACGACCTGTGTACACCTGTGGTTATGTGTTTAGATGTGTGTTATCGAAATCCAAAGACTGGAGTGGATCCGACGACATCGAATTTTTCACCTAAAAAAATTGACAGTGTATAGTAAGGATTTTGGAGCCTTTTCATGGCTCATCTTCCAACTGCCACAGCGGCCAAACTAGGCGTACCTACGACCTGTGTACACCTGTGGTTATGTGTTAAGATGTGTATTATCGAAATTGAAAGACTGGAGTGGATCCGACGACATCGAATTTTTCACCTAAAAAAATTGACAGTGTATAGTAAGGATTTTGGAGCCTTTTCATGGCTCATCTTCCAACTGCCACAGCGGCCCAACTAGGCGTACCTACGACCTGTGCGCACCTGTGGTTATGTGTTAAGATGTGTATTATCGAAATTGAAAGACTGGAGTGGATCCGACGACATCGAATTTTTCACCTAAAAAAATTGACAGTGTATAGTAAGGATTTTGGAGCCTTTTCATGGCTCATCTTCCAACTGCCACAGCGGCCCAACTAGGCGTACCTACGACCTGTGTACACCTGTGGTTATGTGTTTAGATGTGTGTTATCGAAATCCAAAGACTGGAGTGGATCCGACGACATCGAATTTTTCACCTAAAAAAATTGACAGTGTATAGTAAGGATTTTGGAGCCTTTTCATGGCTCATCTTCCAACTGCCACAGCGGCCCAACTAGGCGTACCTACGACCTGTGCGCACCTGTGGTTATGTGTTAAGATGTGTATTATCGAAATTGAAAGACTGGAGTGGATCCGACGACATCGAATTTTTCACCTAAAAAAATTGACAGTGTATAGTAAGGATTTTGGAGCCTTTTCATGGCTCATCTTCCAACTGCCACAGCGGCCCAACTAGGCGTACCTACGACCTGTGTACACCTGTGGTTATGTGTTTAGATGTGTGTTATCGAAATCCAAAGACTGGAGTGGATCCGACGACATCGAATTTTTCACCTAAAAAAATTGATTTTGGAGCCTTTTCATGGCTCATCTTCCAACTGCCACAGCGGCCCAACTAGGCGTACCTACGACCTGTGTACACCTGTGGTTATGTGTTAAGATGTGTATTATCGAAATTGAAAGACTGGAGTGAATCCGACGACATCGAATTTTTCACCTAAAAAAATTGACAGTGTATAGTAAGGATTTTGGAGCCTTTTCATGGCTCATCTTCCAACTGCCACAGCGGCCCAACTAGGCGTACCTACGACCTGTGTACACCTGTGGTTATGTGTTTAGATGTGTGTTATCGAAATCCAAAGACTGGAGTGGATCCGACGACATCGAATTTTTCACCTAAAAAAATTGACAGTGTATAGTAAGGATTTTGGAGCCTTTTCATGGCTCATCTTCCAACTGCCACAGCGGCCCAACTAGGCGTACCTACGACCTGTGTACACCTGTGGTTATGTGTTTAGATGTGTGTTATCGAAATCCAAAGACTGGAGTGGATCCGACGACATCGAATTTTTCACCTAAAAAAATTGACAGTGTATAGTAAGGATTTTGGAGCCTTTTCATGGCTCATCTTCCAACTGCCACAGCGGCCCAACTAGGCGTACCTACGACCTGTGCGCACCTGTGGTTATGTGTTAAGATGTGTATTATCGAAATTGAAGGACTGGAGTGGACCCGACGACATCGAATTTTTCACCTAAAAAATTTGACAGTGTATAGTAAGGATTTTGGAGCCTTTTCATGGCTCATCTTCCAACTGCCACAGCGGCCCAACTAGGCGTACCTACGACCTGTGTACACCTGTGGTTATGTGTTTAGATGTGTGTTATCTAAATCCAAAGACTGGAGTGGATCCGACGACATCGAATTTTTCACCTAAGAAAATTGACAGTGTATAGTAAGGATTTTGGAGCCTTTTTATGGCTCATCTTCCAACTGCCACAGCGGCCCAACTAGGCGTACCTACGACCTGTGTAAACCTGTGGTTATGTGTTTAGATGTGTGTTATCTAAATCCAAAGACTGGAGTGGATCCGACGACATCGAATTTTTCACCTAAAAAAATTGACAGTGTATAGTAAGGATTTTGGAGCCTTTTCATGGCTCATCTTCCAACTGCCACAGCGGCCCAACTAGGCGTACCTACGACCTGTGTACACCTGTGGTTATGTGTTTAGATGTGTGTTATCGAAATCCAAAGACTGGAGTGGATCCGACGACATCGAATTTTTCACCTAAAAATTGACAGTGTATAGTAAGGATTTTGGAGCCTTTTCATGGCTCATCTTCCAACTGCCACAGCGGCCCAACTAGGCGTACCTACGACCTGTGCGCACCTGTGGTTATGTGTTTAGATGTGTGTTATCTAAATCCAAAGACTGGAGTGGATCCGACGACATCGAATTTTTCACCTAAAAAAATTGAAAGTGTATAGTAAGGATTTTGGAGCCTTTTCATGGCTCATCTTCCAACTGCCACAGCGGCCCAACTAGGCGTACCTACGACCTGTGCGCACCTGTGGTTATGTGTTAAGATGTGTATTATCGAAATTGAAATACTGGAGTGGATCCGACGACATCGAATTTTTCACCTAAAAAAATTGACAGTGTATAGTAAGGATTTTGGAGCCTTTTCATGGCTCATCTTCCAACTGCCACAGCGGCCCAACTAGGCGTACCTACGACCTGTGCGCACCTGTGGTTATGTGTTAAGATGTGTATTATCGAAATTGAAATACTGGAGTGGATCCGACGACATCGAATTTTTCACCTAAAAAAATTGACAGTGTATAGTAAGGATTTTGGAGCCTTTTCATGGCTCATCTTCCAACTGCCACATCGGCCCAACTAGGCGTACCTACGACCTGTGTACACCTGTGGTTATGTGTTTAGATGTGTGTTATCTAAATCCAAAGACTGGAGTGGATCCGACGACATCGAATTTTTCACCTAAAAAAATTGACAGTGTATAGTAAGGATCTTGGAGCCTTTTCATGGCTCATCTTCCAACTACCACAGCGGCCCAACTAGGCGTACCTACGAACTGTGTACACCTGTGGTTATGTGTTTAGATGTGTATTATCGAAATCCAAAGACTGGAGTGGATCCGACGACATCGAATTTTTCACCTAAAAAAATTGACAGTGTATAGTAAGGATTTTGGAGCCTTTTCATGTCTCATCTTCCAACTGCCACTGCGGCCCAACTAGGCGTACCTACGATATGTGTACACCTGTGGTTATGTGTTTAGATGTGTATTATCGAAATCCAAAGACTGGAGTGGATCCGACGACATCGAATTTTTCACCTAAAAAAATTGACAGTGTATAGTAAGGATTTTGGAGCCTTTTCATGGCTCATCTTCCAACTGCCACAGCGGCCCAACTAGGCGTACCTACGACCTGTGTACACCTGTGGTTATGTGTTTGGATGTGTGTTATCGAAATCCAAAGACTGGAGTGGATCCGACGACATCGAATTTTTCACCTAAAAAAAATTGACAGTGTATAGTAAGGATTTTGGAGCCTTTTCATGGCTCATCTTCCAACTGCCACAGCGGCCCAACTAGGCGTACCTACGACCTGTGCGCACCTGTGGTTATGTGTTTAGATGTGTGTTATCGAAATCCAAAGACTGGAGTGGATCCGACGACATCGAATTTTTTACCTAAAAAAATTTACAGTGTATAGTAAGGATTTTGGAGCCTTTTCATGGCTCATCTTCCAACTGCCACAGCGGCCCAACTAGGCGTACCTACGACCTGTGTACACCTGTGGTTATGTGTTTGGATGTGTGTTATCGAAATCCAAAGACTGGAGTGGATCCGACGACATCGAATTTTTCACCTAAAAAAATTGACAGTGTATAGTAAGGATTTTGGAGCCTTTTCATGGCTCATCTTCCAACTGCCACAGCGGCCCAACTAGGCGTACCTACGACCTGTGCGCACCTGTGGTTATGTGTTAAGATGTGTATTATCGAAATTGAAAGACTGGAGTGGAACCGACGACATCGAATTTTTCACCTAAAAAAATTGACAGTGTATAGTAAGGATTTTGGAGCCTTTTCATGGCTCATCTTCCAACTGCCACAGCGGCCCAACTAGGCGTACCTACGACCTGTGTACACCTGTGGTTATGTGTTTAGATGTGTATTATCGAAATTGAAAGACTGGAGTGGATCCGACGACATCGAATTTTTCACCTAAAAAAATTGACAGTGTATAGTAACGATTTTGGAGCCTTTTCATGGCTCATCTTCCAACTGCCACAGCGGCCCAACTAGGCGTACCTACGACCTGTGTACACCTGTGGTTATGTGTTTGGATGTGTGTTATCGAAATCCAAAGACTGGAGTGGATCCGACGACATCGAATTTTTCACCTAAAAAAATTGACAGTGTATAGTAAGGATTTTGGAGCCTTTTCATGGCTCATCTTCCAACTGCCACAGCGGCCCAACTAGGCGTACCTACGACCTGTGCGCACCTGTGGTTATGTGTTTAGATGTGTGTTATCGAAATCCAAAGACTGGAGTGGATCCGACGACATCGAATTTTTCACCTAAAAAAATTGACAGTGTATAGTAAGGATTTTGGAGCCTTTTCATGGCTCATCTTCCAACTGCCACAGCGGCCCAACTAGGCGTACCTACGACCTTTGTACACCTGTAGTTATGTGTTTAGATGTGTGTTATCGAAATCCAAAGACTGGAGTGGATCCGACGACATCGAATTTTTCACCTAAAAAAATTGACAGTGTATAGTAAGGATTTTGGAGCCTTTTCATGGCTCATCTTCCAACTGCCACAGCGGCCCAACTAGGCGTACCTACGACCTGTGCGCAC